>CM065675.1:13770426-14044216 GCA_033220385.1 Triplophysa yarkandensis
ACAGCACAATCTTTGATACTAAATACAAACTGCTTAGTACATTACCCCAAGCCACTTGTTTCTGCTTTCTTCTCGAGAGGATTGAGCTTGTTCCTGAGGTGTGACAACAAATGTCTCAACAGTAAGCCGAGAAAAATATGCTCGAGCATTAGGGAACCCAGCAGGTTTTTCGGCCCTGGCCTTCAGGCTTGCTTTGTACCCAGCAGGGCAGCTTGGTTTCTCGCAAACAGGCCACCTCGGAGCAGGTGAAAGATTGAGAAAAATGTTCCTGCTAGACCTGCCGTTCTCTTGCTTCGCACTAACAACAGCAGGCGAAGAGAGACGCCGAGGGTTCAGCTTTCACCGAGAAACACTTCTCGCCGCGTGGAGCGTCAGTGATGAATTACGAAGCACTGGAACACAGGTCATGGATGTGAAAGGTTGTCATGTGATACTGACATCTTGCTTCCAAAGTCAATGTTTTGTGCGGATTGCCGCTGAGAAAGCATGTTTAGAGATGGGACCGTTTCGCAATTGAAGGAATTTGTGTGTGCTCTTGTTGGAGTGGACGAAAGTGTGTGAAGGGGTGGGTCAGATGTAGTTTAGAGGAGGTGATGGATAGTGTTCTAATGACGCCTTCAATCACAAGCTACTTAAGCGGGCTGATCGGTAATGGATTGAAAATGATCCAACCCAAAGGCCCATTCAGCAGAGCCACAGGGCGGTTCACCGATCATCCACGGTGGCGATTAAACCCTGTAACCGTCTTTCTGTCATTTAACCAGAATCTGAGAAATCTGTGGCCCAAACTCACCGTGAAAGCTTTGAAAGGCTCTGGTAAGTCGAGCCTTTTGTCCCCAAGTGATGTGGCAGCCTGGTGTAAAACTTTTGTTCTGCTAATGTTATTAATGGGCTCAGTTAAGTGTAAAAGCAAAGCGGATTCACTCAGGAGGAAAAAGAATGGGTGTTGTTTGCTTTTATCTAGGTGTTTAGTTTGGAGGTGTTAAGAAAACGTGTCCGTCAGCACCGCGTTTCGAGTGGGTCGGAACGTGTCAACATCACTGAGTTTAATAAATCACTTTTTGTACTGTAGAGTCTAAAGTGGGACGGATTCATTAGCGCCGCTCCTTCAAGTCGAGCAAAGAAAGTTGAAATATAATAGACGGGCAAGGACCCTCCAAAAGAAATCTGAGTTGTGTTCCTTCTCTTTCTTCACAGTTTTCAATTTGACAGGATTTTATTGCCGTGATTGTTTTGTTGCAATGTGACAAGTAACAAAAGAAAATTATTTTCTTTTTTTCTCCATGTGATATTGTGAATCTTGTTAACAAGTGCCAGCTTCATCGAATACCCATAACACGGGTCGTTGTGCGTGTTTTCACACCAATTAACAGCTCTCTTTTGGTGCCTGCCGAGGTGATGATGGCCTGTCTCCGGCCAGGCTCGTGGAGTTGGTTGTTTTTTTCTCCGTCTCCGTTGTGTTACAGGCAGTGGTGGAGAGCACCACCTTCCATAGACGTTCATTAGTTAGCGATATAATTAGTGCTTATTCAACCGTGCAGCTCTGACAAAAGAAAAGCCAACAGGTCTGGTGGACGTATAGGGATCGTTCCCCTTGATGTTCGCACATCTAGCGATGGCTGGCTCCGTCTCGGCCAAATTAACGGCTGGCTCTGTGCAGTTCACTTTCTGCCCCTTAAGAGGTAAAAACTGCTTTGGCTGGGACTTGAGCGGTCATTAATATCGGGCCGGTCCTCTGCTTCCTTCTACTCATTGGCACAAATGGCAATGCTGGTGAAAAATGATTCTGTCCTGCCCTCTTCCTTTCGTTCCCTCTCCCGCTCACGCTATCTTTCTTTTAACTCTCCAAGCCAAACCTGCATCCCCTCCTCTCTCGCGCTCTCAATCTAGGTAATTCAATCTGTCCAATATCAAATAATCGCCTCCATTTTTTCGGCCCATTTTAACCTTATCACTGGCACTGCTTCCTCGGGGGACCGAGTCTCGTTTCACCTTGTTAAGAGAGAGACGGAGCCCAAGAGCGATAACCTCGGATCGGGGTGGAACAAGGCAGGTGACGAATAGTTCTGGAAGCAATGGAGAAAACAAACTCTGTTCTCACTGGCTTCATGTAAACGAGCGAGCAAACAGACTGAGGGCTTTTTTGGGGGGTTTTGAGAAAAAGGATTAAGCATAAAAGATGGGTTGTGTACATGCATGAATTCTTAACGTGTTGAGGTCTGTACCTTAAACCTTCTTTTTCTGGTTTTGCTTTACAAAAAAAAATTTAAAGCCAGACTTAGAAAGTAAAATGTAAAAACGTGGCAGGTTAAACATTTGCCGATGTGTGAGGAAATGTGTTCATTTATAAGTATGAAGCAGTAGCTGTTTCAAGCATGTGCAACACTTTTGAACTTTTGACTTTTACGATGTTTTACTTTACAAATAGATGTCTTTTTAATTCATGCTTTATATATGTTTAACTTTAAAATGTTGGAATTAGACAAAAACTGAGTTTAAATTGTTTGTTTATTTTATTTTATTTATTTAATTTGATTTATTTTTCGTACTGCTTCCCACAGTTCATTCAAAGACGGTGCCAATATGCTCTCGTGGCAATTAATTATAATACAATAAGGTTCCCTCCTGGCAGCCATTGTTCCCAACTTCTGTTTACCTTTTCCAGAAGTGTCACTAGCAACTTAATCTTTGAAGAAAGCACGGGTCAAAAGGTTAAGACTGGACTCACAACCCCTAGCGGGTGTGTTTCAGAGGGGGCTTTATTTCTCTCAGATGGCCTGACCTCCGTATTCTTTCGCTTTTCTTTCTATCTTTTCTTTCCTCATTTCCCTCGCACCAAATCCGTAAGCTTGATTGTTCTAAGCTGATTTTCGAAGCTGCCCCTGGGAGGAGATGGGCTTTTGGAGTTGGTTTTAATTAAGATTTAAAGCAAGCCTGCCTCAAGAAGAGAGATTGAGTGGTTTTAAGACCCTTCTCTAGATGGAGGGATGAGAGCGGTCCAGAGGTAGTGAAACAGATTGCCCGGCGAAAACCGTGAGATGGAAGAAAAATGAAAGAAAGATGTTTTTCTGTAAGATATTATATCAAGCAGGTGACCAGCCATTTCATTCATTCTTTCATACTGGCACATTTTATTTTTTTTATTTTAAATATTACCTTTCTGTGTTGCTGTGCAACACCCTTTATCTCAATCACTCCTACTGAAAAAGTCAAATAGTTCTCTTGTGTTGTTATCAAAAATCAGAATCCATAGAGATTGATCTTTGCTTTCAACGAATCAAACCCATTTTCTGTGAAGACATCAATAGTGAAGACAAGCAATCAACAGATTATCTAGACGTTTCACCCAAAGATCGATAGTTACACCCCACGTTCCCTTTATCCACTGAAATGCTGCTAAAGCTGATGTTGGAGGTCATGGATTTAGTTTGCTGTTCTACTGTCAATGAGATTATCATCAAAAGTCATTTAGTTCAGCATTGTTATTGCATTGTACACCCGATAAGTTATCAAAAATGATTTTGAAATAATACATTAAATTAAAATTGTTGAAATTAAAAAATAATTTATGGTCATATGTTGCAATACAAGATTTGTTGGCAGTGAATTGTATACAAGTTTGATTATTTTAATACTAGCAATCTTGTTTCGTTGCATACGTTCTTGTTTTAGATTTTGTTTTGAAGCGAATTTAAGCCCATTTTGTAGCTTAGAAACATGATGGCAAAGTTTGGGCTGTGACTGAGCACCACGTCTTTGAGTAATGGATTATAATCTCATAGCTTTTTTTTTCATAGCGTTTCCTAGAAAAATTATCTAACCTAATAATAAAGCTTTGTTTGTGTAATCTGTAAAGCGGTCAGAACATCTTGTGTTTGAAAATTGATTTAGATCCGTCCGTGTCCTGGTCATGACCATACAGGAATTAGGATCTCACAGTGGGAAATTCAATGTGTGCGTGGTTTTGTTCATCTCTTTCTGTCTTCTGTATCTCTCGTCCTCTCTCTCACATCCGTCTCTCTGGATAATAGGCTCGTGCGCAGGTGGCCGTGTCTCTTCGATGGACACCCCGAGACATCCTTGTTAGACACTTAATTAAAAGCCTTATCACAGAGAAACACGCCGAGACATTCCAATATGGGTCTGGGCATCCGAGATTACGCCCCGACCAGACAGAGTCCATCTATTACTTCCGTTTGCTCAATTGTCCGGTCGGCAGTGTGTGTATTTATGTATGTGCTGTAAGTTTGGTGTTGGTTGTTATGGGTAAAGAAAAAACCATAAGGGGAAAAAACATCTTCAACATAACTTGGTTGATGAAACAGGCTTAGGTGGGTGGATAGCAAGAGAATTTATGAAAACATCCGCATCTGTTCGCATGTCCAGCCCCCCGGCGTCGTGGCACACCCATGTTCAGTTAACTTACAAAGCCGAAGACGAGACAAAAATAACTCCAGCAAATGAAAGACTCCCAATGAAGTGTTTAAGTTCATCACGCCACAAGCTGGGTTCAAGCACGCTAGGTGTTAAAGCAAAGCTTGGGGGGTCAAGTGTCCCTCCCACTGCATTCTTCAGCAGCACTGGGCAGGAACCAGCACACTGGGACCATATGTCCCCAAACCCGGTCAATGATAGAGAGACAAAGCCCTTTTCACTAGGTTTAGACCGGGAAAATCTGCAATTCCACACTGGCAGAATAGCACCAGTCAACAAGAGTTGAGAGCGATGGGGAAAAGAGGAGGCAAAGGAGAGGCACTTGGCATTTTCCATCACATTAACTAGGAACAATCCTGCCAAACAGCCTTGAGGCTCCCTCTCTTCTCCCCAGACTTCTTCTATAGGTTGCCCTGTTTCAAAGCCCACGGGAGACTCTTTCAAAAGCTCAGTGTCCGTTTCTCCAGCTTAGATCGGCTAATAATGCCACGGCCAAAGCCTAAAGATCTATATCTCTGGATATGGCGAGGCAGGTCCTCTTATGTTAAGCTGGGTCTCGTTCACCGGGGGCTTCTGGGTTTACAGGAGCACGTCTCGTTTTTAAAAGGCCACAACAATCCCATCCAATCGTACAATAACAGTCAGCTTGGCGCATCCCCAGAGGTAAGGTGCGCTCAGGTGGGGGTAGTCTCGGCGAAGAACGAAAGAACAAAGATAAGATGTGTGGACTCGAAAGTGTACAGGGTTCCTAAGGGAGAAATAGATCAGGTATGCATTGTGGCTCTGCAGCGATTAATATCAGCGGGGGAAAAAAGGTCAAACTTGACTGAAAACGCTACAGTATATCATTGTTACCGGCGCGGCCCACATTTCATACATCACGGCGTGGTGCGCAGCCTCGGCTTTCCCGCCGCTGGTCTCGCAGTCAAAGCCCACGCCAAGTTTAATCAAAGATTGATAGAGTGACCTAGTTAAATGGGGAGGGCTGGCTTAGAAAAGTTGGATAAAAGTTGGCACCTCTTTGCATTAGGGTTGCATGATGGCACCGATGTGTGAATGGAACGAAATGCCACCTCCGGGCCGCTGTTGTGAAATGCGATGCGTGTGGCTCCCCTACCAACACTCGCTCTCTTTTCTGCATTGTCTCCCTCTCACACTCTCATTCAGAATGCGCGCTTTAATAATTAATTGATTTATTAGTTCCCTCATTAATCATTCATTTATTAATCAGGGCCAGATTTTTCCAGAGGAAGTGGTTCAATCCGTAAAGACGAAAAACTCCTTACTTCGAGTTTCAGCCTAATTACGTTTCTTAGCTAATCACCAGCAAAGAAATGGAGGTTCAGGAAATTACTTTTCCTCCACTTCTATGCCTCCCTCCTCTTTTGCCGCGAACAAAGCAGGATTTATTAAATTTGGCAGGTAAGGTTTTTCATTTCGTTTCTTATTTCTGACCACAATTTTTCGTTTCGGAGGGTTTGGGTCATCAGTCATCTGAACTTTTGGCGTACGGGCTAATCTGAAGAACGTTTGGTGCAACCTCTCACTGCTTTTACTTGTAATAGGAAGGATAGGCAACCGGTGGTAATTAAGAAACCAAAGATACTGACCAATCAGTGCTTTTAAAAAGCGTCTGTGAACTTTAACCGACGGATAGGCGATTGAGAGATCAAGGGCCGTTGGTTTGCTCAACCAGTCAATCCAAATGGAACCAAAATCTCTTTTTTCATAAAACAAAACGGTGGTTCAAAAACAACACTTAAGCATGGCCTCTCTCACACTCTCTCTTTCGATCAAGGATGGACGGCATAAAAGAAAAAAACATTAAATTAGTGAAAGCGTCAATGGAATCGCCAGTCCCACATTAACCTCAAAGCTTTAAAGAAGCACACGCATTGAACAACCTTAACAAGGTATTCATTGAATCCGTCTCTCTTTATTTTCGAACACGCCGGGGTGAGACTTGAACATGCCACTATCAAGTGAGGTTTGTGATTTTGCCTTTCTTCGGCAAGCCTGCATTTAGACCAATAAAGAGCGCGGCTCTCTCTGCTCTAATGAGATGCATACATTTACAGCATCGCATCCTCATTAAAAAATAATAATAATAAAGACAGAACGAGAAAAAGAAGTAATTATGAAACGCGCTTCCTTCTATCATAGGGAGCCACAGGGGCCTCCACTGGGCTCAATTAGGAAGTGTAGGCCACAAATCCCCAGACTAAATTAATTGACACCCAAGGGCATTGAGCCTGGCATCCCAGCGGCTCTGCGTAAGTGCTGAATTTCTTTGTTTTCATTTCATTTGCCTTATAAAAAGCGAGTTAGGGCATCGAGATCAACAAAGGCAAAGGAGGGGAGGCATGTTTAAATGTGATCTTTTCATTGTCTTTATGGATTTTTAATCATGCCTCCGTATTTACAGTGTGGCTTTTTACGTGTTGTTTACCCGCACTCGACAGCCAGAGGAGCGAAGCGAGAGTGCATATAAAAGCCTTGTTTATTTATTTATTAATTTGTCTTTATTTTCTTTATTTATCTGCGTGGCAGCTCGCGGTGAATGAGGCCCATCGGAGGCGGGCTGGTTGTGGATGTATCCATCAGCGCGGAGGCGTTTGTGCATACGGCGGTCCACGCATTTATGCAAAGAGCATGCAGCCCTAATCATTTAAAAGCATTCTAGAGCTTAGATCATACTAGACGAACAAGCAAAAGAGAGCTTGTGAGAGACAGACTTAAGAGATAAAGAAAGATACGAGCGCGGTGTAGAAAAGAGAGAGAATTAGACAAGTGAGAAATAGAAGAGGGAGAGAGTGAGAGAGAGAGAACAGCAGCAATAACCATCTACAGAAAATACCAGGAGACCTGCAGGAATGAAATGACAAGACTGGCTCAATCAACATCTTGTCAAGACAGTTGGCTGATGTGTAGAGACAATCTCTCCCTCCCCCTCTTCCATCCCTCTCTAGTTTTTTTCCCAGCCTCTTTGTGTTCCTAGAGGAAAGCTTTCCTTCAGCGAGCAGAGGAGTTCTTAGACTCTGAAGTGGGAAAGTAAGAATGGGAGCGCTGGTATAATGACACTCAGAAAGTTCTGACGCTCACCGGAGACGCGGTTCAGCGGTGAAGAGTGCGTGACAAGCACAGCTTCTGTCGCACACTGAGGACCTGATCCAAACGTTCACGCATAAATGCACACATACGTGCAAACGGGCACACATCGGTGTACGCATACACACGCTTCATACATAAATATATGCACACCCTCGTCCAAGCACACAAATACACACTCAAACGTATACACAAACAGGCTTACACACATAAACGCGTACGAACACACACACTTTACACAAACCTGCACAAATGCACACCAACGTAGTTATGTGCATAGATATATACACATGCTCATACATATACACACAAATACACACACTTAAACAAAACAATGTCATACTATTTATCTAAGCACACAAATACACACAATCCTTCATACACACACACACACACACACACTCACTCACTCACACACACACACACACACACACACGCACGCACGCACGCACGCACGCATGCACATAAAAATCCACACGCGGGCACACACACACACACGCACACATGCATGCACATGAAAATCCACACACAAACACACATACATTTATCTAAGCACACAAATACACACACACCTTCCTAAACACACAAACACATGTAATTTACACACACACACACACACACATACAAACACGCACAGTTCCACGCTTTGTATCTGACCCTTGCTCACACAATACGTGCCTACACACAGTACATGTGTATACGCACACACATGGGTATATGCACACACGTACACACAGTACACACACATCACTTCCTTATCTCTGACCCACACGCACAATGCAAAGCATCTTATCTCTGATTTTGTCTTCTGACTGTTTATGTGACCTTTACAAGGCTGGCTTGAAACATCTGATACAGCTGTTATTGTATTGTATCATGATTCAACGATTCTGTTGCGTGTCACAATAATAGATGTGATTGTTGATAGTATGGCCTTAGTATGTTGTTGCTAGGGTGACTTTGTAAGTTGCTTACTGACCAAGAACCCATTCTATAGTTTTGCAAAGGTTTCTTCAATCCCGAGTAAACACATGCAGCAACAAGCTCTCATGTCCCATTCTCTTTTCACTCCATCCGCTGTTACAAACTCCCCTCATCTGTTTCTCCGCCACGGTCGATGGGCTGATTCGAACCGACGCAGTTTTCATGCCGATAAAGAGAAAAGGTAGAGAGAGATAGCACGGAGAAGAGCGAGCGAGGGCCGGGGTGTCTGGGATGCGGAGAGAGGAGCAGGACAGGCGTGGAGAGGGCAAATCAACAATTTGTCACACCTTATGTAACTGTGAAAAGGGTCCTGCTCAGCATTGATGCCGGGGATCAGGCCCGGCGGAGGGCAGAAAAGCGAACGGGGGTTTAGCCGAAAGAATCGCAGGGGCTTGGAGAAGAGAGGGAATGACAGAAGAAGAGGTGTGATGGACAGATGAGCTGAATGGTTGCCCTGAAAAGGGTCTCGCGCCGTGCCAGAATCCTCACAATAGACGGCCGGCTGAATAAGAGGCTAGAAGGATTAAACCCCTGCGAAACAGCTCTTAAAAAGCTGTTAGGCTGCAATTTAGACATAAACAACACCGAACGTGAGTAAGGGACGACCAGTATGCGAGGCGGGAGATAAGACGTGGAAGAGGAGAACTGGGAGAGGAGGAGACTAAGAATGAACTGTGGCAGATTCCGAAGCTGCAGAAACAAATACCGGTGGCATTGGCTCGGTTTGTTTGGACATTGGGAAGAAGAGACGGCTTTGTTTGCCAGCGTCGTGAGAGACCTTTCAAAGCGCAGCCTGGAGAGTAGTGCAAAGATTTTGCCGCAACACATCTTCCCATGCGCTTAAACTACTGTACACGCACATACACACCATCACACGCTCGCCCTCCACAGTGAGAGCGAAACAAAAGAATCTTCCCACACCAAACAAAAGGATAATTCCATGGCACCGAATTGAGCTCGCCTCTTTCCAGCTTGGGTTTAGTGGCCTTATCTGAAGCGGGCACAATGGATCGCTTTTAGCCAGCCCTGTTTATATCCGGCAACTTACTTTTTTTCACACTAGTATTCTCTTTTTTCTTTTCTGCGGCGCACTCATCCACCCCTTCACCTCATTTTCTCCTTTATTCTCTATCTCTGTTCTAGACAGCCTTGAGGACAATGCTTGAGGTGTTTTCTGTACTTTACAGAAGAGCTGATGGTGAAAATGCTGAATTGAACTATTCAGGATTAAAGGCATAGTTCACGGAAAATAAAAATAAATGCATCGTTTAGTCATTCTGATGTCATTCAAATTCTGTATGTGACTCTTTGTGTGAAAATCGGTTTTTAAGAAATGTGTGGGGTTATGTGTCCATACAATGGAAGTCAATGAGTTCCTTTAAATATCTTATTTTGTGTTGTGCAGAAAACAGAAAGTCATGTACGTTTTAAAGGACATCAAAATGAGATATTTTAAAGTATGTTGTTAACCAAACTAAAACTCGCTCATTCACTTGGTTTTCTGTTCCACGTTTTAATTGACATGACTGAGTCTTCTGGAGAAAGCAAACAATATTTTGAAGAATGTTGGAAACTGAATTTCTGTACATAAACTGAATAGTTTCTTTGAAACATCTTCATCTGTATTGTGCAGAAACAAGAATGTGATGTAACTTTTAAATGACATGCCATGATTCTTCATTCCTTTGAACACGAAGAAGATATTTTGAAGAATATTGTTAACTAAAAAATCAGACTGAAAAGTATTTTCTTTCATTGGTTTTCTGTTCATACATCAGAATCGGTACTGGCACTGTTCTTTGCTATATTTTCTTTTTTATTCTGCAGATAAAAAGAGTTTTACTTTTTAAATGACATGACATAATTCTTTCTTCTGCAGAACACAAGATAATTTAAGGAATGTTGGTTAGTTGTTTTCTGCAAATAAAGCAGAGTAGTTTTTCAAAAAATATGTTCTTGTTCTACCTATGAAGTAAAATGAACATAGGTTTGAAATGGCAAGAGAGTAAGGAAATGATGACAGAATTTAAATTTTTTTAGGTAAACTATTATCTTCCTACTACCCCTCTGCAGCAACTTCAATGTTTACTCCAAGTTGTCAGAAGAAGCACAAAAGGGGTTGATACAAGGCTAAATACGGCTTGACACTTGATAAATATTCAGATTTATCCATGACTGCGCCAGGAGCAAAACAAGTGGCACACATGCAAACATATTTGGGCTAATACCATCAAGACTCCTCAACATGAGCGGGGGTAAACCAGAGAGGAATGGTTGCTAACATCTGTTCATCCGTTCGCCCCTTTGAACCACTCTCCCTTCAGACCCATCTTGGTCCCTAAAAACAGCCTGGAGAAAGTAAGTGAAAGTGAGAGGGAAAAGAAAAGCTGTTTAATATGTCATGCTCGAGTCAGGACGGCTGCAGCTGCACTTAACGTGTGACAAAAAAAGTCACTGTGTCAAAGCGGCAACCGAACGCCAGCCGCAATCCCCACAGCACGCCTGCCCTATTTACGCCACCGCACGAACGCTCGCTCCTCTCCGCTTCCATCCAGTGCGGTGAAATGATATTCCATTTTGAAAAAAATCCGGATTAAAGTGTATCAGGCCAAGTGTGTTGTGACCTTGTTACTGGGGAAGGGGGAGCGTAAAAACACACTGGCGCCCGCAGATGCCACACACTGCGGAGCAAATCACACCGCGGGTTTAAGAGGCGGCTTTTTCAGTCTTATCCGGAGATGTTTATATGTTGTGATTGACATTGCACAAGCCCTGTTAATGCCAAGCCCTTTGTTTGACCTAAGCTTTTATCTCGTCTTCCATGATCTTGTATGAACTTTTGTTCAGTTCCAGTCGGTTTCGGCCTACCCTTGCGGGCTGTGCCCAAACTGCTTTGAAAATCTCAAAAGGTTCCCTTTTTAAAAAACGTAATTTTCTTCCACTACATCGCACCTCTTTTTTATTCGTCTTTCATCTTTCCCTTCTCTGTCAGGAATGAACTCATGTAATTAAGTCGCTAACATGCCGTTAAAGAATTGGCTAATTCAGCAAGGAGGAATTATTCCAATTTGAAATGACTCATTAACCACACGCGATTTTTGTTGAGCTTCTCTCGGAGCAAGATTTGGAGAACGTTGAATCACTCCCGTGGCGTGAACTCGTTTCAGCGTAAATGTGGGTTTGTGTGAACATCTACGTGCATTGCGAGACCAATAACAGATGCGTTTGATTTCACTTACAGAGCCTGTGCGTTGGTACGGGCGCGGGCCGTGAACGTCTCGGCCTGTTTGTGCGAGAGTGATTAAAGACTGGCGTGCAGAAACATCTCAGCGAGGGGTCTAAAGAGGAACTATTGAATGTACAAAGCCCTTTAAACATCGACTCGTCCTGATGAATTATCACCGCTCGTAAACATTTAGATGCTGGGGCAAGATTCTTTAATTGCAATCGATGTTCATCCAGTACCTGATGCAAAAGGGAGAATCCCAGAAGCACAACACAATTACAGAATCTGTAAAAAGACTCAATATCTCATAGAAGTGGAGCTCGGGGGATGGCAGGAGTGTACAGAAAGAAAGATTGTATATAAACATACGGTTAAAGCCGGGCTCTGAAATACTACCGCTGGTAAAAATGTCAAGGAGGGTTTAGTTTTTGACAGAAAACTTATATTTTTTAAGCCTAAAGTATGGCGGAATGCAACTCTAAGGAAAGACGGATTATTATTTAGAAAACCCATTTATTATGTGTTTGGTCACTTTGGTAAACTAGCAGATTTGTTGTCACATTAGACTTCGTAAAGGCAAGCTGTATTTTCCTGACAAAGATCTGGTCTGGTTATCTCAAAGTTCCCATGGGAATGTAACAGGCTGAACTGAGGGAAGGAGGTGGCAGGCGGCAGAATAATCCAATGTTTTTTTCCACCAATTTATTATCATCCACGCCAGTTTCATTGTATTCAATATTTGTTCTCTGTATTGATTCACCTCCCAAGTAAAGGATTTTTTAATAGAGGTAGCATTCTTTCATTTCAATGGCTCCCTCCATACTCGGGAGGAAAAAATAAGGAGTGCTGGCACGAGTGGGAGAAGAGAGGAAGTTTGAAAAGACCTGAAATCTTCCCTGGCCGTTCCCTCGAAATGGAGACAAAGCTTATGTTTCCGAGACAGTCCATGGGATTGAGCAGGGAGGGTTGTGTAGGAGGTTAGAAGGGATGGATGGACTTTGCCTGCACCCCTTGATGGAGTGGATAATTGAGTCTCGACCAAACTCTGTCAGCCAAGCTCGGAAGCCCCTTTTCAGCTCAAAGAAATGCAGCGAGAGTGATGAAGTGAGTGAGCGAGAGAGCGAGCGAGCGAGAACAACAGAGAGCGGGAGAGCAAGGAGGAGAAAGAAAATCCCGGGCTCCCTCGGTGGGGGAAAGCCGCTATTGAAAAGCTATTAAACCTGCGTTTAGCAGGATTGATTGGAAATGAAGAGGCCTATTAAAAGCAAGGGACAAGAGGACAATGGCGTGTTTCTGGCCACCGTATGTTGCCCTCCTTTCACCGTCTTGCCGCCCCCCCGGGGTGGGCCCCCCTACCCTGTCTGTTTAAACATCTCTGGTCCAAAGAGAGAAGTTTCAGAAGGGTTTAGCACCAGCTGAATAGACTCCTCTTTATCCACCACCGGCACCCCATTCTCCTATTTAACCACACAGAAATAAAAGGCCAAAGAAAAGGGAGGAAGAGAAAAAATTGGGGGGCGATCCTTTTCTTTTCGGAGACCAGTAAAGCCCTCCCCTTCTTAAACCTCCATCAAATTGTGCTCTTGCGCTCTGTAAAATCCCCTGTGAATGGATTAGTTACTTCTGGCTGGTTGCCATCTTGCTACTTTCGAGAGGGCTCATGATGCACCAGATCCAATCATAAAGCTCTTGCAACGGTGAAACACAGTAATGTGTGTAAGAGGTCTCTGTGTGTACACGAAAGTGCTGTTGAGAAAGAGACGAGTTGACTTTTTCTGTTTGTTGTTTTTGTCTTCCTGCGTGTTTTCCGTAGTGCACGGTTTTCGCAAATGCAAAGTGGCAAAATAAAAAATAAATACGAGCGCGGCAGGTGCCTTCTCTTGTGTCTCTCGCAGCCTGCGACGGATGGCCCTCATGGGACGTTGAAAGCTGCTTTGATTGTTTAACATGCAGTTTTTCAAAAACACAACACTCACCCCGTTCCCAGGAAGCGGCACAGATTCCGTGGATGGCGTTTTTCCGTGTCATATGTTCCTTGCCATACGGGCATAGGAAAGAGTTTAATAAGTCATGACCAGCTGACGCCCAGATTCTTGCCAACTGCTGAAAACCGAAGGCTCGGGAATTGTGTTGTGGACTGCTTTCTTTTTTTCTGGCCGGCCTGAAGATGATGCAACATTAGCCTTTTCTGAATCAATCAGTTCAGAGGCGAAAATGCCACTGGTCTGCTGGTGTGGGGGGAAAAGCCGGGCACAGTAATGTGAACAGCCTTTTAAAACTTCGTTCGAAAAGTGAATGGAGTCGGTTAAGTAAAAAGGTAAAACGATGGTGTGCCACAGAAATCTGTGATTCATTCTGCAAGCGAAAGATATTACTGGCGGCGGAGTGACTGTGAATGTGAGCTCTTGCTGAATCAGCTCTAAAATACTATCACGCTAATGTGCTCTGTGCTTTCCCATCTCTCTCCCTGTGCAAAACTACTGACCTGAAAGCTGGACTAGTAAGAGCCAAAAACAGACTTCAAAACCTTGATGTAGATTTCCTATTTGTACGTTTGAATTGATGAGAACGGCATTGCTATTGTATACTCTACAACCATGGCACAGAGTCAAACGGCTGTCTATTATCATGAAGCACGATGATGCATTGAACAAGGTTATTGCAGCCATACATTGCTCCTAATGTATTGCTTGACCGTGCCTCCTGATACATAATTGCATCATAATATCAAATAGCAACCCAAGTATTAATCGGCCGCGGTTATGTTTTGTTCTTTCTGCAGTGTCTGAAGCAGCCTACTTCTCCCAGCAGCCCCAGGACCAAGTGGTTGTCGCTGGCCAATCCGTCACGCTGCCCTGCGTGATTGTGGGATATCGAGGCATGGTGCAATGGACCAAAGATGGCCTGGCACTGGGCGGCGAACGTGATTTACCTGGTAAGCTATATGAGAACGTTTTCATAAAAAATCGAGTTGAAAACAAAAAAACGAAGTCAACATAATTCATTTTCAAGGTGCACTAAATTACGCACTGCTTTGTAATTAGCTGGAAACCCAGTTTTCAATATGTCTACCAAATTTAGAGCACGTAGCGAGACCGAAATGATGCCGTTCCCCGAGGAGGTACACAATCCTCGCCCAAGTCCATTTACCGAGGCTTAGTCCTCTCTTATCTCCATCTTCCTCTTTCCAATTAGCAACCGGGAGATAAAACCAATCATAGATTGGCAGGTACTGCAAAGGGCAGCCGTTCTTCTCCGCGGCAGATGTGTGTTTGAGTAATGTCACTGCCTCGCTTCTGAGGCGGCTCTATTAAGCGAAAAAACGCTGTGGCAAACAAACACCGCGGCTAATGCAAACTAGCGTTTAATTTGTCTAATCATCTCAGCCGTCTGGCGGCTGATGTGGAGAATCAATCACAGTCCATGTCAGGCGTTGACATTTAAAATGATTTCCCCGGCAGCTTTGAAAGTGGCGACCTGGACGGTTGGCGCTGTCTCTTTTGAAAGAATCCACCTGACGCGGCATCGCTCTGGGTGCCGCGTTTAGCATCCAGTGTATGTGTATTAAATGTGTTTTTGTGTTTTGCTGTCAGGCTGGACACGTTATTCTCTGATGGGTGACCCGCTGTCGGGCGAGCACAACCTGGTGGTCGATGCGGCAGAGTTGGGCGACGATGCAATCTACGAGTGTCAAGCCACGCAGGCCGGCCTACGATCTCACCGAGCCAAACTCACAGTGCTGGGTAAGAACCGAGTGAGTGGGTGTGATTGAAAACCCCGCGATAAACTCTCCTGCAACTGATTATTCAAAGCAGGGGGGGATTAGAACGTTCCTCGCGGTCCCCAATTTCATTAGCAGCATTTAAAATGCAGCCTGAATTGTGTAACGCTGCAAATTTCTCTTCTCTGCATAAAACCTTTGCGAGATCTCACCCCCGTGCAGTCATAAGTCATGCTTTCATTATTTATTCGCTCTTTTAAATCAAGCCACAACAGGACTGTGTTTTTCCAAAACAGGCAAAACTAAATCGACAGGAGTGCCGAGAAAAAAACACAGCCGTTTCTCGTTCACTTTCTCTCTCTCCTCCTGACACTTAACACGGTAAAGGGCCGGGGAAATGTGATTGCAGCAGTCACAAATGACTTGCGCGAATAGTTAAAAGTCAAAGTCTGCACAGTTAGCACATTTTACGGTGACTCACAAAATTCATCAACCGCGGGCTGCTTTTACATTAACGCTATGTGATTGATCTACATATTCTCCGGCATTTAGCGACGAGGGGGTGTTGGAGGGAGGATGAAGATGATGTGGGGGAAGATGCTCACCGGGGATTTCAGCTCCGTGCTGCATTGCTGACACCTTGTGGACCGTCAAAGGATGTTTTTCTCAAAATAAGACTCCGTTACGTGCTTCAGATGGTCAAAAAAGGCAATATTTTAAAAATGCAACAGTGTTTGTTCCGTGCAAGCTGTGCAGCGACAAGAAGCCTACTTCGAATTGAACAAGGCAAAGTTGGCACCCCCACCCTCTCTGGCTGAAGAAAAGCAGGGCTACAACAATGGGCTTTGTGCACGCTGCTGATGTGTGGTGCACCGTTCAACGAATTTCTAGACTACACAACAGCAGATCCCGAGTTGTGTGCGTGCGTATGTGCGAGTGTGCACGTGTGTACGTGCATGCAGGGGCATGTGGGGAAATCAATGCAGCCGGATGAGACCGAAGCAATCCAGCAGAGTCAAAGAAGTCAACGACAGGAGTGCAGTCGAGGGAATCCGCATGGAAATTAGAATCACCTCGTGCACGGATTCCATTAACGCCTGGGCAGGACAGACGAAAAGACCTCTGACAATTCTGATACAAAAACAGAAATTGGCTCGGTGAAAAGGAACGGGAAAGACGCAGAAGTGTGTCCGCCAGAAAGATGGAGAGAACTGTGTGCGTGTTGCCGCGTGTTCCGCGAGATGGACACTTTCATCAAAGGTGGCAGACACTATTTGCCCTGCGCACAGTCATGCAAACAAATGAACGAATCAGTAATTCAGATGAAACGGGCCTGCGGCGGAGTGCCTGTAAATAGACTCATAATGACAAATCTCACCCATGTAAAGAGGGCACGGGTAGTGTCTTAACCTGTTTTTGGAAAGAGCCAGTGGCATTCAATCATTCTGTCCATTTACCAGTCTGTTCTGAATGTGTCAAAGATCTACCGGCAAAAATAAATGCTTCAGTAGTACTGCCGTAAAGGAGTATGTCTTTTGTATCGAAATATTGTTTAAACTTATGGCATTCAAAAAATATTGGTGTAATATAAATTCATTTATGGACTTCTGTTTACAGTGCCGCCTTCAGATCCCGTAGTGGAGGGTGGACCGGTGGTCAAACTGAAAGCTCACACGCCTCATAACCTGACGTGCCGGGCGTCCGGAGCCAAACCCGCAGCTGAGATCACCTGGTACCGAGATGGAGAGATAATGCACGAAGCCATCTACTCCAAGGTAAGACGAAGGCTGATGATAGCTTTCCCGACAGCAATAAGACTACGTCTGATCGAGGACGATTCCTCTCTCGTACCCTCCCCTGCCCTCCCATTAGGTCTATTTCCACCCTAAGTTTGAAACCCTTTCCCTCTTTCCAAAATCCAATCCCTGCACATCCTCATCACCCACCGCCAGCTTCCTTCCTTTGTGCCCCTCTTTTCTCCAGCTCTCTCCGTTGCTCTAATACTCGAGCATAACTGGAGCATGTCAAAGCTCAGACAGGCATAAGCGTTTGATACAGTTTCCGCTGAGCGAGAAAGAGCGAAGCGAGAGGCAAAGAGAGAGAGTGGGGAAATCAGCCACAACAATGCCGAAACACAATGGAAAGAGCGGCGAAGCGTGAACCGGCCGCAACTGCGAAAGTGTCACATTTGTCATGCTCTCTGACCACGCTAAACGACGCTAAACGACACGTTTAAGAGGGCAAGAGCCGCCAGTGAATCGAGAGGGAGAGAGATGGTTCAAACGTGGAGAGTAGATTAGGGAAAAATGAACACGGGAGAAGCTTGTTTAAGAGAAAGGAACAAGGAAACCCAAAGCTATTTTGAGGAAATTAAAAAAAATGGGATGAAAGTAAAGGATCGTTGATAGAAAGAGGCTGAGTGAGATACAAGGCGAGTATGGAAAGTGGAAAGACGTTGACAGGCGGTGACTCAATCTGGCATAAAAATGCTTTCAGCGTGTCTCAGGTTAAGTGTGTGACCTGTCATCGATTGCCCCCCCCCTGAATCTCCAGGGAACTGACGTCCCATACACCTGTCTGTCTTCCTCTGATTTTCAAGTTTAGACCAAACCAAAAAAAGTACCTCATCCTTCATTAAGGTTCTTCTAGATGCGGCGAGCAGCAATCTGCCTAGAATGTACACCTCTCCCCACTTAGCCGTATTGATTTCCTAAACACAATAAATAGATTTTGAAGATGATGTGCAGCGGGAAGAGCTGATAGACAGATCTTTGGGAAAACGGGGAGCGGTCCCGGCAGTGTCATAAAACACAATGAGACGGCATCGCTTCTCCGTAATGCTCGGCCTACAGCGCGGGCCAAGGCTTAACATTAAATGGGATTACGGGCATCAAGGGAATTTCTTATTGAATTAAGTCTTACGTCAGGAAATACAGGACAATTAGATTAGGATTATTATGTCTGCGCGATGTAAGCGATGATAACAAGATGAGAAAAACTGCTGTTGTTGGGTTTTTTGGAGAAAGAACCACACCAATAGGGCGAAGTAACATTTACGGAAAAGAACATTCACATTAATAGCCGTGCTGTCCGTCAACCGTCTTTCTATCTAGAATTCAGTACAACACGGACCTGGTTGTGGATAGTTTCACAAAGCTAAAATCATGTTCCACCAGGAGAAATATCACCTTTTAAGCTGCTATACACATCTTTTTTTAGAGTCTGATGGAGGACGGGAAGAGAGAAACTGCAGTCAGCCTGTTACCCATGATGCCTGAAGACAGCGATTCTGGGCGTACTTACACCTGCAGAGTCCTAAACCCTGCCGCCCCTGCAGGCCGCCAAACTTCAGTTACCATCAACGTTCAGCGTAAGTCCGCGTTTATTTTTAAACATGAGCATTACTTCTCTGCGATTCAGAACGTACGGTAGTTATTTTAATTATGCAGGTAGAGGCCGAGAGAAAGGCAGCCGTTTTTATCCCTATAAACAAAGCTTCTACAGCGCTGAATGCAATATTTATAAAAACGACATATCTCGTGTTTTAAATTATTAAGAATATTTTCTAACTATGGCATGTTGAAAATGTGTTTTGTCAGTTTAAAATGAAAAGTAACACACAGAGCAGCATTTCAGCTCTCAATATCAACAAGACCTTGTGCAGGGTTTTTATGGCTAAACAAATGTATAATCGAACAGGAAAACAGATTTAAAAAAAGGATTGTGACCGAGATTTACACACCTGGAGCTTAGCAGTAAAGTCATTGGGAAGGATTTGTAATGCCTCTATTGCCGCAGTGAATCTAATCCCACGTTACCTTCCAGATCCCCCGTCTGTGACTCTGTCTGTTCAGCCTCAAACGGTGATGGAGGGAGCGAAAGTGTTGTTCATCTGCTCTGCTTCTGCCAACCCCGAGATCACAGGTTACAGGTAAACACATTTCATATCACAACAGACTCAAAGCGTAATCCCAGTTTATCCACTTTAACAAATCAGAATTTGATGGCAAATCCCAAATTGGATAAAAAATTACAGATAAACCGCTTTTTGCGTGGGTGCTCCAATGGATTTTAATAATAGGCAATCACTATTGTAAATAGAAAGGAAATGAAAATCATACGTGTTTCAAACAGATGGTCCAAGGGTGGGATTCCCATATTGGAGGCCAACGGCGACAGCTTGGAAGTGATGGTGGACCACACGTACTTTACAGACCCAGTCTCATGCGAAGTGTCCAACTCTGTAGGGAGTACAAACGTCAGCACATTGGTGGATGTACAATGTAAGTTCTTTTTGGATAAAGCAAACTGTTCTTCCATCAATATCTTTATACTGTAAACTATGTGATACATTTTCATCTAAGAATAATTTGTAGCAATATCTTGAATCTTTATAATCATAAAGACCCCACAGGCAAACCTCCAATGACCTTCATTTCCGTCACATTTTCTTGCATATTTTTCTTAATAATGTTTCAGATGAGAACATTATAACGGGATTCACCTTCCTTATATACTTTAATGAAACCTACTGGAATGTGAATTTTCCATTTTCGATTTTGCAGTTGGCCCCAGGTTGCTGACCGAACCCAAACCCCAGACTGTGGACATCGGGATGGACGCTGCTTTCACTTGCTCTTGGACGGGCAACCCTCCCCTCACTCTGGCCTGGACCAAACAGGGCTCCAGTGTGGTACGGTGACCTCTTCTCTTTTCGTGAATATTGCACACCGTCTGTTCAACAACCTCTGCCATCCTTTTCAAATCAGTTCATATACTTATCTAATATTAGTGTGCGGAATGAGACCTACACACGAATTGTCGACTCAGAAGAAAACCCTAGCTCTCCTTCTTATGGATAGAACCATGCCACCCTAAAATGAAAGTTTCGCTCGGGTAGATGTGTGAAACGTATGAGCTTTTAAGTCTCTCCAGCCGCTTAATCGAATTTGGTAAAGAGCCAGAGAACAAACAAAGAGTGAAAGAGGGTGCAAAAACAGAGGGAGAGAAAGACGAGAAGGATGAGGCAATCAGTTAACTCCACCTTCCACCCCTGCCCTCCCTCAGAATGGGCCGACGTGACTCCACAAGTGGCGCGTACTCTCCATCGCCACAAGATACGGATTAATTGGCTAATGCGATGAGTGCCGGCGAATGAAAAATCTAGGGGAGTGTTAAATGGATTAATCACAGTTTGCCGGCGTTGAGATGGGAGGATGGGGCTGCTCTAATGATCAATGCCTCCTAACAAGTGACCACGGCGCGTGTGCTAGTGCACCGGAGGCGGAGTACCACAAGCATGTGATCGCACTATGGAAAATGGTGCACAGCCGTTGTGGTGGGTTTAATTAGAGCAGTGGGTTGACTCAGAGGACCCAGGCTGAAGTGCTTTAGACAGTAATTAAGATTGCTGCAGACAAAATTACACGCCGAGTCAATGCTTTCCCTTTGGTATCGGTGGCATTGGTCTTTCTCTTGTGTGAGCCACAAGCTACGAAATGGATGACTGGTACTAATGGTAATGGCCGTCTCGGAGGGCCGCAGCTCGATCCGTCTGGAACAAACAATGCGTTGCACGTCTACCGGATCCTTCCTTCCCGTGGAAATATTGACTCGCGGTAGTGATTTTCATTCCGCAATTTGGTTGATAGATTTGAACCGACGTCAATATGAGGAATTTCATCCCACATGTATAGACAGTACTGCACCACAGACATCTTAAAAGAAAGTTGGGTTTGATCATCTGTAGGCATGAACGACACACAGTGAGGTTAACTTGTAAATCTAACCTCTCAATTTTTTTTGTATATGACAGGTTCTCAGCAACAGCAACACCTTGCAGCTGAAAGCAGTGACACAAGAGGATTCTGGGACTTACACATGCAAAGCCATTGTACCTCGGATCGGTGTTGCGGAGAGGGACGTTACACTAACCGTTAACGGTAAATAAACCCTGTGTTGTCTTTTCACTCTCTCGTTTCATCCATATAAGTTCAAATCTAGTGAGCTGCTATATCATCATAGCCAACTATCAAGTGCAGAATGTATTGAAACAAACTCATAACAATTGTACAAGCCTACACATAAACCAAGAAAAATGACAGCCAAATACATTTTGCACAATCCTTTAAATATCAATAAAAGCAGTTCAATTTAATAGATGTTTCAATAGATTTCGCACGGATCATTAGCTTTGTCTCCTGGGCGACTCTCGTGAAAAATGCTATTTATGTAATTCCCGAAATCGATTCCTATGTAGCCCGCTCCAGTTCACTACCTTATGAAGTTCTTTTTAAGTTAGGATGCTGCCTTAGAAGTTTTGTGTAGTGGTATAGTTGTGAACTCCAGTACCATTCCTCTTCATCTCTTCTTCTCTCTCGCACACAAACCCTTCAGGCCCTCCCATCATCACGGCTGATGCCACGCAGCAGGCTGTCAAGCATTCCAAGGGCAAACTGGAGTGCCTGGTGGGAAGCAGCCCACCCCCTGACAAGATTGTAAGTACACCATCTCGCTTCTGCCTGTACGTTTGTGGGATTGCTAGGTGTCGGAGGCTATAAGACGTTTCTCCATTCCACATTTCTTATCTGACACCCACATATATGTACACATGTATTACATAGCCCGGTTGCCCAAATAAAGAATCCGCGGCTTATTCTGTATCTCACCTCGTTCACCCTCAAGCAAGTAGAGGCGAACCGAGCTAACGCCAGGGTCTGCAGAGTGAACCTTGGACCCCCTAGGCTACTTCACAACGCCGAGCAATTAGTGCTTAGCGCAGTTGACCTATAGTGACCCTTGTACGTGGGAAGACCTTTCAGTGGATAATTAGGATCCAAGTTGGACAGTCCAAAAATAGTAAAGAACAGAAATGAATAGAGACAGATGGAAGGAGGATAACATAAGAGGCCAGGAGCAAGTAATGATGCAGTGAGAAGAAGAAATAAAGGAAGGGAAAAAAACTTCAAGACGGTAATAGGCGGGGATCGGGGCTGTTATTGGCTGTTGTTCCTTCACCTTGGACCAGTCGTGGGAGGTCGACTAAGACACAGTATTTCACCTCTTTGCCAGGGGAGGTAAAGAATAGCACGTTGAAGAGTAGCTGTGAGATCCCAGACTGACCTGCTGCTAGACAGGAGCTGCTTGTCTTCTTCACACGTTTTTTCACAAAGCTCTTTCGCAAGCCGAGGCACGGCGCTGGTGGTAAACCAATTTGACATGACAGCGGAAAAGAGCGAAAGAAAAATTCTAATCCCTGACACTGCGTATAAGACATTGGACATCTAGTACCAGAATCTATTTTTTGCACTTGCATCATGAATGTTTACAAAGCCATTATAGATTCTGCTGTGGTGGCTGGACTAAGCTTGAATATACAAAGACTTAAAATCCGCTTAAATCAAAACTGTCCAAGTTAACAGATGTTATTGTGCACGGTTTATTCATGCACGATATTCCAAAAGAACATAAACAATTTGCTTCCAAAACAACTGTCTTTCTGTTTTCTGAACACCTTTCTCAACATGAATTGGAATGTCTTCTATGGTCCCACTGTAATGGATTCTCAATGCTTAGAGAAAGAGTGTTTAATACAAAGAACTGTAACCTAACATCTGATGGATTTTTTTCTTCTTCTCTAAGGTCTGGACCTTTGGGGACATGATGTTGTCGTCTGGGACTTCTGGTCGTTTCTCAGTGCAGACAGTAAACAGTGACCGTGGAGTCATCTCTTCGCTTGTCCTCTCCGAGACTCTGGCCCAAGATTTTCAACTCAAATACAACTGCACAGCTTGGAACCGCTTTGGTACCGGCACAGCACTAGTCACTCTGGAAGAAGAAGGTATGGATCTGTTTTTACAATATTCAAATATAACAATATTTCAAGATATATAAAAATACTTAAATAACATGGAAGAATGGAAGTTACACACATAACAAATAAAAAAACGTATATATTATCCAAGATGGTTATTAAACTGTGTTCCTGGCTTGTGCATGTTTTGTAAGGTTTTTTGCTAACTTAAGGTTGGTGATGAAGATCAGAATGTGGTAAGGAAATGTTTGTAAAGTTTGGTTCAAAAAGTCAAACAAGAGGAAAGAGCGTATAAAAAAGTAGAGTTAGGAAAGTGACAAGTTTAAGATTTGGCTACATTCCAAGCTCTGTTTGGCACCATCACTTTAATCCCAGAAGGATGGATGATTTCAAAACACTGACAGTAAGTTGTCAGGTCGGTCCACCTTTGAGTCAGTGCCTTTTATCTTAGATTAGTCATGGCGAGCTTTAATCCAGTTTGAGTCAGCTTTATGCAGGGTCTCAAAACACCCCGCTACCCTGTGCTTATCTTAATTATCCACCAGCAAATCGATATCATTTAATCAAGAGATGGTCCACTTAATGAATACATTCGTTCCATAACAACAATATAGATTTTGAGCCTGAATGAATTATATCGAGATCCGTTGTGCGTGACGCTTCGCTGGCCGTTTCATATCGTATGCACGCTGCACCGGCTTAAATTTGCTTAAATAAGACTAAGAGCGTGGTCGGCGTCTCAAGCCTTTGTACTGGGAGACACCAAAAATAAGGTCTTCGCCAGCAATTTGCATCAAGGCGGACGAGCCAAGTCTCTGGAGACGCAGACAGTGCTATCTCCTGGAATCTCTAATTAGATTACTGTCGGCTGCCTCGCTGCATGTCAGGCCTGGTTACCCCTCTTCCACCAGAGATTAGAGACAATGGCAGGGTCCAATGATGCCAATGAAGATCACGCTAGATTAATTTCTATATGTGCCGCTTCGGTTTGAATGCAGTACAGAAGGGCTTGGGAATACGCCGGTGAACACGCAGAGCTTCTGGAATCGTCCAGAGAGCACACGTGCCTATGATGAAACGAAAATGAAATAATATCTAAGTGTAAATTTGACCACAAACTGTCAAGAACATGTCCAGGTCATATTTTCAAAATCAAAGGAAATTATGAATGAACTTTATTTTAAGAACCATTAAGATTTCATGCCTTGTGACATGTTCTTGACGGTTAAGACTACTTCTAGTTCTAGGTTGTCTATGTTCTTTCCTCTAAAAAGTTAAAAAAAGCCTTTCTGTGGTGTGTACTGTAAGTGTGAAACACAGAAACCTTTCCATAGTTTTGCATCTTGTAATGATCTAATCTTCTAATCGTAAATATGGAAGTTGTAGATGTAATTCGTTTCACTAACTCTCTGGGTTTCTCCCGCAGAATCTCTTCCGCTGCTTATCATCATTGGGGCGTCCGTGGGAGGAGGCTGCGTCTTCATCGTTTGTGTCATTACCCTGGTTTCCATCTGCTGCCGCCACACTGCTAAAGGTGAGGTCATAGGTCATGTGTCAACTTTTTTCCCGTCCTGGAAACATGAAACAGTCGAAAATCAAATAGACTAACTAGACAGAGGGTAATTATGAAGGAACCTTCTTGCATAGAGCAGGACTGACCTTTTCACCTCTCTGGAAATCTTCTCACCGTTCCCTCATTAATCTCTGTACGCTGTAATTTTTCTCCATCCAGGCAAAAAGGGCACACGTCTGTCGAAGAGTGACATCCGTGTACAAATCGTGCACAGCGATCACAACGCAGTGCGTGTAAATGATGACGAAGAGGATGTGAAGGAGCCTATGGTAAGATTTCATTCGTTGTTTTTATTTTAGATTACATGACACCAATGGCTGTTTGACTTTAATGTAAATATGGTTTGAAATGAATCATTGAGTTCCAATCTCCGCATCTTTTCTCAGGCACCCAATAGCAGTGAGTCTCCAGGAACATCCCGCACGGAGCACAGTGACCTGCTGGAGGAGGAAGATGATGAGAGATCAGATATCAAGGTATTGTATTTCACAAAGCATGACTCTATGAGTGAACGGTTAATCTGATAAAAGCAAAGGGTTGTATGTTTTTTTCAAAGGTTTGGGGAAACTGGGGTACTTAATAGTGCTCGATGACCTTCCATTTGTGTTAGACCACAACATTGAATCATGTTAAAAACACAACAATGAAGGTTCAATTGCATAGCTTCAGACAAAACTTGACAATGTTCTTTCTCTATTTTCAGGACCCAACCAATGGTTATTACAACGTGCGGGCCCATGATGACCGCCACATCACCAGAACCGGTTTCTCTGAATTCGTGCCAAATTCTCGTCCGGTTTACACTCCTTCTCAGCTCCCGTCGCCGAGCCCCCTGTACGGCCAGCACTCGACTCAACCTCGGATGTATGACTTCTCCCAGCGTTACAACACGACCCCAGCTACACGCACCACCTATGAGCAACAGCAGACGCAGCCAACCCAACAGCAGCAAACCCCCACATTATACCCCCAGGAACAAGCTTACGCCGGGTCCGCTTACCTGCCTGCCACCTACGGTCGGGCCTTCACTAGCTACGTCAAGCCCGCCTCCTTCGAGAAGGTTGACGGCTTCGAGCAATCAGACGAGGCTAGCAAAGTGTCCAGCTCTTCGCGCTTTTCGTACGCATCCTCACAGGTGTCGCAGCAGTCAGACTACGGGCGGCCTTCACAACAACGCATGCAGACTCACGTGTGATCGGCCCCCTAAAAGACCCGCTGCGGGTCTGGCATGATCAACAATTTGATAAGACATTCTTCTGAATCGGATTCAGGAGGGATTAAGCAAACATCTGCACTGAGATTTGAGATTCATAATGCGGTTTTTGCTTTACTGCTGGGCGTTGGATGGGCAACTTGGTGATGTGCCACTTGAGCTTGAAGAGTCCTGACCGTTCAAGCAACTAATGTGAATTCCTTCGTCCAAATGCTGAACTTCAGGAGAAATAAACACTGTCCTTTGATTCTTCTGCCTGACACTGTTTTTAAGTAAAAATGCTCTAGCACTGACAATTTCACACCCTTGATAGGGCCTTGCTGTGAGAGAATCGAACGGCTCCCCGAGCTATCCTTCGTGACACTTCGCTTAAACACAATCAAAATGTCCATGAAGTACAAAATGTAAAAATACATGTTTGTTGGCATGCCGATGGAATTGTAAGCACATCTGTGTATCAATGACAACAGGTCTTGCCTTCATAACGTGGCTCATAGTTTAATTCACGGAGGTGAAGGAAGTCGAGTACATGCGTTCGTGCTATTTTTTCCAGAATGCTCTCTGGGTCTCGAAAGAGTATCAATGTCTCAACAGACAAGTGCAGGAAACTGGAATTGGAAAAAACCATAAGATGCGATTCTGTCTGTTTGATGGAAACGATTGGCCAACCCCCAAAGAAGATATTTCGAAATTTAGAGGTGTGGTCCTTTTAAGCTATACTCGCAAAGATTTGTTGCAGAGTAGAGCACTGAGTAAAGCCCATTTTAGGACTTTGGTTTCTTTAATGAAGCCATGTATTGCAAACCTAAGTTACCACATGGCCTTGCGGTGTGCAGTTACACTCTTCCTTACGTGACCACTGTATGTTATTTAAGACAGAGTGTGCCAAGGCGATTGTGATGCTGACATCACCGTCAGGTAGCACGAACATGTTTACATAGATGTAAAAAAGATGACGGAAAAAAGAAATAGCAAGTGAAATGCAGTACTATCCATTTCCACTTAGAGCTACTCCGACGACTGTAAAAATTGTTGGGAAACTCACTCCTGCCCGTTGCATGCCGATGTGTGTATGTGAACGTATTCAGCATCTCTTTTCATCTGTTTGTTCCTTGTGTAAGAAAACCGCTTACTGCACCCTAACTCTAATTCGACTTTGGATACCTGGACGTGCAGGTTTCCATACTGCCATTTTCTTTTGAGCCTGAATGGTCGGCTCTATTTGGAAACTGTATGATAGATGAAACAAAACACTGCTTGTCTTTATTTTTATATTTTATATAAGCCTTAATGTACAGCGTGTAAGCTGCTCTATTGTAAAGTACCTTTATATTATAAATGCATAAATCTATATCTTTAAGTTGACTTTATTTGGTTCACCATGATTTTCACCACGTTACTTATCCGTTTCGGAGAGCCGAGAAGCGAGTCACACAACTAATTTACTTTTTTGTTTCTTCTTTTTTTTTAATAATGTTTAAATCATTTTATTTGCTAAAAATGAGCTATTGTTGCTTGTAACTTTGTACACATATTTATATTTAAATAAAACCATTTCAAATAAGATCTGCTTTGACTGAGTGGGTTTGACACACATCGGAGGGACTGTCAAATGGCTGAGCGAATGAGGACGAACAATACCAGGCCTGTTGAGTTGATGAATACATAAATTAGCAGTGATGCCTATGTTGATCCTCACAATCCCGCGGCGACAGCGTGTTTTTTTCTTTTTATAAAGACGGATGAGATTCCCAGAGCCCCCGCTGTCTGTGCAACAAACGCGGCAGGCACGGCCCGTCTCCCCTCAATGTACTGGAATATTGCGCTGACAGAGCGGGTGCTGCATGACAACATTATTGTGTCGTGCCAAGCGGTCTTCCTAAATTCATCATGTCAGGACGAGTTGGAGATGTTCAGGACAAAGACATCATCAGCAATACACAAAAACTGGTGTTTTTTTGGTTGCTCAACTTCAATACCTTCTCAAGCATGCACTTTGTAAATGGAAATGATAACCTTTAGGGAGGATGTTGCATTTACACACACATATTCAATAAACATCTCACTTCATTTAATGCATACCCAAGCTTTGGAGTTTTCTCCCAACTAGGAAAACAATGACATAGCTCGTGCATTTCCGTGACCGTTTGTGCATTTCCATGAGCGCTGAAGGCCATGGTGGCCACGTGCTTATATCAAAGTACAAAAGAAGTTAGTGTAACATTTGTGAATCATATAACACAATAAAGTGTGCAGTACACATATATAAGTTGACTCGGGACAATATGACTGCAAATATGTTTTCATTCTTGAGACTCACTTTCCATTAACCATCCCCAAATATATATCGACCTGCCTTCAGTGGACTTTTCCATCCATCTAAAATGTCTTTAGTGACACCTGTTTAAATTTTGTTCAAATAACTTAATAAAACACTAATAAGGTTAAAGGCCTAACATAACATTTCTGATACATCAAGTCAACAGTTTTGTTTGTGGCAAAAAGTCTTACATGGTCATTCCAGCAGTCATTTATAATGTATCCCTATTTAGTAGTTAGTAAGTGTTGATGACCATGTGTTGCCAGAATAACAAATTAGTATGCCCAATTAGAAATTTGAAGGGTTAAACACAAATATAAAGTTCATACAAGGTTAAATTTAGCTGGTAATAAATGCAACATTCTCTTGACATTAAAATAACACTTCCAAACAAGCTACAATGCGATGCACGTGAAACTAATTAATTGGAAATCCAAGTGTTGCCAGATTGGACATTTTCAAGTATCATACCAGACGCTCAAAATTATCTTGTTTGTAAGAAGACAGCGATTTATCCATACAAACACCATACAACCAAATTATACAAAGAACTAAGAGTAGCATAATGTAGAGCTCTAAACTGAAAAGAAATTCATAAACGGGAAAGGTTACTGCACCTCTAACTTTAAAAGGCGTAGATTATTTACATACAATTTAAAGTGAACAAGATTATTGATTGTACACAGTTGTACAATCAGAAAAACCTATAGTCAAATCTATAACAGACATGCTTTGATTCTCAATCACATGATCCAAACAAAGCAGACTTGTGCAACTTCTTCCCTGGATCCATTTTTTATTAATGCTTACATAGAAAACCATTTATAAATCTGTGAATAATAATTGAAGAAAATGTTAATTTCGGTTTGTATCACATCCAGACTGATTCGATATACAGCATCAGTATAGTCGCTCTCTGGAAAATGACATTACACGGAATTTGCTCAAGCATTGTCCTCTGGCACAAGGATAAAAATGCAATAAACAAAACGATGAAAAATGTAAAACCCGCATGTATTTTATTGCAAAGAAAAAATTGTTACATCGTAAACTCTAATCTCAATACATTAAAATGTTTGCACACTGTTACAAAATCAGCTTAACATATTTAATCTTTCAAATTAACAAGGAGTAAAATATTTATATACATAAGTCACCCAAAACATTTTCACTCTGCCGCTTAACAAAACTAACTTAAGATTCACAATTTCACAAAGTCCAACACAGCCTCTTCTGGACATAATATCTCAAGTTCATAACCAACATCTACAGCTTGACATCTAAAAAAACACAACACACTTTTCCCACCGCCTGTTATATTTAGTCAATACACTACAAACACGGAGTATTTGACAAAAGCAATTGGACTTTCCATTGGAAAGGATTTTTCCACATCTGTGAGGTAAAAGCAGCACAGATTTCTCAATACGTCTGGCCGTCTTTGATGGCGAGACCATCCTTCTGGTAGCTTCAGGCAACAGCTTTTACTTTGATTGGCTGGAACGTTTACATGCAGCACAAGTGACTGACCTACGTTGGCCCTGGTTGTATTGGCAAATGGATGATGGAAATATCCCATTTTTACCTAATCCTCCATTTCAGAGTTTCAGCACTGAGGTCTCAGGATCACACAGATGTAAGAAAAAGGTCAACACAGGTGGGATGCTTACAGAGATTTCTAGATTGCAGAGATGCTTTTCACCTTAGAAGAAAGAGACGGCTTAAGATCGGAGCTGGTTCCATTATGTGCAAGACAAGGCAAGGTTTTGAGAGAAGGCACGATATATTAAGCTAAAATTTAAACAGTCTTTAAAACAATATGATTCAGAAAAAAAACAGCATGATCTCTTGATGGTAGAGGCGGTGCTTTTCACAAATTTACTGTTGTGGAATGACACACTTTTTGGTGACCTTATAAAATGACATTCACAATTTACTTGGTAGAGTGAATATACAAAAATGACAAAGACTTTCATGAGGAGATTCTGACCATAGCTGCATTCACTCTTTGCTGGTTCATGAGAGTCTCATGTAGAATATATTTAGTTTTTTGTGGTTTCACCGTCCTGCTATATAGATGTGATTTCACGAATCCAGTCTCTCAGTTTGGTGACCCGCGTGTAGACGCCGGGCTTGTTTCTTCGAGCGCAGCCCTCTCCCCAGCTCACAATCCCAGCCTGGAACCATTTTCCAACATCTGATCGACATGCAAGAGGACCGCCCGAGTCTCCCTACGCAAATCGAGACAAAAGAGATGATGATGATGCAAAAGAGTGAGTGCGATGCCACTGAAGACATTATAATTATGATCGTAATCAGTCATCATTTATTAGTTTGTACCTCTAATTTAAGCTGCTTATTTATTGTGTCATTTCATTACCATTATTCCTGAATGATTTGTTTTGTGTGTAATACAATTCGCCTCTTAATTACTTTGCCAATATTGCAATGTAAACAGACGTGGCAATAAAGCATATTTGAATTGGGAGGTGTGAAGAGGAGGAGGGAGACAAAACAAACAAGTGAAAGGAAGAATATTAGCCAAGTTTAGAAAGAAAAGCTTTCTCTATGACAGCTCCGAAAGAATCCAGAAGACCCCGACCAAAACCCGTGTGAGAGTAAAACACACTGAGATGATTACACGCAGAATAAGCGAGATGCACTGAGCATTTGAAAGAGAAATACTAGATGAATAACAAGTGAGATAGAAGTAGAAATTATGGAAATCAGGTCATTTAAATATCAGGAAACAAGGTAGAATAATTAATCTTCTCCAGTACGAGGCTGTACACACGCTGCAGGAAGACAACAACATTACTGAAGCGCTCTGACAGCTTTATGCTCATGTCATATTTGTACTGTAGCTGTTTCTGAATGAATGAAATGGGATGAAAGAGATTTCTAGGCTAGACAATGAATCCAAACCGCTATTACACCACCTTGAATTTATTAAAATTGAATAAATGTGCAAGTTCTTATGACCGGGGTTATAAGAGTTTAAATGAGAGCAAAGATTTAAGAAGTTTTGTTAGATGTTAGAAATGCAAGTTGGTGGGGGATTCTGTAGCCAATAATTTCAGGGAACATCTATATTCATTCCTTTATTATTGTATGTGTACAAAATCATTATAATTATATTAAAAACCCAAAATAAACTTTGTTCAAACTTTGTGATTTCAATACAGTTTATACTGAAGAACACTAAAGAAGATAGTTTAAAGAATGTTGGCAACTGAAATTAGCGGTAAATCTTGACTTCCAACAAATCGACACAAAACCAACGCATTTTGGTTTGGTGACAACATTCTGCAAAATATTTCCTTTTTTGCACTGCACCAACATTTCGATTCTGTATGAATTTGGTTATAGTGCATGCCCCAAAAGAAGATATTTTAAAGAATGTTGGTAACCAATCAATAGCTGTACATACTGACTTCCATTTAGTGGGCCCAAAACCAATGCAAGTCATTTTAGTTTGGAGAACAACATTCTAAGAAATATCTTCTTTTGTGTTTGCAAAGGGAATAAATGTATTCACTTTGGTCGAAGCAAACTGAATGTTTAGCAGCAATCAACTGTACAATTGTTACTGTAGTGCACCATTGGATTGAATGAGTGTACTTTATAGACACAGCCCTTGTGTGTGTTTGATATGTGAATCCTTGTGAATCATCAAGTTGCATAAATGTACACTCAAAACATAATTAAATTAAATTACGTCACAGTTCACATTCACACTGAAGTGCTATTGCATACATAGAATAAACCCAAAGTGCGCAAAATTTTATTTTTCCCAAATAAAACAAATCTGCATTATATGTGATGTGAATGCAAACCAAATTAGTCTTTCTTTACCTGACAAGCGTCCACACCTCCACTGAGGTAGCCACTGCACATCATCCTCGAGGTTACCTGACCCTCGGTCACCATGTTGCATATTGTATCATTAATAACCTTCACTTCTGCCTTCTGCAGTATCTGTGCAACTCCCCCTTAAAAAAACACAAACAAATGAATCCTAAAAAAAGAAAAATTAGCTTTGCTCATTATGCATCACTGCTCGAAATACTGCTCTGACAAGTAACGTGGTTCCACATCCAAAACAAATCTGCCTTGTGCTACAGGTGACACTGAGACAAAGGATTGATGAATGTCAAACTTCAAAACGAAAATGAGACGATAATTCAAAAGAAAGCTCAAGGAAAGAGGAATGGCAGAGGGCAGCCCTCAGGCGCACAAGCTGTCTCACCTCCTTCTCGAAGCGTTCCCCATCCCGTAACGTAACAGGAGCTGCCAGCCAAGAAAACGTGAGTGGATGCCGGCAGGCAGATAGGATGCACTGTGTTGGTGAAGTTCAGCGGCTGATTCAGTTCTAGCAGAGAGATGTCATAATCGTAGGTCATCTGGTCGTAGTTTGGATGAGTGATGATGGTCTTTAGAGTTCGCTCCTGGACAGAGAAGGGGTCTGGGTTGTACTGGTCTCGAAAACCGCTCAATGTCTTCCAGTAAGATTTCTCTTTGTGACTGAAATTTAAATCAAAATTGGTTATTTTTTAATAATTAAGTCATCATGACACCATATCCTAAATAAGTCTTTCTTTGCTCACTCTTATTTTTTTTTAAACCTGTTTATGAGTGTTTCTTATATTAATTACAAAAGAAGATATTTTGGGGTTTGTATCCAAATAATGGATACCGCAGGCTCTGTATGACTTTATGCTGCAAAAACAAAAGAAACAAAAGAAGAAATTTTGATTTGACTTCCACAATTCTTCAAAACATCTTTTGTGTTCTGCAGAACAAAAGAGTCATCCAGGTTTGGAGTAACACACGGATGAGTAAATTAAGAAATTTAATCTCATTAAATGTTTAATTAGTACAAAATTAGAATTGTAATCTATTTTCATATTTTTAAAGCAAAAACTCGAAAGTGTATAGTTTTCATATTCTTTTTCTAGGTTATTTTTATTGAAATCAGCATGTTGGATTTATTCTAAGAGATTTTACTGCATGTCTAGTGCTCCCCCTGCTGACCAATGGGAACAACTACAACCCCAGGCTCTTATTTAGACTGAAAATGTTTCTTGGATTAAAAAGAGCTTTTGACTGACAAAGACAACCAAAAGAGCAAATGACAAACAATTTAAACATTGATAGCTTTATGGACACTTATAGTTAGTAGACTTACTCGGGAGAATAAGGCTGGATGAAACAGTGGGCGGCGGACAGGAGCCATTTGTTAGAGATGATGGAGGCGCCACACACATGTCCTTGGCTCTTAAAGTGCAGACTAACCTGCCACGGCCATTCACCGATGTCTGCGTTCTGTCCACCCACAATACGGTTGCGTTTGTACGACCGGCTTCCGCAATCTAAAGCAGGATTAAAGCAATTGTTAAAAACAGATCAAGGAATGGCATTGGAATGCTGATAGGTTAAAAAGTCTTGAACAAGTCCAGAAAATAAAAGATCAGAGGGTTAGATGCAAAGAATATGAACAGTTTGGACTGGAAGACATTCAGTTTTCTATGAATCATAACAATGAGAAAGACTAGCTGATAAAAAACTTGTGTAGCAACCCTGAGGCCTGTAAAAGTATAAAACCATGAAGAAATGTCAAGTTAGGTTTCATTAAAAGTATAACTGCTTTGGGCATGGAATCAAAAGCCTTTACACTAATTACTTCATTTTGAGTTTGTTAAGGGCAGAATAAACTTTTAACAAAAGCCCAGGACAAATTGCAGGCCCATAAGCTTTACGCTATTTACAACACAGACAAAAGATATGGGAGTTGTGACTAAATCACATGGATAATGATATAGTTTGTGGAAAATTGAAAAAGGAAAAAATATTTTATATTAAATTCAGTGCAAAATAAATTTTTTATTTGAACTTTTTTTTATTGGTTATACTGTAAAAAAAATCTAAACCGCTCAAGGTCCTCTCCCAGCTACTTCTGTGCAAAGTTAATTATAAAAAAATCGCCTGAAAATTAAAGAACATCTACACTGTAACAAATGTTAATTAAAGTGCTAAGCAGAGAGAAACATATGTAATGGCAACTTTTATTCCCTGATTTTTTCGTAAACAAAAAAAATTGGTTCAGCAAGTACAAAAACATGTTAAAACGTCTTGAAAAGAAAGTTAAAGATTTGAAAGAAATGTCAGTCTGACTTCACTTGACTTGAGAAGACCGTGGAGAAAATGCAACTTATTGTGTATTCAAATGTTTTTAATAGTTTTGAAAATTAAAGGAATACTATTTTGTATAATGTATTTAAAGCTTAATGGAAATACAAATGTTTAAAAAATCCTACTCTAGAAAATACTTGTGCTAAAAAGTTATGGATTGAGGCTTTAAAAGTACATTTGTTAATAATAATAAAAATAATTAATTATACTTTGTTTATAATCATGTAAAATTAGACAGTAAAAAATTTGGTCTTTTTAAATTTCTTTTATATTTTTGAAAAACTAATAGAATACAACTTGGCTCAATTAGTTAAATGAAGGATAAAAAAATACAACACATGCTTAAAATCACTTTCACAAATTTGTGAATTACATCATTTGACTTGAGATGGAGAAAAAAAGTTCTGGTTTGTGGATTTATGAAAAATGAATTAATTGCAAATAAATTGCAGCAAGCTTATAATCATATTAAACAAGCTTTCACCAGAAACATCACTCTGACTTGATTTGATTTGAGATGGTGACGGAAAGAAAATTTACAGATTGTCTTTAAATATTATAAAGAAACGAGAATCAGTTGCACAGATCCATCTATATAAAGAGTTTAACAATTCAAATCATCTGACTTACTGCATTCTTGCTCATCTGACCCATCAGTGCAGTCATTCTCACGGTCACACTCGGCATTCACTTTGTTTACACACTCCTCGTTTTTACACTTGAAGGAAAACTCTGTGCAAACACTGGTGGCTAAGAAAGAAAGACAGACAGAAAAACTTTATAAACACGAGAATTAAATATCAAGTTTCTCCTTTACAACAGCAAAGAGCTACACACTGTTGGTTGAAAGGCAGGAGGCAGTTTATCGATCAGCTCTATTGAATGTGGGGAAAGGTCACATATATCTGCTGAAGGATACAAAAACAATGAACAACTTTTGGGATAGTGTGAGTGGAGGTAAAGAAAGATTTTTTTTAAATAAATGGCTCGAGCATATAATTTCACTATTGACTTTCAGTCAATCTTTAAAGCTATTGCTTACAACTGTCTACTTTGCATAATAAAGAAGGTTAATTTTCACTTTCATTAATGGTGTGAGATTTCAGCAGAGGATATAAATGTGTTTAACTCCTGAACATCTGCCGAGACGGAGAAACAGAAAATGATGCTTTTCACAAAAGATGTTCTGCAACCTGCACGTCAGACATAAAGCAACTTCAAACACGTTCACACATTATGTGCATGTTAATTATTTTTCCCAACGTTTACTTGAAGAATGTAAGTATTGTTTTTTCAATGTAGGAAAATTTTTTTAAATGGCTTCTTAGCAAAAAGCAGGTGCTAAGAAGCTTACCTTTTGCTTACCTTAAGATTTAAAAAAGGAAGTTTTATCCACATTACTGATTGGATGGTAATGTTAGGTTTGTACCCATGTGTTTCTCTTAAAGAGGCAGTTCATCCAAAAACACAAAACAAACATTTGTTTCCTATCATGTCATGTCAAACCTGTAAGACTTTGGCTTCTGCAAAAAACAGATCTTTCGAAGAATGTTCCCAACAAAACGAAACCCGTTGGTTAGAAATGACCTTAAATTGTATTGACAATTGTAAGTCAATGGGGGCATTTAGACATTCTTTAAAATATCCTATTTTGTGTTCCCAGAACAAAAACATAAGTCTTTGACATGAGCGAGTAACAACTACAAAATGTTTTTTCGAGGGGGTAAAACCTTTAACATTTTTTTGTGTTTTTCAAGAACCGCTTCACATTCATTAGGGAACTGACTCATCCTAAAAGATCCAGATTTCTCATAGCATAAAAATATAAATGTACAAAGTATTTTAGGTTCTATAGAGAGTTATCCCTTCTCCATGTGTCTGATGTAATTGTTTCTAGTTTTTACTCTTTTTGTTAATATCTGCGTCTTAAACAAATATTGATATTGTTCTCATCTATTCAGATGGTTAATATAGTTGTAATGAATATATTTTTGAACATTTAGCTTTTTGAAAATTTTTGATAAAACATTTTGAATGACGCTGTCACATCCATAACAAAGGAATTGCGCTTATACACAAGAAACTGAGCAAAACTTTTGATCAACCTCCTGAGGAGCCCAAAGAAAAAAAAACACTGTCATGTATCAGATCACAATGCACTCACATCCTTTGCAGGAGACCTCATCACTGCCATCAGCACAATCACGCTTCCCATCACATATGACTTCCTGTGGGACACAGTTGCCGTCCCCGCACCGCACTTCAGCCCTGTCACAGTCTAAATGGAGGAACATAGAGTTTTAAATCTATTTTAATGCTAAACTGAAAAAGTGCATTTTTCAGAGCAGGACATACAATTTTTATCCTGTCAGTCAAAACCTGTTTTCTTTATGCAAAATATAAAAAGGTATATATATTTATATATAAAAGGTATATATTGAAGTCTTTAAGGATTTGAGCTTAGGTGTCCTCTTTCCCAAAAAATCATCTTAAAAATACATTTCACACTGTTTCAAGCCTAGAGCATTTTTTCCACGTGCGATAAGATACTCACCACAATGCAGCTCATCGCTGTTATCACCACAGTCATTTACTTGGTCACAGACAAAGTATTGAGGTATGCACTGGCCATTACTACAGGAAAACTGGTCTTCCTCACATTCTGGAACACACACGGGAGACCTTTAAACATTATGCAAATGCATTTATGTTACATTGCCGACCAGATCTCTGCGCTCCGCAAACGAGCAACGGTTTGTGGTGCAATCTCAAAAGGGTAAGCAATCGCTCTCTCGCACCTTCTCTGCATCGGTTCGTTGATGGTGGAACGATCTGCCTCTTGCTTCACGCTTGGCAGACTCGGTCTCTATCCTTAAAAAATGCCTAAAAACTCATCTTTTCCTTCTACATCTAACCCACTAGGAAAACCTTCTTTCCAAAACCTACTCACTTTATATAAAGAAAAAAAAACGTAACCTTTTTCCACCCTACCCATTTAATCTCGCTTTGTGTAACTTAGTAACTCGTTGCATCATCTATTGTTGTTTCACCTATTTACTGCTTCATTGTCTCCTCGATTCTCAGTAAGTCGCATTGGATAAATGCATCTGCTTAATGCCTAAATGTAAATGTAAATTTACCATTGAAACTCATCTGTACAACCTGGACTCATATCAAAAGGTCAATGCACTGTAAATAAAGATATATATATATATTTTTTTTTTTCTAAAACATTAAAATCATGGTTATTTTCATGAGAATGAAACATTATTAAATTAAACTTAGGAATTGAAATTAAAAAATAAATAGTGAAAATGCTTATATTATTTATTTAATTTGATTACTTAATACATATTTATTTTTTGAGTCAACCTCTAAGGTTAGATTATTTTAAATCAGACTTACGGCACTTTTTCTCATCGCTCATGTCCAGACAATCGTTCCAGCCGTCACACACAAGCTCTTTCCTGATGCACAGGCCCGAGGAACAGGCAAACTGACCAGGGCAAGCTGAAGATGATGGAAACCAGAGACAAAGCAAGAGGGTGAGAACACTACACAGAAGGATAAACACATATTACGACTAAATATAAACATTGTGACAATATACATACGGTTGACAGGATCATAGGTGGTATAAGTGGCCCTGAATCCTTTACCCGTGTAAGATTCATCGGAATGGAACTTGACTTGTAGTGTGTTGCTGGTGCTAGCCAGCACAAATTTGGCCTTCTCCCCACAATACCTGTTTGAGGAAATAACTCAATGTTAGTTCAAAGCAAACATGCAACAAGGTAAGAGTAAAAGTAGAACTTACCTTTTACCCAGCACCTCTACGTAATCTTTGTGACATGTATGAACATCAACTTCTGGCTCTTTTATACGAAAAATATTGAAGTCAATCTTTATTTTTTTGCCCTCTGGAACCTGGATTAGATCATACAGAATACCAAAACATTTGTTTGGAAATATGCTGTTAATCCCCCAAAAATTGCTGGCATTTAATAAAATAAATATGAAATTCTTACATTGATGTTCCACACGCAATCCAGTAATGGAGGATAGAAACTTGGAAAATAAGGAGAGGTAAGGTTTCCTTTGGGATCAGTTAAAGAGTTTCCACAGCTTCCAGCTAAAGACGGTAACAGAAAATAGAATCTTGTGAAAGTAATGCATTGTGCTTTCAGTTTTCATTACTCAAACATATTTTCAAGTAGAAAAGAAAAATCAAATCTGGGTTTTAACATTACACAACAAAGGTGTTTTACCGGTAATAACAGGAATGGCTTTATAAACCGCTATGAATCCTGGTTTCCGGACCTTATCTGTCACCAGGCTGATTAGCATGATGTTTGCAGAAGAAACAACCTCTAGAGGATATGTAGGGGGTCGAAGTCCACATTTTCTGTAAAAGAGTAAAAACTGTGACTGTAATGACCAACTTTCTACCATTGTGCATTATTGGAGACTTAATAACATCAAAATAAAAGCTTGAATTTTACTGTTTTTGGATATTGTGCGAATATCACTTTGTGATGTCTGGCGACCAATTGCCTTGCCATCCTCACAGAGCTTAACTAACCATACACTTGCCTAAATTAATAAAGTGTGTAAGCTGCAATACAGGAGTTGTGTGAAAGTACATGACAAGCATCAAAGTCTAACGGGTTTATCAAGTTTGTAAGTCTCATAACACAGACACAGAGCGAGATACCTGGGGCATAACAATGTTATTAAGAACCGTATTGCCATGGTTCACAGAATTTAATGTCACCTTGGAAACTGTGCAGGACTGAATCCTGAAGTGAACATTGTGATCAGGGCCAATACACCATAAAGTTTGTGATCAATACACTTTTGGTGATTTGTTTGTTACGGTAAGGAAAATAAATACATCAATCAAGAATAACACTTGCCATTAACAAACCCTAAAGCACAATGTGAATACATTTAGATTTAGTAATTTAGCTGACGCTGTTATCCAAAGCGACTTTTACAAGTGAGGTTTACAAAAGAAGCATTTAGTACAAGAGGCAACAAAGCAAATGTAAGTGATATAATGCCAGTCTTAGTTTGAAAGACATTACATACAGGCTAAGTCACAAGGAACTATATATATAAATATATATATAAATATATATATATATATATGCTAAACGTATTGTAATGGGAAGATCGTTCCACCATCCTGGAACTGATCCAGAGAAGGTGTGTGAGAGTAATTTCTTTCCTTCTTCTTAGCGCAGGGATCAGGAGGGCACATACATATGTATCAGAGAGTGCATGTAGGGGGTTCTTTACCTGTGGTGGTCTTAAAGGCAACGAGGAGAGCTTTGAATTCGATGGTATCGCTATAGGGAGCCAGTGTTACTCAATGAAGAGAGATATGACGTGCGCTCTTAAGGTTTCTTGAAGAACACTCTCGTCGCCACATTGTGTATCATCTGCAGAGGTTTGGTATTGCAGGCCGCCAGTCGACCAAGAAGAGCATTACAGTAGTCCAGCCTGGACAGGACTAGAGCCTGCACTAGTATTCGTGCAGCATGCTCTAAGAGGAAAGGTCTTATCTTCCTGAGGTTGTAGAGAAATAAACAAGGGAAGTTGGTCAGAGATGACATGTTCAAGAGTTTTTCCACTGAAGGTCAGGAGCGATATCGGCCTGTAGCTCTCCAGAAGTGCAAGATTCAGGCAACAAGGTTGAGCTGGGGCAGGGTAGGGAACTGACTGCTAATGGCACAGGTTTTCACTACAAAGAAAGATGCAAAATCGTAGACGGTAAAGGGGAGCGGGGCAGGTGGACAGAGACGAGCAGAGAACTAATAGAGTCAAGGGAGTTGTATAATCCTAGTTTGGTAGAACTCTTAGCCAACGCGATGTCCGCAGAGAGAGAAGAACGGAAAGACTGAAAGAGAAAGGTCGGCAGGATCTTTTAATTTGCGCCACTTACTATTGGCAGACATAGTCCTGGACATGTGCTCTCGGAAGACACAGATAGCCATAGAGCAGAGGGAGTAGCACTATCCAGTCGAGATAATAGAAGCCACAAATCATCTTAACAAGATGTTAGTTTGGAACCGAGAGAGTCCGTGGCACTGTCAGAGTTAAGTCAAGTGATCTGGTCAGGGGGAGGGAATGTAGAGGGAACAGCAGCGGACAGGATGAGAGGAGAGGTTGTGGGGAGGTTGTGTCAGATAGTTACAAGGCATGAAGTATGTGTCGTGTCTGGTGCGGTAACGTTAAGTTCACAAGTTACAAGAAAATGATCGGATGTATGCTGCAGGGTTATGAGTGTGTAATGAGTAGAGCAGTAGCATTTGAAGATATGATCAAGTTGGTTACATGACTTGTGGGTCATTTTCATAGAAAGTTGCTTGAGGTCAAACGATGCGGTCTGGTTGTCGGATTCAGCTGCTATGGATTTTCTGCGGTGAATGATGAAGTCTCTGAGTACCATAAGACGGGAGCCATCTTCTGGGAAAGATGACCAGAGCATATCCAAGTCCTCCAAGAAATGATATATGACTCCAAAAACAATTTTAAAGGGATGAGGTATAGCTACCACATGCGTTTTTAAGTTGTCACACCAGGGCGCAAGCTGCTTAAACCTCCATTAGTTTTGGAAGAACAGACCTGTTCCCACACCTGTACTAGTTGTACGGGTGCTGTGGAAGAAGGTGTAGTAAATAGAGAGGGCAGTCGGCATAGTACTGTCCTCTGGTTTGATCCAATTCTTAGTAAGTGCTAAAACGGAGAGACCAGGGTGTTAAGACATGGAAACAATGAAGTCTTATTAACAGCAGACTGGCAGTTCCATAAGCCTATGGGAATAGTAAGCGAGTGTGATTTTAATGTAGTAATAGTATGCAGATTGTTTTATACAATGTGACCCAGAAGATTTACGAGTGTAAGTGACAAAAAGAATTTTAAAGTACATGGTTAAAGAGAAGAGTTAAATAAGCGACAAGGAAAAGAGCAAAAAAAAGATCTAGATTCAAACAAAATACAGAAAATGAATGTGCAATTCTCAAGTGACCCCTCAGTAACCCTGCTTGTTGGAGGCACACAGGTAGGGTCGCTAGTTAAGGTAGTCATCACAAATATACTCATGTTAAGAGAAAAATTATATTTGTGAGAATTTCCAGTCAGGATTCAGACCATTTCATAGAACCGAGACTGCTCTCCTTAGAGTTACAAATCAGGTTTGATGGCTGCTATGTAAACTCTTCATCATCAGTTAGGGACCCAGGCTTGCTATTTGATAGAAATCTTTCCTTAGAAACCCATGTTTAAGCATTTGTAAAACTGCATTTTTCCATCTCAAAAACATTTCCAAATTACAGCCTATACTCTCAGTGTCAAATGCAGGAATGTTAATCCATGCATTTAAGACCTCAAGGTTGGATTATTGTAATGCTTTTTTGGGTGGATGTTCTGTACGCTTAGTAAACATTACCTTCACTCACACTAACATGTGGGGCATGATCTTGTAGCGCTCCTAAGGAGCAGATAAAGAGTTGTTTGTGTTTGTTTGTTCATTTGTTTGTTTGTTGATGGTGCTTTTAAGTTTTTCATATATGCAAACTGCCTTTGACCCACACACTCATTCAACCCCATACCACCAGAGATCGAGGGTTCTGTAGTAAGCGCCGATAACAATTTGGGTTTGTACTTGTCCTCTTTAGTCCAGATAACATGGTATCCAAGTTTTTCAAAAAGAAATTTAAATTTTGATTCATCTGACCACACAACAGTTTTCAACTTTTCCACAGTGCATTTTAAATGGGCCTTGGCCCAGAGAAAATGACTTTGCTTCTGAATCATGTTAAGATATAGCTTACAGTTTATATACAGACAACAACGAATGATGCATTGTTTTCACTGACAATGTTTTCTGTAAGAATTCCTGAGCACATGTTGTGATTTCCATTACAGCAGCATTCCTGTACAGTATGTGATGCTGTGCCGTCTAAGGGCCCGAAAATCGCTGTGCATTGAGTATGGTTCACCAGCCTTGACTTTACGCACAGAGACTGTTATAGATTCTCTGAATCTTTGGATGATGTTGTGCACTGTAGATGATGATAAATTGAAACTCTTTGCAATTTTTTCTCAGAGAGGAATCTCCTTTCTGATATTGCTCCTCTGTTTTTCCCAGAGCATTGGGGGAATTGGTGATCCTCTTTCCATCTTGACTTCAGTGAGACACTGCCACTCTGGGAGGCTTTTGTATACCCAATGATGTTGCCAATTAACCTAATATATTGCAAATAGTTTAGATATATGTTCCTTAATAGTAGATTTAAATTTTCCGGCATCTTATTGCTACCTGTCCCAACATTTTTGGTGTGCAACTTGTTTGGAATGCAACTTTTTTTTAGAATGAATCCAAAATGAGCCAATATTTGGCATGACATTTCAAAATGTCTCACTGTCACTTTTGATATGTTATCTATATCCGATTGTTAATAAAATTAAGTTTATGAGATTTGTAAATTATTACATTCCTTTTTATTCACATATAGTACAGCATCCCAATCATTTTTATATATACAAATGTATATGTTTTACATTTCTTTCATTATTTATAAGCTTGTTTAAATCTATCTCTTCAAATCTTTTTTGTTTATATGTTACAATTATTTGTAATTAAAAAACATATTATAATTTAAAGATTTCATTAATATTTAGTTATTTTCCGAAGTCAAGGTGAGATAATGTGGAGACCCTTGTATGTTGATAACACTATTACTACTCACCTTGTTATGGCCTGACTACTGTCAGGACTGAGTGAATTGTAGATGGCGATATAGTCATTGAAGCAGTCATCTTCAAGGTGGAAGTGCTTAAATTTGACGATGATCGCGTGGTCCTTAGGTGCTCGCATTTGCCACTGGCATCGGGAGTACGCCGGGTATATACCAGGGTGGTTAGGTGATGCAAAAGTCTTGTCATTGGATTCTGCCTCAAGATTGAAGAAACATTCCTCTAAAGAGAAAAAGCAGAAACTACATTTGACACCTTATTATCTGTACTATATTAAATAACTCAGAAAAAACATATTAGATTTCTTCACATAATGTCGATTAAATGGAAATAATGTCTACTTGAACATCATATGAAATCATGTTGCAGTATAACGCAATCTGAGATTGAAAAGACAGTTTTTTGAGGTCTGCCGCTGTGCACAGAGAGGCAAGTAAGCAGAAGGACAGGGAATGGGTGAGATGGAGGCGGTCAGGCATTTTTCACTGAGTGACAGGAAAATGCTCAACAACCCGGGTGGAAAATTGCAGCGTGGCGGAGACTGAAATGGGACACACTTTACTCACTGGATCTGGGGTCCCTTGCCATCCGAGGGTCCGTTTCTGCAGAGAAAAAGAGAGAAAATGATGCACGCTGTGCTTTCCTGTCCTCTTTTTTTCTATTATGCACAAAGCTGTCGGCCAGCCTTTTCCTCCTGCGCTTCATTCTCACCCTGACTGTGATGCTAACACTCACAAATACCAGTTTCTCACTTTAGTAGTAACACAGGTCCCTGTACAGAGACATCATTCGGTCCGGGGCTGATGTGTCAGATCGGCCTGTACATGATGCGAATGGAGACGGGAAAGGTAAAAACAGTAACTGCTTCCTTTCAGAAAGACAGATTTACTCAGAAGCATTGATCTGCACTGTACAAGTCATGATAATATAGCGCTTAACACAAAACTAGCTATGTTTCCATCCATAGTAACTATGCACAATTTGGTATAGCAGATAAAAAATTATGGATAGACACTCAGAGATGCACACTATTTTAAAGAATTAAAATGACCAGGAAGTGAAGATTTGAATCCCTTCTGCTAGAAATGCTGCTTTATTCGCAAATGTTTTATGCGATATTCCAGTTTCCACGGGTTGAATAAGCAAGTTTTGATCGAAACAAAGCTGCTGATTGTTTTAGAGCGGTGAGATATTAATTCCTATTATATTTATGTATGCATGTATTAACGCTTTTTTACATTCGTTTTCCACTACGGTTTATACTTCTTATGTGTCTAAGTAAAAGCACACTTGCAAGTAAAATATCGACTGTACTTCAGCTGCTCATATAATATCTACATGTTCGCTGGGATATTTCTTTAAATAACCCTGAATTTAAAGTTCAACAAAAAAATATATTACATATTATGTCTGTAATATTACAGACATTTCTTGGACATAATGTTATTAAATTCCCACAGTACACAAACGATTATGAGACAAACACCATAATAAATCAGCCACTAATAGCATGACACAAGAATTTTATGTATGGTGGGATAAAACATTTAAGTAACCACAAAAATCAGAGGCCAATAAGACGACCAAAAATCATACTTGAAGCAGTGATGTCTTTGTCTGTTACTGCAACGATTCCTGTATTCCTTCCTTCTGCCCGAATGCTCCTTCGCAAGGTCTCGAGCACCCGATCGTCTGTCATCTCCATTGCAACCTCTGGTTCTGTCTTAGGAATGTCAAACTGACTCCAGTGATACGCGATTAATCCGTCACTGCATCAGACATGAGGGCACATAACATTAAAAGAAAGTTAAATCCAACATTTTGGCTCACAAGTAGTCCTTAATGTGAGGATATTCTATTCCCGGTTTCAACAAGACAATTCATCACCATTACTAAAAAACTCAAAGCTTTAAAATCAAACACGTTTAAGAATGATCTATTCTTTAATTAAACTACACTGTAGCCTTTAGGATTAGAGAGGACAGCGTAGACTATAAATTCAACTTTGTCTAGATAGATGAGAGTCTTTAGACGAACAGTACCTGAAAGCAGTGATGACTGACTTAGTAAAATATTTGGAAAGAAACGGATCTCTACTGAATGTTTCATTCATCTGAAAAACAAACAGCACATTATTGGTGATAGATCTCAGTGTATAAACATAGATGATCAATGATATCCATTATAAGAACAACATTCATGATAACAGGAAAATACTGGTTTTGAAAAATGTTGGGTGAACAGAACAACATTCATGATAACAGGAAAATACTGGTTTTGAAAAATGTTGGGTGAACAGCAGCTGCACCTATTAATTGCATTGGTTTTGTGTCCATGCAATAGATGTGAATGGATACTACTGTTGTACGATTACCAACATTCTTCAAAATGTCTCCCTTTGTGTTCTGCGGTATAAAGAAAGTCATACAGGTTTGAAATGAATTTTCATCTCTTTAAGGTCCAGGGCAGAACATTGACTTTGTGGATAAATTAAATGCTAATATATGTTTTCATTATATCTACCTTTATCTTTTTTGTTCCAGGTCAAACCAACCCTGACAAATTAAACTAACAAATTAATTGGCATTGCAGGGACACTGGGCGCTTGCTTTCAGATCCAGTCATAACTCGCCATCCGTTTGCTTTTCAGTGTGATTGGGAAAAAGAACATCTGATAGAACATGCCCTTTAGAGATGGGCTTGACAGCTACAGATGGCTGTAAACTTAAGCAAATCAGTAATGGCTCTTCAAATATAAAGACCTGTCTATCGGTGTACAGCCTGCAGAAGATAATGACTATATACATCACAAAGAGACTTGGAAGATTAAAAAACAAAGTCCTGGTCGCCTAGACTAAGAATAGCCAGGAACGTTCTTGCGATTCTTTGTATACTAATATAACAAGATGACAGCTGGTGAAACCGAACAGCTGCCGTTCTCCACTGGCAGCCTGTGGGCATCTGTAGCCCTCGCATCAGCTGGTGTCATGTAGATCTGCGTACGTCTTGTTTACTGACAGCCTGATATGAAAATAAACAATCCACGCCTGTTGTACTTGAGCTTTGCCTGGTCATTACATGGAAAGCCAGCATCCCTAAACAGTCATTGAATCTTTAAAGTCATTTGAAACACTTCAATATCTTTTGTCAAAACTCTCAAATGCCCGATACTCACAATTCCTTCCAAATCCTTGGCCACCTGTTGGAATTCGGGGCTATCGGGGTTATCTAACACAGGGCTGTACTCTGGTTTAAGTAGTCGCAGTTGTCCGCTGTACACCAACCTGGATGGTTTGGTATTGACTTTGTTTTCCAGTTCTTTGGTCCTGACTAACACAAATACAAAAATAAACGCTCACATGTATTCTAGTGTATATTGATGATAGCAAAACCTTCAAAATTTGTACCAAGAAAGAGCCACACGAGAAATCCGACCACAGCAAAAACCACCAACAGGGCAACAATAATCCCCACGATGACACCAGTCTTCCGCTTTGACGCAGTCTTCTCTTCAGTTGTCATAAAGGAAACCCGCTCATGGCGCTCTTTGCTTTCCTAGAAAACAAACAAAAACATCAATAATACATCAATAATTGCAAACTATATTACATTCATTAAAATTATTATTATAAGCACAAAAGTAAAGTTGAACTATTCCTTTTGAGTTCACAATAAGTTGAACACTAGGGCCCAACATAAACGGACAATATTAAAGTTCATAAATGTAAAAGGAAACAAAAGGTCATAGGACAAAATAAAACGAACACTGACAACAACTTAACGTTCTTCCTGCATGTAGAGCAACAGTTTATCTCAACATCAATATTTCCTTTCAGAAGCATGAAAAGTGTTCATATAGTGACCACTCACTTAAAGCAAAAATATAACAACAGGTCTCTGTGACCTTGAACACAACAAATGCAAACTCTTACTTGACATAACCAATGCACCTACTTTGGCTTTACCTTTAGATTAAGACTACGTTAGAATCGTTGCAATTTTTCGCTCATCACGATCGATCTGTGTCTTTGTTTAGTTGAATTATTCATACCTCGTTGTTTTAATATTTTTATTGATATCACATACTTATTGACAACCAATCTCTCTATAACAACTGTAATATGAGACATAAGATGAACCAGAGTCAGCGTATGTGATGCAAAAATACAGTTTTAGACATGTTTGGCTTCCTAAAAAAGATAACAGCAGGTCTCGAACAGGCACAAAGAACTGAAAATAAAAATACAATCTATCTGCTGTATCACATAGGGGTGGGACACTTTTTCACATCACAATGCTATTCTAAAACCATTCTCAAAGCATATTAAACAGAGCGATTACAATATTTTACTTTAAATATAATTAATTAATAAAATGAATGGTAGTGATTTATTAAATCGACTGGTAGGTTCAATTCCATTTGTCAGCATTTCATTGAACCAACAGAAAAAAAATGTCCTCAGTGCCCTATATCAGCATACAGACTGCTGTAAACAAATGCAAACCTCAACTTTAAGAGTTTAAGAGTACTTTCACATCTGTGATTGGATCAATTTGGTCCGGACCAAGGGGAACCAATGATACACCGTAGCATTTTTCTGCCGTTTTGGATCCTTTTAAAAGCACAATGATTGCTCCGGTCCCAACCAGTTTAAACGAACAAAATGAGTCATGTAACAACATCCACATCATTCGTTAACCAGATGTGTCTTTGAACGTATTTCCTAAAATGGTTTTCTATTGGTAAGAGTTAAAGTGCTGAAAAATTTCAATGGAACTCCCGAAGTAAAGTGAGGAGAGAACAAGCTGGTAGACAACATGCCGCTTTTTTAGAATGGAGGGACGACTGCGCTGACTGATTGTATTCCTGGTCATCGTATTTTATATAGTTTGTATACACCACATTAGGCAAACTATACATTTTGAGAATGAAGTACGGTTACGGCTGGAAAACACTGTTTAAATACACTGTGTACGGAGCTTCGTAAAGGAGATCTCAGAATACTTTTTTGGACGCTTTTGGTCCGCACTCGGGTGCAATTGTATGATCAGCACCTGCCCAAACAAAATGCATTAACTAGGTAAAATAACTCTACTGCTATTTAACCAAACTAAATGAGGCAGGTGTGAGAACACCCTTAGGCAACATTATAAAATAGCTGCCTATTTTCAACATTAAGAAAAGATTTAGATCATTCATGAATCCATTCAGGATTGTCCATGCCTGGATTGGGATGTATCAGTTTTTTTTCTGCTACCCCAGTCTCACATCCGTAGTACCTAAAAGTACCTAAACAGTACCTAAACATTTTCAACCTAAAGTAATGGCATCAAACCAAAAGAGATCAAATCCAATCTTTGAGAAACAAAGCTATATAAAGCCATCTCAGGCCATTGAGAGTTAACAAGCTTCTTCCTGAAGATTGTCTGGCATTACAAACAAACACTTATCGTGTTTTATTAGAAAACCTAACGTAACTGAAAATGTTCATATGTAGGAGACCAAAAAGGAGAATGACACAAATCCGGTGGAATTACTTCAAGTTTCAACATGCCTGGAGATCAAAAGATCTACATTTACATTTACATTTACATGCTCTCATTTTTGGATGAACTTCATCACTGTGAACTGGTACCTTCTGAAAGTTAGAACCACAGGAATTCATCCAATATGAATTTGTTTTGCTCATATAGGCAAACAATAAAACAAATTACTTCTGGATGTGACATAGAAACAACATAATTGATGAAAACTGTAAAAACACTATATGTTAATTTAGCCCCTAGGAAAATAATGTTATGTTTGTATTTTTCACAAAACACTTTCCAAGAAGTTAAAATGGGCTATTATATTAGATATCTACAATATCATCCTCAGAATAACAAGAGTCTTTTAGAAGGTTAAAAATTTTAAATACTGGTGCCATACATTTAACCTTGACATAAATGGACCTACCATGTAAATTTCACCATATGATCAGTTTTGAGTTTATCCTCTTATTTAATGTAGAATAATGTCAATTTCTTGTCTAATATCTATAATATGCTGCTTTCTTCAATGCCCAGACTCATAAATATCTTTATTTACTGCAATATAATGAAAACGTTTGCAATACCAGACTTAAAAACATGAAAACATATATATGTTAAGAACACATCTGTTTATATTTTACTAAACCTCAGATGATTGATTCACAAAAATGTAATTAAATGCATAAAAAAGAAAATAAACAATGGATGTAAAAAAAACAGAAGATGTTTCTGTGAAGTGCAAAGACCAGAAGCAATAATGTAACTGCACTGGAATATAAAATAGATATTAAAAAAATAAATATAAAATAGTTAAAAATTTTCATTCTTGTGTTACAATGTTTGAAGAATGTGTTGAATTATGGAAATGTTATTATAGAAAATAAAATAGATAATAAAAAATAAATATAAAATAGTTAAAAATTTTCATTCTTGTGTTACAATGTTTGAATAATGTGTTGAATTATGGAAAATAAAATAGATAATAAAAAATAAATATAAAATAGTTAAAAATTTTCATTCTTGTGTTACAATGTTTGAAGAATGTGTTGAATTATGGAAATGTTATTATAGAAAATAAAATAGATAATAAAAAATAAATATAAAATAGTTAAAAATTTTCATTCTTGTGTTACAATGTTTGAATAATGTGTTGAATTATGGAAAATAAAATAGATAATAAAAAATAAATATAAAATACAACACATAAAGAGAAACAACACATGGTGATCTTAACCACCATAAACAAAAAAACTTAATTTTAAGATTTAATTGTTTGCCAGATTAATTGAATAATACAGATACAGACAAACTCAAACAAATGGTGTTTGTCTGTTTGTGACGTCACATGTGCCAAATTCTCTGTGTTGCTTTACATTTATTGTAAAATCTGCACATTTATGGGTTAAAGAATATCAATTTATTTATATTATATCTGCAGATGTTATGTAAGAAACATTTTTATAGGAAAGTGCAAATAAAATAAAAAACACTTACATGTTCATACAGCGCAGAACTCATGTTTGCAGCTCTTCTACGTCACAGCCACCAGACAAACAAACTCTGACGTGTCTTCCAACACTGCAGTTGTGTTTTATTGCGTTTTTTGAAGAATGTTACCACAAAAGAACTCAAAAGAAGTTTAACACTTGTCAGACATTGCTGAAGAGAGTTCTTCCTCACAATTATACTTCCTGTTCTCTACCTCCCACCTGCCAAGGTGTGTTCGACTGCGCAGGCCGAGTGATGCTGACGTCAGGTATCGCGAGAGCGGGATGATAGCAGTGTATTGCGCTGTAATCTCGCGGTACTTCGTGTGCGATGTGAGCACACCTCACATGAATGAGGCTCTCAGGTAAAGTAGGCTTGAAGAAAGGTGCTGGTTTCTTGCACTCTTTGGGTGCACATTTACAATTGTTTGATTAATTTATAATTTACAAATTAATAAATCAATGTTTGGTGTATTTTAAATGTTTCATGGCCTTTTTCTCAGGATTAACAACAAAGCAAAACACAAAACAAATAGTTTTTAAATGCTTTATTCGCATTCCCACATCGTTAACGTCATTTATTAACATGTTTTAATTGGCCAGGTTTCTTTGGAAAGTTTTATAGCAGCTCGACGATCAACAATTTCAGCAAACATAGATTTCAATTCAGCTTCTTAAGTCAATTGGTCATCGAAAGGTCATCGAAAGGTCATCGAAAGGTCATCGAAAGGTCATCGAAAGGTCATCTCAGCAGCCCTTCCTATTATTGTTAGGCTACACCTAACTCACTAACTCACTTCTTTTCTAACTACTCACTCTATCAAAAAAAAAAAAAATAAATAAAAAACTTTTGTAACTTCTCTCTCTGTGTAACTTGGTAACATTGTTGTGGCACTTGTTCACCTATTGTTGTATCGGCTATTTACCGCTTCATTGTCTCCTCGACTATTGTAAGTCGCTTTGGATAAAAGCGTCTGCTAAATGACAAAATGTTAATGTAAATGTAAATGTATTGAATAATATGACTTGATCTTCAATCCAGCGATATCTGGCATGCCGGTGAGATCTCTCACTATGATAATCAGAGGTTTAAAACGTATTTCACCGCCAGCCAATTAATGGATTGAGTTTACCTGGTGCTCTCTCACTAGTGAGCTCTGTAACACCCTATCTAGTGCACTTTAGTTAGAAAGGGCATAGAACGAACAACAAACAGCGTGATAAACGGACATCTGTGAAACATATTTTACAAAAAGTATGATTTATCAATTACGCCCGCTGGGAGTTTTCATAGAAAGGATACAATCACGGGAGAAAGATGGAAAAATATTTAAACAGGATGATATTTGGGTCAGCTGTGGTCTCGTGGAAGATTGTGGGTACGAATCCCAGGGTCAGCAGACAAACTGAAGTGTCCTTGATCAAGACGTCTTACTCCTGTTTACTCTGCAGTGATGATTGACGACTGCATAATGCTGTAAGTCGCTTTGGATGAAAGAATCTGCCAAATCATTGAATTGTAGATGTAGCGAGATGGAATGTTACGATACGGGAGAATCCCAGTAAAAACGTGAGGTTTCCCAGGTATGCTTTTGTCTAGATTATGACCATGTTTACCCAGCAAACGTGACCCAAGACGAAGTTTAGTAACTGTTCACGGTGTCAAGGTTGTGGTGGTTGTGTGGGCCTTTTGTTTATAGACACTGTTGTGTTAATGCGGAGGTTAGCTTATTAACATTAAACAATTACTAATTAATCTTAATTCTGACATGTTATTTATCCTCGAAACTGCAGGGTTGCAGTTATACAGGCCTACAATGTTTGGGAAAAACTTAAAAGTGTTTCATGGTATTGGGGCAGCTATCAAGTGTTATTATGCCAACAGCACAAAAGACTCCTGCTCACTAGCTCTACTGTATATGAAGACATTCATGCATTCATCTCACTGCGTTTGTGTGTAAAAACACATATTGTAAACGGTTATCTTGACTATCCAAATGTGAAACTACAATGTGAGAGTGGAGTGATTTTAAACCGGAATTTACTGTTTTAATTTTGAAGATTTGAAATTAAGTAACATAGTATTTAAATGTTGTGTATATAATTTAAAAACTCTGATTATCAATTTAAATTAGCTATTTGTTAACTGTATTATATTATTAATGTAAATATTGTTTGATATTTTTCCCTACATAAACTTGGATTATAAAATATTTTCAGCTAAAAAATTATTTTTTAAAGATAATGTAATTGATGTGTACATACACTTTTACATAATCCATCTGTATAGTATGTTCATAGCACACCTCTCTGTAGATCTGTTTAGTATTTTAAATCCATACTTATCTTTTCTGTATAATTATTGTATATACAGCACATGTATTCTGTATTTACTGCTTATTGCAATGTACCTTACATGTGCATCTAATCTAATCTAATCTAATCTAATCTAATCTAATCTAATATTATACTGTTTGAAGTTAATATAACTGTTTTTTCTGATATTTACTAAGCCAAATAAAACATTTTACAGTGTATTCAATCTAGTGTTCGTCTGCTAAATGACTAAATGTAAATGTAAATGTAAATGTCTTGAATCCAAAATAGCAAATTGAATCCCAAAATGTTTGTCTGTTAGATGTCTTATAAAGATCTGAAGATCTGCTGTGAAAATCATCTGCTAAACATCTTGGAATGAGCTGCTGTTCATCTACCCTAAGTCCTAAACATCTTCCAGACATCTTAAAGAGGTCTACAAGACATCCAACAGAACATGATTGGAGATCATGGAAATCATCTTTCTCATTGTGCTTCCCTTGCATCCATCAAAATAACTCATCTGTCATCCAAAAACATTTTGCACCAATGTGTTTTTCTTTCCTTGTCCATGAGAGGAGGCTGTTCTTCATGGTATGGACCCTCATCTTGTGCGCATCTCTTGCGGAGGAGGGCTTGGTTTGATCGGATCCGCATCCGAGCGCACACAGGAGATATCACAGCCCAGAGCAGAGGACATCTGATCCTGTCCCACAACCAATCCGTGTGCATTGAGTTTCCTTTCGGAAATAACACAGTGATTTAAAATAGGCACTCAAAGAACCCAAGAAAGTAAAGAAGACTGAAGAATGGGGCAGAAAACGTCATTTATATTGATGCTTTTATTGTCTTGTTTCGTCTGGAGAGATGAGGTAAGAATATTATTTCATATCATTGTGATCTGGTTGTGTTGATTGTGTTTTTATATAAGAACATCTGTTAAGACAAATAAGAAAAATAAGCTTTGGTGTATAATGTTTAAGAAACATTTAATAAAAACAGGAATCACATAAATGAATTAAGGACAAGGCGATGGTGTGTTTTTTGCAACCATTTGAGAGAGAGAGAGAGAGAGAGAGAGAAATAGAGAGAGAGAGAAATAGAGAGAGAGAGAAATAGAGAGAGAGAGAGAGAGAGAGAGAGAGAGAGAGAGAGAGAGAGAGAGAGAGAAATAGAGAGAGAGAGAGAGAGAAATAGAGAGAGAGAAATAGAGAGAGAGAAATAGAGAGAGAGAGAGAGAGAGAGAGAGAGAGAGAGAGAGAGAAATAGAGAGAGAGAGAGAGAGAGAGAGAGAGAGAGAGAGAGAGAGAGAGAGAGAGAGAGAAATAGAGAGAGAGAGAAATAGAGAGAGAGAAAGAGAGAAATAGAGAGAGAGAGAGAGAGAGAGAGAAATAGAGAGAGAGAAATAGAGAGAGAGAGAGAGAAATAGAGAGAGAGAGAGAGAGAGAAATAGAGAGAGAGAAATAGAGAGAGAGAGAGAGAGAGAGAGAGAGAGAGAGAGAGAGAGAGAGAGAGAGAGAGCGACAGAAAGTTAAATACAAAAACTTTTTTTAACAAAAAAAGTCTGTCTTTCATATTGGTAAATTAATACATACAAAATTTTAATTGACAAAGGTTAAAAAGTATTTGGCGCAAACCAGAAAATGCGTGGCAGATTTGTTTCTTACATAATGGAAGTGTTTATGTAATGTGATGTTAGATCTGCACGCATGCAGATGTTGGAAAGCAATGGTCGGCCTAGAAACAAAACTTGACAATTTTCTTTCTCAATTTTCAGGACTCAGCCACTGACTATTACAACGTGCGGGCCCATGGCGCCCGCCACATAACCAGAACCGGTTTCTCTGAATACTTAACAAATTCTCATCCGGTTGTCCCTCCTTCTCAGCTCCCGTGGCAGAGCCTCTTGTATGGCCAGCATTCGACCTCAACCTTGGATGTATGACTTCTCCCAGTGTTATAACACGACCCCAGCTACGGGCACCACCTATGAGAAACAGCAGTTGCAGCCACCTCAACAGCAGCAAACTCCCACAATATACCCCCAATGAACAAGCTAACGCCATCTCCACAAACCAGCCTAACTCCTACAGCCGCGCCTTCACTAGCTATGTCAAACCTGTCTCCTACGAGAAGGTTGTCAGGTTCGAGCATTCTTCTCAGATGATTCTTACAGATGATTCTTCTCAACTCTGCTGCAGCCTGGAATTGAATTGGTCTGGTTAGAGGAGAAGTGGCCCCCAACTGAGCCTGGTTTCTCCCGAGGAACTGTCACTGATGGAGTTTTGGTCACTTGCTGCTGTTGCCTCTTGCTTGCTTTGTTGGGTTCATTTCATTTACAGCAATATATTGACTTCATTTAAAATGAACGCACAGACACTATTTAAATTGAACAGTGAAGATATCACCGAACTCAATGATTAACTACTTTAACTATCATTAGGACATCGTTTTACTAACCAATGTTGTTCAGCTGCTTTGATGCAACGTATTTTGTTTAAAGCGCTATTTGAATATAGATGACATTGACATCATGTCAGGTAAAGTTGGAGATGTTCAGCACAAAGACATGCTCAGCATTACACAAAAACTGATAGCTATTTGGTTTAACGTGCATGGGTTGGTAAACTTGAAAATTAGCAACATGGATGTTCCTTTTCTGTTGGTCGCTCCGCCCGGCCCATTACCGGGGAGGTGCTGTGTGATGGATAGGGTATCTAAACTCACCCGAAGGGGGAAGCAAAGAGGTAAAGGGAGCACACTGAGTTACCTGGAAAGGGGAGATGGCGCTTTTGCAAGGGCACACCCCGCTGGGCCGCTGGTTTCACATCTGAAAGACTACCCTGGGTGGAGTGGGCCCTCACTTTAAGTGGGAAGGGCAGGTTCTGCCACGATGATGGCATCCACGATCCAGTGCATCAGTCTCTGTTTGGAGACAACCATCCCACTGTGCTAAGTGGTCCGAAGGGGGGGCTCGGAACAGTGAGGGTTTGACCTCCTTACACCCCTGAGGAACCTAAAGACCAGGTTGTGTCTTCCGAGAGACCATGTTAAGCAGCAATTCGGCTACTTATACATTGAGCGTAGTGGGCGGAAGGTTGCTCTCCGGTCTCTCCTGGAGAAAGAACAGCTGATCGCACACCCCTGAGGATTGTTGCCATTCGAGGAACACTAGGACGGGAAGAGACGCCATTTGATGACGTACAAACGTCTAGTGGCCGGAGCCTTAGCCTGAGCGAACGTGTTCGCCACCGCTGGAGTTCTGCTCAGGGTCTCCTCGTCTCGTCCAGTGGCCAGTCATGGAGGTTCCAGCGGTCTGGTCATGTGTGCCATACCTTCCACTTCCGAGACAACATCTGAGGAGAGAGTGCATTGGCTGTCTGGTTCAGCCTGGGATGAGGTGGTTGATGTATGCTACTGCAGACGCGGAACCTCCTTAGGGCAACAGCTTCATGCAGTTGATGTGCAAGTGCAGTCGGGAACCGTCCATTGATCCGAAGCTGCATGTCCGTAGCAAACTGTGCCCCAGCCCACCAGGGAGGAGCCTGTTGTCACCACACTGCGCCTCTATGCCTGCCCGATAGGGACAGCCACTTTTATAAGTGTAATAAGAGAACAGGGGTCTAGGGTGCGGAGACACCAAGGCATTATGGCAATCCGCATGTTGTCCTTATGCTACGCTCTCCTCGGAACAGACCCTAAAGCCAGTACAGAACCCAAATGCCCCAGAAGCATCTAAAATTGTTTCAGGGGGATCGCAGGATGCCGGAGTTCGGGCCCTCTAGTTTTTGAGTCATGCAAACATGGTGACAGAGTCTAGTTCATTACAGAGGTAAGAGATGCTCTGCACCGGGGTTGCTGTAGGATGTCATCACAAGGCTGAGGATACCTGAAATCACCAACGCCGCTCGCTGAGGTTGCTGACTGTGCCAAAGCCGCAGTCAGCGAACCAAAGGAAGCTGACAAAGTTGTGGCTTGCTTTCCAAAGAAAGAAGCCACCCGTGACTGCAAACCCCCATACAGTCCTCTTCGAAACAACGTTGAGAGACAGACAGAAAGAGAAGAGCAATTTAGCCATGCAAAAAACTTTTGACACAAACTCTGTATAACCAAATTATACAAAGAACTAAGTTTAGCAAAATGTATAGCACTACACTCAAAAGAAATTCATAAACTTGAAAGGTCACATCAGTTAATTTATATATAATTAAAAGTGAACACAATTATTGATTTTACAGAGTTGAAACACCTATATGTAAACACTGAAAAAAGTCAAATCAATAACAGACATGCTTTGATTCTCAATCACATGATCCAAACAAAGCAGACTTGTGCAACTTCTGCCCTGCATCCAGTTTTATAAATGCTTAAATAGAAAACCATTTATAAAACTGTGAATTATAATTGAAGAAAATGTTAATTTCGGTTTGTATGACATCCAGACTGATTCGATATACAGCATCAGTATAGTCGCTCTCTGGAAAATAACATTACAAGGAATTAGCTCAAGCATTGTCCTCTGGCACAAGGATAAAAATGCAATAAACAAAACGATGAAAAATGTAAAACCCGCATGTATTTTATTGCAAAGAAAAAATTGTTACATCGTAAAGTCTAATCGCAATACATTAAAATGTTTGCAGAGTGTTACAGAACCAAAAAAACATAATCTTTCAAATTCATATAATCTTCCAAATTAAAAAGGAGTAAAATATTTATATACATAAGTCACCCAAAACATTTTCACTCTGCCGCTTAACAAAACTAACTTAAGATTCACAATTTCACAAAGTCCAACACAGCCTCTTCTGGACATAATATCTCAAGTTCATAACCAACATCTACAGCTTGACATCTAAAAAAACACAACACACTTTTCCCACCGCCTGTTATATTTAATCAATACACTACAAACACGGAGTATTTGACAAAAGCAATTGGACTTTCCATTGGAAAGGATTTTTCTACATCTGTGAGGTAAAAGCAGCACAGATTTCTCAATACGTCTGGCCGTCTTTGATGGCGAGAACATCCTGCTTGGTAGCTTCAGGCAACAGCTTTTACTTTGATTGGCTGGAACGTTTACATGCAGCACAAGTGACTGACCTACGTTGGCCCTGGTTGTATTGGCAAATGGATGATGGAAATATCCCATTTTTACCTAATCCTCCATTTCAGAGTTTCAGCACTGAGGTCTCAGGATCACACAGATGTAAGAAAAAGGTCAACACAGGTGGGATGCTTACAGAGATTTCTAGATTGCAGAGATGCTTTTCACCTTAGAAGAAAGAGACGGCTTAAGATCGGAGCTGGTTCCATTATGTGCAAGACAAGGCAAGGTTTTGAGAGAAGGCACAATATATTAAGCTAAAATTTAAACAGTCTTTAAAACAATATGATTCAGAAAAAAAACAGCATGATCTCTTGATGGTAGAGGTGGTGCTTTTCACAAATTTACTGTTGTGGAATGACACACTTTTTGGTGACCTTATAAAATGACATTCACATTAAATTTCCTTTATAGAGTGAATATACAAAAATGACAAAGACTTTCATGAGGAGATTCTGACCATAGCTGCATTCACTCTTTGCTGGTTCATGAGAGTCTCATGTAGAATATATTTAGTTTTTTGTGGTTTCACCGTCCTGCTATATAGATGTGATTTCACGAATCCAGTCTCTCAGTTTGGTGACCCGTGTGTAGACGCCGGGCTTGTTTCTTCGAGCGCAGCCCTCTCCCCAGCTCACAATACCAGCCTGGAACCATTTTCCAACATCTGATCGACATGCAAGAGGACCGCCCGAGTCTCCCTACGCAAATCGAGACAAAAGAGATGATGATGATGCAAAAGAGTGAGTGCGATGCCACTGAAGACATTATAATTATGATCGTAATCAGTCATCATTTATTAGTTTGTACCTCTAATTTAAGCTGCTTATTTATTGTGTCATTTCATTTCATTACCATTATTCCTGAATGATTTGTTTTGTGTGTAATACAATTCGCCTCTTAATTACTTTGCCAATATTGCAATGTAAACAGACGTGGCAATAAAGCATATTTGAATTGGGAGGTGTGAAGAGGAGGAGGGAGACAAAACAAACAAGTGAAAGGAAGAATATTAGCCAAGTTTAGAAAGAAAAGCTTTCTCTATGACAGCTCCGAAAGAATCCAGAAGACCCCGACCAAAACCCGTGTGAGAGTAAAACACACTGAGATGATTACACGCAGAATAAGCGAGATGCACTGAGCATTTGAAAGAGAAATACTAGATGAATAACAAGTGAGATAGAAGTAGAAATTATGGAAATCAGTTCATTTAAATATCAGGAAACAAGGTAGAATAATTAATCTTCTCCAGTACGAGGCTGTACACACGCTGCAGGAAGACAACAACATTACTGTAGCGCTCTGACAGCTTTATGCTCATGTCATATTTGTACTGTAGCTGTTTCTGAATGAATGAAATGGGATGAAAGAGATTTCTAGGCTAGACAATGAATCCAAACGGCTATTACACCACCTTGAATTCATTAAAATTGAATAAATGTGCAAGTTCTTATGACTGGGGTTATAAGAGTTTAAATGAGGGCAAAGATTTAAGAAGTTTTGTTAGATGTTAGAAATGCAAGTTGGTGGGGGATTCTGTAGCCAATCATTTCAAGGAACATCTATATTCATTCCTTTATTATTGTATGTGTACAAAATCATTATAATTATATTAAAAACCCAAAATAAACTTTGTTCAAACTTTGTGATTTCAATACAGTTTATACTGAAGAACAGTAAAGAAGATAGTTTAAAGAATGTTGGTAACTGAAATTTGCGGTAAATCTTGACTCCAACAAATCGACACAAAACAAACGCATTTTGGTTTGGTGACAACATTCTTCAAAATATCTCCTTTTTGCACTGCACAAACATTTCAATTCTGTATGAATTTGATTATAATGCACATTAAAGAATGTTGGTGACCAATCAATAGTTGTACGTACTGACTATCATTAAGTGGACACAAACCAATGCAAGTCATTTTGGTTCGGTGAACAACATTCTAAGAAATATCTTTTTTTGTGTTTTGCAAAAGGAATAAATTTATTCAGCACTGTTCCTAGCAAAGTGAATGGTTAGCAGCAATCAACTGTACGATGGTAACTGTAGTGCACCATGGGATTGACTGAGTGTACTTTTATAGACACAGCCCTTGTGTGTGTTTGTGAATCATCAGGTTGCATAAATGTACACTCAAAACATAATTAAATTATGTCACGGTCCACATTCACACTGAAGTGCTATTGCATACATAGAATAAACCCAAAGTGGGCAAATTTTTATTTTTCCTAAATAAAACAAATCTGCATTATATTTTCTTTACCTGACAAGCGTCCACACCTCCACTGAGGTAGCCACTGCACATCATCCTCGAGGTTACCTGACCCTCGGTCACCATGTTGCATATTGTATCATTAATAACCTTCACTTCTGCCTTCTGCAGTATCTGTGCAGCACTCCCTATTAAAAAAACACAAACAAATGAATCCTAAAACAAGAAAAATTAGCTTCGCTCATTATGCATCACTGCTCGAAATACTGCTCTGACAAGTAACGTGGTTCCACATCCAAAACAAATCTGCCTTGTGCTACAGGTGACACTGAGACAAAGGATTGATGAATGTCAAACTTCAAAACGAAAATGAGACGATAATTCAAAAGAAAGCTCAAGGAAAGAGGAATGGCAGAGGGCAGCCCTCAGGCACACAAGCTGTCTCACCTCCTTCTCGAAGCGTTCCCCATCCCGTAACGAAACAGGAGCTGCCAGCCAAGAAAACGTGAGTGGATGCCGGCAGGCAGATAGGATGCACTGTGTTGGTGTAGTTCAGCGGCTGATTCAGTTCTAGCAGAGAGATGTCATAATCGTAGGTCATCTGGTCGTAGTTTGGATGAGTGATGATGGTCTTTAGAGTTCTCTCCTGGACGGTGGAGCGGTCTGGGTTGTACTGGTCTCGAAAACCGCTCAATGTCTTCCAGTAAGATTTCTCTTTGTGACTGTAATTTAAATCAAAATCGGTTATTTTTTAATAATTAAGTCATCATGACACCATATCCTAAATAAGTCTTTCTTTGCTCACTCTTATGTTTTGAAACCTGTTTATGAGTGTTTCTTATATTAATTACAAAAGAAGATATTTGGGGTTTTGTATCCAAATAATGGATACCGCAGGCTCTGTATGACTTTATGCTGCAGTAACAGTAAAACATTTTGAAAAATGTTGGTAATTGAACAACATATTTACATATTGACTTCCTTTAAATGGACACAAAACCATAAATTCTCGTTAGACTTCCAAAATTCTTCAAAAGATCTTTTGTGTTCTGCAGAACAAAAGAGTCATCCAGGTTTGGAATAACACACGGATGAGTAAACGAAGAAATTTAATCACATTAAATGTTTAATTTGTACAAAATTAGAATTAAAAGCTATGTTCATGTTTTTAAAGCACAAACACAAAAGTGTATAGTTTTCATATGCTTTTTCTAGTTTTTTGTTTTATTGAAATCAACATGTTGGATTTATTCAAAGAGAGATTTTACTGCATGTCTAGTGCTCCCCCTGCTGACCAATGGGAACAACTACAACCTCAGGCTCTTATGTAGACTGAAAATGTCTCTTGGATTAAAAAGAGCTTTTGACTGACAAAGACAACCAAAAGAGCAAATGACAAACAATTTAAACATTGATAGCTTTATGGACACTTATAGTTAGTAGACTTACTCGGGAGAATTAGGCTGAATGAAACAGTGGGCGGCGGACAGGAGCCATTTGTTAGAGATGATGGAGGCGCCACAAACGTGTCCTTCGCTCTTAAAGTGCAGACTAACCTGCCACGGCCATTCACCGATGTCTGCGTTCTGTCCACCCACAATACGGTTGTGCTTGTACGGCCGGCTTCCGCAATCTAAAGCAGGATTAAAGCAATTGTTAAAAACAGATCAAGGAATGGCATTGGAATGCTGATAGGTTAAAAAGTCTTGAACAAGTCCAGAAAATAAAAGATCAGAGGGTTAGATGCAAAGAATATGAACGGTTTGGACTGGAAGACATCGAGTTGTTCTATAAATCATAACAATGAGAAAGACTGGCTGATAAAAAACTAGTGCAGCAACCCTGAGGCCTGTAAAAGTATAAAACCATGAAGAAATGTCAAGATAGGTTTCATTAAAAGTATAACTGCTTTGGGCTTCGAATCAAAAGCCTTTACACTAATTACTTCATTTTGAGTTTGTTAAGGGCAGAATAAACTTTTAACAAAAGCCCAGGAAAAATAGCAGGCCCATAAGCTTTACGCTATTTACAATACAGACAAAAGATATGGGAGTTGTGACTAAATCACATGGATAATGATATAGTTTGTGGAAAATGGAAAAAGGACAAAATATTTTATATTAAATTAGTCGCAGAGTAAAAAAACTAATTCAAGGTCCTCTCGCAGCTAATTCAGTGCAACGTTAATTTAAAAAATCCCCCTGAAAAATAAAGAACATCTATAACATATATTATATATATAATATACTATAACAAATGTTTATTAAAGTGTTAAGCAGAGAGAAACATATACTATGGCAATTTTTTATGCCCTCCTTTTTCAAGATCAGTTAAGCTAGTATACAAACTTGTTAAAAGCCTTTAAAGGAAGCTTTGTGAGAAAATGTCAGTCTGCCTTCATTTGACTTGAGATGAACACAGAGAAAATGCTTGCAAACAGTTTTGAAAATGAAAGGAATACCATTTCTCATAATTAATTAGTTTAAAGCTTCATAGAAATACAAAATGTGTGAAAAAAAATCAGAGCAAAAAAAAGGCAACACATTTTATGGGTTGTGGCTTTACAAATTAATTAAATAAAAATAATAATAAAAATAAATTGCACAAAGTTTATAATTATGTCAAATAAAAAAGTAACACATTGTGTCTTTAAAACCTTTTTAAATATTATTGAAAAACTAAAAGAATACCTGGCTCACTTAACTAAATAAAAGCTTAAAAATACAACACGTGCTTTAAATCACTTATTAATCAAATTTGTGAAATACATAATTTGACTTGAAATGTTGAGGGAGAAAAAGTAGTGGATTGTGGCTTTAAGAAAAGGAATCTATTGCGAATAAATTGCTGCAAGTTTATAATCATATTAAATAAGCTTTCACTAGAAACATCACTCTGACTTGATTTGATTTGAGATGGTGACGGAAAGAAAATTTACAGATTGTCTTTACATTTTATAAATAAACGAGAATCTGTTGCACAGATACATCTATATAAAGAGTTTAACAATTCAAATCATCTGACTTACTGCATTCTTGCTCATCTGACCCATCAGTGCAGTCATTCTCACGGTCACACTCGGCATTCACTTTGTTTACACACTCCTCGTTTTTACACTTGAAGGAAAAATCTGTGCAAACAGTGATGGCTAAGAAAGAAAGACAGACAGAAAAACTTTATAAACACGGGAATTAAATATCAAGTTTCTCTTTTACAACAGCAAAGAGCTACACACTGTTGGTTGAAAGGCAGGAGGCAGTTTATCGATCAGCTCTATTGAATGTGGGGAAAGGTCACATATATCTGCTGAAGGATACAAAAACAATGAACAACTTTTGGGATAGTGTGAGTGGAGGTAAAGAAATATTTTTTTTACAAGATAAATGGCTCGAGCAAATAATTTCACTATTGACTTTCAGTCAATCTTTAGAGCTATTGCTTACAACTGTCTATTTTGCATAATAAAGAATGTTAATGTTCACATTCATTTATGTTGTGAGATTTCAGCAGACGACATAAATGTGTTTAACTCCTGAACATCTGCCGAGACGGAGAAACAGAAAATGATGCTTTTCACAAAAATGTTCTTCAACCTGCACATCAGACATAAAGCAACTTCAAACACGTTCACACATTATGTGCATGTTAATTATTTTGTTCCAATGTTTACTAGAAGAAACAATGTAGTTTTCCAAAGTGGAAAAAATATATTGAAAGTATTCTAGGTTCTATAGAGAGTTATCTCTTCTCCATGTGTTGAGTGTTATTGTTTCTAGTTTTTACAATTTAATTCACTGAAAAAGGTGGTCTCTCAAAAATGTGCACCCTTTTCTTCATATCCATAACACAGTTATAAAAAAGTTAATATAGGCTGATGTACATTTCATTATATGTTTAGCAAAATCTACTCAAATGGTTTTGTAATTGTAATGAATACATTTTTTTAAAATTGTGATTTTTGAACATTTTTGATAATACATTTTGAATGATGCCATCACAACCATTACACAACAAACAGAGCAAAACTTTTGATCAACCACCCAAGGAGCCCAAAGTAAAGAAACACTGTCATGTATCAGATCACAATGCACTCACATTCTTTGCAGGAGACCTCATCACTGCCATCCGCACAATCACTCTTCCCATCACATATGACTTCCTGAGGGACACAGCTGCCGTCCCCGCACCGCACTTCAGCCCTGCCACAGTCTAAATGGAGGAACATAGAGTTTTAAATCTATTTTTTAATGCTTAACTGAATAACTAAATGTTTCAGATCAGGACATACATTTTTTTCTCCTGTCAGTCAAAACCAGTTTTCTTTATGCAAAATTTAAAAAGGTATATATATATATATTAAAGCCTTTACAGGTTATTCGGTGACCTCCTTCCAAAAAAAAAACGCTCTAAGTATTGTAGCACATTTCACACTGTTTCAAGCCTAGAGCATTTTTCTCCCTGTGCGATAAGATACTCACCACAATGCAGCTCATCGCTGTTATCACCACAGTCATTTACTCGATCACAGACAAAGTATTGAGGTTTGCACTGGCCATTACTACAGGAAAACTGCTCTTCCTCACATTCTGGAACACACAAAGAAAGACCTTGTAACATAATGCAAATGCAAGCATACAATGAAAGACTCCCGTACAATCTGGACTCATATTAAAAGGTCAATGCACTGTTAATAAAGATATCATAAACGTTTCCTAAGCCCACGGGTGGTTTGTTGGCTGTTAGTAAGCTAATCATCCCATTACAGTATGTAATGCAAAGCTGCATCAAGGACTGAAGGAAGAATTTGAAATTCAGATAAGGGAACTGACTAAGAATCAAACATGATTTCAATACAAACAAAGCCAAGACAATGATGGTTTACCAATTTTTTTATAGTAAAACACTAAAATCATGGTTATATTCATGAGAACAAAACATTATAAAATATAACTTAGTAGTTGAAATAAATTAATAAGTAGTGAATATTTTATTTAAAAATAATATTTATTTACATTATTTCAAAAGTTTTAATGCAAAATTTGGATGCCATCAGCGTAAGTTGCAGAGAATTTTAAATTGCAAATAAATTCATAAAAACATTTTTTTTTCATAAAAACTATATTGAACACCTGAGAATAAACAGGAATAAACAGCCCAAATAAAGATTGTTATATCTTGTGCTGGACAGATAAAAACACATCTGTTGTATGACTGTGATGTATGTCTTATATTGCAATTTATTTCCTTATTATCCCGATTAACCAACCTGTGGGCCTGACTAATTCGCCGGTATTAACAACCTTTAAGGCTTGATTTTTTAAAATCAGACTTACGGCACTTTTTCTCATCGCTCATGTCCAGACAATCGTTCCAGCCGTCACACACAAGCTCTTTCCTGATGCACAGGCCCGAGGAACAGGCAAACTGACCAGGGCAAGCTGAAGATGATGGAAACCAGAGACAAAGCAAGAGGGTGAGAACACTACACAGAAGGATAAACACATATTATGACTAAATATAACATTCTGACAATATACATACGGTTGACAGGATCATAGGTGGTATAAGTGGCCCTGAATCCTTTATCCGTGTAAGATTCATCGGAATGGAACTTGACTTGTAGTGTGTTGCTGGTGCTAGACAGCACAAGTTTGGCCTTCTCCCCACAATACCTGTGTGAGAAAATAACTCAATGTTAGTTCAAAGCAAACATGCAACAGGGTAAGAGTAAAAGTAGAACTTACCTTTTACCCAGCACCTCTACGTAATCTTTGTGACATGTATTAACATCAACTTCTGGCTCTTTTACACGAAACATGTTGAAGTCAATCTTTATTTTTTTGCCCTCTGGAACCTGGATTAGATCATACAAAACACAATTTTTTTGGGAAATATGCTGTTAATCCCCCAAAAAGTTCTGGCATTAAAAAAAAAAAAAGAAATATGAAATTCTTACATTGATGTTCCACACGCAATCCAGTAATGGAGGATAGAAACTTGGAAAATAAGGAGAGGTAAGGTTTCCTTTGGGATCAGTTAAAGAGTTTCCACAGCTTCCGGCTAAAGACGGTAACAGAAAATAGAATCTTGTGAAAGTAATTCTTTGCTTTCAGTTTTCATTAGTCAAACATATTTTCAAGTAGAGAAGAAAAATTAAAACTGGGTTTTAACATTACACAACAAAGGTGTTTTACCGGTGATAACAGGAATGGCTTTATAAACCGCTTTGAATCCTGGTTTCCGGACCTTATCTGTCACCAGGCTGATGAGCATGATGTTTCCAGAAGAGACAACCTCTAGAGGATTTGTAGGGGGTCGAAGTCCACATTGTCTGTAAAAGAGTTAAAACTTTGAGTGTAATGAAAGACAGTTTATAACAGCTTGTAAATAACAGTGTTTGGTTATTGTGTGAATCTCCCAAATCGGATATCGAGGTCAAGCCAGAGTGAAAATGTGACCTTTGTTAGGGTTAGGATTATTACCAAACAAAACAACACAATAAAAAGACAATTATCTTTCTTTCATACTGTCCTCACTGAGCAGAACTAACCACACACTTTCTTTTACTAGTCTGTAAACTGCATTATTGGAGATGTAATCTTGTGTGAATGTACATGACAAGCATCAAAGTCAAACGGGTATGTCAAGTTTGCAAGTCTCACAACACAGAGAATGAGGGAGAGAGATACCTGGGGCATAACAATGTTATGAAGAACCAATTTAGTTTGTGACCTGTACACTTAAGGTGATTTGTTTGATACAATAAGAAAAAGAAAAACATCAATCAAGAAAAAAAAATAACAACATTTGCCTTAAATGATCCCTTATAGCACAAAACGATTAAACCTTTCATGTAACTGCGAGGCATGCCGAAGTTCAGGTGGTCTTTAATAGCCAACCCCTGGCAAGAACTGTAGCTGAATTAGGAAGTTGGTAATTGATATATAGATGTGGGCTAAACCTGTTTGACAAAGTTTTATAATTCAAACAAACATACATCCTTGATTTAAAAAGATTTTCACTTTATTATAATGTAAACTGCATTTATTAATGTAAACCACATTAATTAGGCCGTGCAATTAATCTTGATCAAACATGTTTGGCTTTTAAACAACTATGAAAATAAATACATTTGAAAAATGGCCCAGTGTATTTTGATTGGTCATAGGGTCTAGTCTACTGTTATTGGTTAGCTTTCAGTTATTGCGTCACCGCCAGTGATGAGACGACATCATGTGAATCCAGTTACTTCTGTGAGGGGTATCTGATGACACGACACTTAAGTAACTAGACGCCTATTGTCCTCATGTAGCTTATGTTTTTGGGGTTTGTAACTTCACAGATTGTTTACAATTACTTTTAGTAACACACACGCATATTAACTCGATAGGAAAATGTGAAATAAGGTTTGAAATCGGAGGGTCTTTTAAAATAATTGAGATCTGAACATTGAGCGAAATAATCATGATTATAATTGTTTGAGCAGCCCTAATATGTGCTACATTAAATAATTAAAAATCTCTTTTAAGGAAGAAAACTCGCCTCGTGATGGCCTGACTACTGTCAGGACTGAGTGAATTGTAGATAGCGATATAGTCATTGCCGCAGTCATCCTCCACGTGGAAGTGCTTAAATTTGACGATGATCGCGTGGTCCTTTGGTGCCCGGATTTGCCACTGGCATCGGGAGAACGGAGGGTATATACCAGGGTGGTTAGGTGATGTAAACGTCTTGTCATTGGATTCTGCCTCAAGATTGAAGAAACATTTCTCTAAAGAGAAAAAGCAGAAACTACATTTGACACCTTATTATCTGTACTATATTAAATAACTAAGAAAAAACATATTAGATTTCTTCACATAATGTCTAATAAATGGTAATAATGTCAACTTGAACACCATATGAAATCATGGTGCAGTATAACGCAATCTGAGATTGAAAAGACAGTTTTTTTTAGGTCTGCCGCTGTGCACAGAGAGGCAAGTAAGCAGAAGGACAGGGAATGGGTGAGATGGAGGCGGTCAGGCATTTTTCACTGAGTGACAGGAAAATGCTCGACAACCCGGGTGGAAAATTGCAGCGTGGCTGTGACTGAAATGAGACACACTTTACTCACTGGATCTGGGGTCCCTTGCCATCCGAGGGTCCGTTTCTGCAGAGAAAAAGAGAGAAAATGATGCACGCTGTGCTGTCCTGTCCTCTTTCTTTCCATTATGCACAAGGCTGTCAGCCAGCCTGTTCCTCCAGCGCTTCATTCTCACCCTGACTGTGATGCTAACACTCACAAATACCAGTTTCTCACTTTAGTAGTAACACAGGTCCCTGTACAGAGACATCATTCGGTCCGGGGCTGATGTGTCAGATCGGCCGGGTGCTCTCATGTACATGATGCGAATGGAGATAGGAAAGGTAAAAAGCGAAGGTCATGGCACACACGGTAGTGAAGTGAAGTGACTTTACATGTGGCCAAGTATGGTGTTCCATACTTGGAAGTTGTACTCTGCATTTAACCCATCCCAGTGCACACACACAGTAAGTGAACACACACACACACACACACACACACACACACACACACACACACACACACACACACACACACACACACACAGTAAGTGAACACACACACACACACACACACACACACACACACACACACACACACACACACACACACACACACACACACACACACACACACACACACACACACACACACACACACACACACACACACACACACTGTGAACATGCAGCCGGAGAAGTGGGCAGCCATGCTGCGGCGCCTGGGGAGCAGTGGGGGGGACGGTGCCTTGCTCAAGGGACTCACCTCAGTGTGAAGTATGTATGTGTAAGACATAAGCTTTTTTGTTTTGTTTCCGCTACGGTTTATATTTGTTATGTGGCTAATGAAAAAAGCACACTTTGCTTGTAAATTATCAACTGCACTTTGCTGCTCATATGTGTTTTTTTCTTTGAATTGCTGCAATAACTCTAAATGCCTATTGATGTTCAAAAAAACAAAAGAAATGCATGGCACATACTCTATAGATATTAACACTATACAACAAATATGTGACAAAAACCATATAAAACCAAGCTGATTAAATATTACAGGATGTTTTTGTGTGTTGGGATTAAACATTTAAGTAACCACAAAAATCAGAGGCCAATATGTCGATCAGCTGTTTTTTGCTGATACTAAATATTGAGCCTCCCTTAACTTTCTAAAAAAAATTAAAAATCGTACTTGAAGCAGTGATGTCTTTGTCTGTGACTGCAACGATTCCTGAACGCCTGCCTTCTGCACGAATGCTCCTTCGCAAGGTCTCGAGCACCCGATCGTCTGACATCTCCATTGCAACCTCTGGTTCTGTCTTAGGAATGTCAAACTGACTCCAGTGATACGCGATTAATCCGTCACTGCATCAGACATGAGGGCACATAACATTATAAGAAAGTAAAATCCAAAATTTTTATAGGTTTCTGTTTATGATATCGTTACAGGTATGCTTGGTGCAAAAGTTGTCCTTAATGTGAGGATATTTTATTCCCAGTTTCAACTCAAAAAAACTCAAAGCTTTAAAATCAAACACGTTTAAGAATGATCTATTCTTTAATTACACTACACTATAGCCTTTAGGATTAGAGAGGACAGCGTAGACTATAAATTCAACTTTGTCTAGATAGATGAGAGTCTTTAGATGAACAGTACCTGAAAGCAGTGATGACTGACTTGGTAAAATATTTGGAAAGAAACGGATCTCTACTGAATGTTTCATTCATCTGAAAAACAAACAGTACATTTTTTGTGATAGATCTCAGTGTATAAACATAGATGATCAATGATATCCATTATTAGAACACCCTTCATCATAACAGGAAAATACTGGTCTTGGATCAGGCTACGGAGTGTCCATACAGAACACACGCGGAATGAGAAACATGAATAGTATACATTAACGTATGCATACGTACTTAGAATTGTGTTACATGGAAAAACTTTTTTCTTTTTTCATAATAAATCATTGTGTGGTGGAGACACACATTTTATTTTTCTATTACAATAAGAGAAATAAGGAAAATGTTCCTACATCACATTCCATTGTTATAATAGGGGAATGGTTTTTATTTTTCTATGCAAACTATATATTTTATGTGAGATAAAACATGACCAGCAAATTTATTCCTAAACTCATAAACCAACCTGCCATGACCTAAAGAGATGGCTACCCCAAATTTTTAATTCTGGCATTAAGGTTTACAAGCCTATATGACTGGTGCTGTCTTGGGTATTTTGAAGAATGTTGGGTGAACAGCAGCTGCACCTATTTGCATTGGTTTTGTGTCAATGCAATAGATGTGAATGGATACTACTGTTGTTCGATTACCAACATTCTTCAAAATGTCTCCCTTTGTGTTATGCGGAAAAAAGAAAGTTATACAGGTTTGTATTGACAGGGATGAGATTTTTCAGTTCTTTAGGGTCCAGGGAAGAATTTATTTTTGTGGATATAATAAATACTAACATATTTTCCATTATAGCTACCTTTATCGTTTTTGTTCCGGGGTGAAAAAACAAACCAACAGACCCCCACAAAAAAATAAACTAACAAATTAATTGGCATTGCAGGGACACTGGGCGCTTGCTTTCAGATCCAGTCATAACTCGCCATCCGATTGCTTTTCAGTGTGATTGGGAAGAAGAACATCAGACAGAACATGCCCTTTAGAGATGGGCCTGACAGCTACAGATGGCTGTAAACTTAAGCAAATCAGTAATGGCTCTTCAAATATAAAGACCTGTCTATCGGTGTACAGCCTGCAGAAGATGATGACTATATACATCACAAAGAGACTCGGAAGATTTAAACACAAAGTCCTGGTCACCTAGACTAAGAATAGCCAGGAATGTTCTTGCGATTCTTTGTATACTAATATAACAAGATGACAGCTGGTGAAACCGAACAGCTGCCGTTCTCCACTGGCAGCCTGTGGGCATCTGTAGCCCTCGCATCAGCTGGTGTCATGTAGATCTGCGTACGTCTTGTTTACTGACATCCTGATATGAAAATAAACAATCCACGCCTGTTGTACTTGAGCTTTGCCTGGTCATTACATGGAAAGTCACCATCCCTAAACAGTCATTGAATCTTTAAAGTCATTTGAAACACTTCAATATCTTTGGTAGAAACCCTCAAATGCCCGATACTCACAATTCCTTCCAAATCTTTGGCCACCTGTTGGAATTCGGGGCTATCGGGGTTATCTAACACAGGTCTGTACTCTGGTTTAAGTAGTCGCAGTTGTCCGCTGTACACCAACCTGGATGGTTTTGCAGTCTCTTCGTTTTCCAGTTCTTTGGTCCTGACTAACACAAATACAAAAATAAACGCTCACATGTATTCTAGTGTATATTGCTGATAGCAAAACATTCAAAATTTGTACCAAGAAAGAGCCACACGAGAAATCCGACCACAGCAAAAACCACCAACAGGGCAACAATAATCCCCACGATGACACCAGTCTTCCGCTTTGACGCCGTCTTCTCTTCATTCGTCATAAAGGAAATCCGCTCATGGCGCTCTTTGCTTTCCTAGAAACCAAAACAAAAAATGTATTTAAATAAATGTCAAATAATACATCAAGTAATAGTAAACATTTTTTAAATGATTAAAATATTTATTCTTAGGACAAAAGTAAAGTTGAACTATTCCTTTTGAGTTCACATTAAGTTGAACACTAGGGCCCAACATAAACGGACAATATTAAAGTTCATAAATGTAAAAGGAGACAAAAGGACATAGGACAAAATTAAACTTTCCTTCCTTCCTGAATTTACATAAACAAGTATATCTCAGTAAACATTTCCTTCCTGAAGCATGAGAACTGTCAATATAGTAACCAGAAAATGAATAAAAAAATCATCATATATACTTCTTTATAGACATTTCTTAGTTGTTTCGTTTAGTATTTTTGCTATGCACAATACTTTGCCTCAGTAAGAAAACTAATTTAAAATTAATTTACAAATGAAAATTCTGTCACATATATTTTACCAGTTTAACCTAACATTTAGACAAAATGTTATTTATATTTTAATTTTTTCAAGCAATCAAATATAAAAACAGCATTCTTTTGTGAATTTATATAGTCCAAACAATTCAAAATAAAATTGTGAAATAATTTATACTTAAAAAAAGTACATTATAAGAAATAAATTAATTTAATATAACGTTTCAATGTAAGCAAAAAATAAGCAAATCAGATAAACTATATTTCTATTTGGTATTGACTACAAATATTACTGTATATATTGTTAATAATTTTTTTTCATTGCATAAACTAAAATAATATTTGTGACAAATTTTCTAATGAATTATTATCAAATTTCACCCTGAAAAAAAATCTATTTATTGTTTGTAATGTTTGTTAAAGATTTTAGTAAGTAAATATATTGTTTGTGTTTGTAAAATTAACTAAACCACATAAATATTTGTATGTTTGACTTTAAATCCCACCAAAACTACATGCTCAGAGTAAAAAAAATCTGCATGTGATCTAGATCTGTTTCTCCATGTTAATGCAAGTCAAGACAGGTTTTATCACAGTGCAGACTGGATAACAACAGGTTACACACGTCTCTGTGACCTTAAACCCACAAATGCAAACTGTTACCTGACATAACCAATGCAGCTATGGCTCAAAACGCCCAAATAAGTGGAGGTTTATCATAAAATGTATCAATAAGTATTAAAGTCTCCATTACTGATAAAAATCTTATGGCTTTGTTCATGTTCTTAATTATAATCCCATAAATAACAGACACACTCGGACTATAATCCGATATTATCCGTGCATTGCATGCTTTCTCAAAACCACATGCGTATAAGAGGAGTACAAAAAAAGTGGTTAGAAATCAGACAGAAATATCAGAAGATCATTAGGAAGCAAGAATTGTATTTGGTTTTAAATAGTTTTATCAGACGTGTTAACCCCCATAAATGTCCAGCCTGATAATAACTGCGAGCTTGATATCTCACCGCAATTAAAACCAGTCTTACTGGAGCCCGGCTGGCACAAAGATGCTCAAATGATTTTTTAGCAGCTTTTATGATTTAGGATTAAAAGAATCATTGGGGAATGGAGGCTGTGTTATCAGTCACAGATATCACAGCCTAATAAAGCCATTACACACCATAATACTCTGGAAAATGCCACAGAGGGGAAATATTGCTCATTGTTTGACTTTTATCAACAAGGGTAGACATGTCTATTCAGAAGGTCTTACATGGGTGATTTTGACAGAAAAAAACCCACACTACTGTATATAAGATTAAGAAGATCATGGCCGGTCTGTGAACTTAGTAACCCATGTCGAGGTGTGGTGCTTGTAAACTTTTAGACGAGTCTGTTTAACTGGTATAACTTAGCATATAGAACATGAAAAGAAACTGTTCAGCAGTTATACAAATTCAGAGTAAAAAAGTTCAGATAGGGAATAAAAGATTGTTGCCCCATTTAAAAAAAACTTTAAGAAAAACAGTTAAGAAAAAGTTAACCGGAAGTTAACATTGCGCCTGACATGTGCATCTTATAAAACCGTCTATATTAGGCTAATTTATCTACTGCAACACAGCAATGTTTAAGTTGGTTGTAACATTGGCTCATTTACATTTGCATATTTCTCAGCATGGAAAACATCTACTAGTTATTTGCTTTAATAATTTACTACAAGTCTCAAGAGGGGAAACACCCACTTGCCAAGAGGATGTACAATGAATACATTTCAGTTTGGTCCTGTTAATCATACACCAATACCCATGATGCTGTATTTCAGAGACCCAAAACAGTAGGGCAATCAAGTAAGTAAAGCGTTTTCTGTCGGCCAGTTGCAGACATCATCTACACTCTCCAGAACCGAACAAACCACATTTCTTTCACGTCTTGGCTAGTATTGCTGACACAGAGGAAAAGCATTGACTGGGTTAGTCAACTAGAAATTAGACTGAACCTTCTAAACAACACAGTTAACAACTGAAAAAAATTAATTTAGACTTTAATATTTCAAGATAAAAAAATACAATTAAAAGATTGAATGTTGTGATTTCAGCACATTGTATAAAGAGACAGTGACATCCATATATGTAAGGTCCTGTTTGCTATCATGGGAAGTTTTTCAAATGATTTAAATAATATTTTTTTAAATAGCATTGCAACTCTGAAATTCCATCAAATGTTGAGTGAAGCTAAAAGCTGTGCAATGGATATCCCTAAACACGTATGTAATGATTTATCAAATCATCTGGTGTGTTAACTTATAAACAAAAGCAACGAAGAAAGGCTAACCATTTATGAAACTTTTCACCATTAAACACCCCATGAGAGCTAAACATTTGAAAGCACTGCACAAATTGAGCTTGCATTCATTGTTGTGGTTTATCTTCATACTCTTTTTTCAAGTAATATACTTTGAACTTTAAGACACTTAAAACAGTAACAAAACAATAATTTCAAAATATAGATTTAGATTAGGTGAGATCATGATTCCCTAAGGAGGCATGAAATAAATGATCTGTCTTGTCTTTAAATTTAGTTGAATTATTTAAACCTCAGTGTTTTAGTAATATTTTTATTCATGTCACTACTAATTGACCAACAATCTCTCTATAATAACTAAATATGAACAGACATAAGATGAACCAGAGTCAGCGTTTTTAACAAAAAAAACCTGCAGTTTTAGACAAGTTTAGCTTCCTAACCACAAATATAACAGCATGTCTCGAACAGAAACAAAGAACTGAAAATAAATACCATCTATCCGCTGTATCACATTTAGAGGGCTGCAATGCGATTCTAAATGATTCTAAAAGCATCTTTTTATTTACCTATACACACTTCCTTTTTTCCATCTGTGTATCTTAAAATTAAAAGTATTTTAATTACACAGACTGATTACACAGATTTTACTTTAAATATCATTTATAAATACAACAACTGGAAGTCAACTGGTAGGTTAAGTTCCATTTGCCAGGATTACACAAAACTAAAAGGAAAAAGAGACAGAGCCCCATATCAGCACACAGAATGCAGTAAATAAATGCAAACTTGTATCTTGAGTTTTTGACAACATCCTCTTGTCGTGTGCAATGAGCAATGCAGTCCTCCAGAAAAATAACATTTTCCTGTATCAAAAACAGCGTACATGTAAAAAATGTGTCTTGTTTCAGAAATATTTAGTTAACCTAAATCAAACTTGCATAAATCTTGTAAAGGCTACTTTTACCATTAAAGAAACCAATATATTTCCTTGCATTAGCTTTTAATGTATGCGGAACTGTTCGGCTTCTTTTATGTGCGTACTGTAAAATGCTCTGCATAATTGTTCTAAATTTCACACTTAGAAACCTGAATTTTGATCAATCATGAATAGATGGCTGGATCGTGATGCAACACATTCCAACAGGACTTAAAAATATCCAACCTAATACATTGGCATCAGACCAAAGGAGATGAATTCAAACATTTGAAGGAAACAATTCCATAAAGAGGCCATCTTATGCCATCTAGAGATACTTAAATTGTTAATATACAGGGGACCAAAAAGCAAAACGTTGCAAAAGCTGTGGAAGTACTTCAAGTTTTGACAGGCCTGGATACCAAAAGATCTAAGGATTGGTTTCATAGAAAACACATCACGTATGTTTCAACTGTAAACCCCTATTGTACTCAAGGTCATACTTTTGACAAAGTATGGCTACATCCATTCAATGGAACTCAACATATTTTCATAATTGGTCATGGTTAAATGATATATTAAGACAGTCAATGTGTCAAGTCAGAACATAGCCCAAGATATTACTCAACAACTCCAATGTTAGAATCTATATATAGGACACACCTTATCTCAAATAGAAAATGACCAAAAATGTATGCAATGCACAGTTTCATCCACATGAGTTTCAGATGTTTCAGCTAAGGGGTGGGACTGAAACTTAAAGGGCTGGATGATGTCACAGTAATAACATCCAACAGATAGAGCACTTTGCTATATATACTGCTACAAAAATTCCCTTTATTAAAAAAGTTTGGTTTGATATTCAATAAATAATTGTATCCAAGTCATTATGGAAGTCAGTGTTGGTGACCCAAAACGGCTCTCGTTTTTGGATGAACTTCTTGTTTATAAATGAGAACTGGTAACTTCTGAAAATTACAACCACAGGAATTCGACCAAAATAAATAGAAAACAGTTTGTTTTGCTTGTCATTTAGACAAACAACAAAACAAATAACTTGTTTAATAGACACAAAAAACAACATACTTGACACATTTAAAAACAACTGGTTTCCCCACAAGCAACAATACAATGCTTGACATATAAACTGCCACTATAAACTGCATGTACTGGAACCAATAAAATTAGATCTAAAATTATTTAAATTAGCCCCTAGGCAAAATTTCTGTATGTATTTTCTTATGTTTGTATAGTTCACCTGGCAGGACATACAGTCAGCAAAGTCAAGGGCTGGATTCCCAAGTAACACAGTAAGTAAACATTGATGCTTTGTAAGTAACTTGTTTGAATAAAACCTGTCAACTGAATAATATAAAAGCTTAAGGGATCAATACTCATGTTCAGCTTTAACTTCCTTACAAAACACTTACCAGGAAGTTAAAATGGGCTATTATATTAAGATATCTACAATATCATCCTCAGAATAACAAGAGTCTTTTAGAAGGTTAAAAATCTGCAATGCTCCAAAGACCGGTGTATGTGAAAAACGCTGCATAACATAAATGGACCTAACATGAAGATTTTACTGTACAAATAATTTGAGTTTATTGCTTATTTAACAAAGAATGGAATTTCATTTTCTTGTCTAATATCTATAATATGCTGCTGTCATCACTGTCCTGACTTATAAATAACTTAATATATATATATATATATATATATATATATATATAAAATAACTGTTTACTGCATGGTCAACGGCTTATTCATTTCAATATAGTGAATGTTTTGCAATGCCAGTGTTATGGATGGGACATGAAAACATGTCCAACTATAGCTCATCTTTAATAAAATCTGCCCATAGCAGTACCCCACCTCCACCTTGATGGCATTTGAGTCGAAGGGGAGCTCTGTGTCCGTTACCGATTCAACCACCGGCCCATCTACAGGGTTCGTAAAGACTTCCTCTCATCTCATCTGTCTTCGCATATTTCTTAGCCCATTCTTTACATTTTAACCTCTTCTTCATAGCCGGTCGGGTTTCTGCCTTTCTGATTTGGCCATGTCTCCTCAAACTCGTACTTCTTGACAATCAAGGTAGGTCGAAGTTATGAAATATGGCAGCACTGGAGGATAATGGGTTCCTTGTAGCTTCATGTTTGATTCTTCTTAAATCTTTGGAGGTAAATTCTTGCGACCCTGTTGACTATTGGCTACAAACGTCAGAATATAAAGAGTCTTTTACAAGGTTAAATATTTTAAATACTGGTGCCATACATCTAACCTTGACATTAATGGACCTACCATGAACAATTTCACCATATGATCAGTTTTGAGTTTATCCTCTTATTTAATGTAGAATAATGTCAATTTCTTGTCTAATATCTATAATATGCTGCTGTCATCAATGCCCAGATTCATAAATATCTTTGTTAACTGCGATATAATGAAAACGTTTGCAATACCAGACTTAAAAACATGAAAACATGTATATGTTAAGAACACATCTGTTTATATTTTACTAAACACAATATGATTGATGAAAGAAATATAAACTCATCCCTTCATATGTTGTGTTTTTCGATATTAGACCATCATTATGTCACAAACGTTTGCTTTTAAACCTCTTGTACTAAATGCTTCTTTTGTAAACCCTATTCGTAAGTCGCTTTGGACTAAATGTAAATGTGATGGAGTCTAAATGTCACAAAATGAGGATTTAACACAGAAAAAAGGAAATAGACATTACATTTACATTTACATTTAGTCATTAAGCTGACGCTTTTATCCAAAGCGACTTACAAATTGTAATAAAACAACAAAACATAATTTATATATAAATTATATATTATATATATATATTTATATATAAATAGACAATGGTTGTTACAAAAAGGACAAACTTAACGTAAACTAAAAGCAATAATATCAAACAAATGGACAATTTGCTCTTCGTGGGATATAAAAAAGTTACATATTATCATATTTGTGTTGAATGTGTTGCATTATGGAAGTGACAATTATGAAAATACTAACTTGTATATAAAAATATGCAATAAATATACAAAAAAAGCTTAATTTTTTAAAAAAGAGATAGGTATCTTAACCCCAAAATGAGAATATATATCCTATTTTTATTTAGAAATAAACACACTTTTACAGTGTTCCTGCTCTTGTGTACAAAATATTTGAATCATTCAAACACAAATGTCAGTTGGTCTTGTTTGTGACGTCACATGTGCCAAATCCTCAGCGTTGCTTTACATTTATTGTAAAAAACTCTAAACTTGAAAGAATAAAACACGAAATAATAAGTTAAATTAAAAACACTTACATGTTCATACAGCGCAGAACTCATATTTGCAGCTCTTCTACGTCACAGCCACCAGACAAACAAACTCTGACGTGTCTTCCAACACTGCAGTTGTGTTTTATTGCGTTTTTTGAAGAATGTTACCACAAAGAAGTTTAACACTTGTCAGACATTGCTGAAGAGAGTTCTTCCTCACAATTATACTTCCTATTCTCTACCTCCCACCTGCCAAGGTGTGTTCGACTGCGCAGGCCGAGCGATGCTGACGTCAGATATCGCGAGAGCGGGATGACAGCAGTGTATTGTGCTCTAATCTCGCGGTACTTCGTGTGCGATGTGAGCACACCTGACATGAATTACGTAAGGCTCTCAGGTAAAGTAGGTTTTGTCAAACGTGACGTCATGTAAACATAAAACAACAAAAAAACAACATTAACCATCACACACATTATAAACTCTCGGGTTGCAGATACATGCAATGTTTGAGAAAAAAATTAATAAATTATTATACTATACACCTCACGAGCTCTACTGTATATAATTACATGCAGTCACTTTATTTTATTTATTGATTTATTTTATTTTATTTTACTTTATTTTATTTTATTTAACCTAACTTTTTTATTTTATTATTTTATTTTATTTTTTCATATTATTTTATTTTATTTCATTATTTTCATTATTTTAATTTATTTTAATAAAATGTATTTTTTATTTTATTTTATTTTATTTTATTTCATTATTTTATTTTATTTATTTTATTTCATTCCATTATTTCATTATTTTATTTCATTATTTTATTTCATTGTTTTATTTTATTTTATTTTACTTTACTTTTTTATTTTATTATTTTATTTTATTTTTTCATTTTATTTCATTATTTCATTATTTTATTTTATTTACTATTTTATTATTTTATTTTATTTTATTTAAATTAATTTATTATAAACAGTTATCTTTTCTTTACTGTCCCCTAGCTGCTTGAAATTTGAACTACACTGAATGTGCACAATTATTAGGAAAGATTTTTTTCACTGTACAACTTCAGTGCTCTTGTTCAATAAAAATGTTCACAAATCCTCAAACCCGAACACTTCAGTAGTAAAAGTGAAGTTTTGTCTTTCTTAAGAGAATATCTACCTGTATACCTTTATTAGGCAACTATAAGTGTTCTGAATTATTATGCTACTAAATGAAAAACAAAAATTTCACCTGTTAAAGTGGGAATAATAAACAAACTCAAAATATACAATCAAATATATCTGAAATAGAAAAACAGCCAATATACTTTTCGATAACAAACACAAGCCTTCCATTCACAGAGTCAGACAGTTTCTTCATCTGTTCAGAATCAACTTTTTGCCTAGCAGCAACCACCGCCTCCCAGACTTACCGTTTACTGCTCAAGAAAGGTCCAAAAGTTAATCTCAGTAAATTCAAATAAGGCAAAGAAGGCCGCCATTCAATAATTTTTCGTCTTCAAGATCTTTACTGGCCAGCCAGTACCCCACCACCACCTTGCTGGTGTCTGAGTCGAAGTGGAGCTCTGTGTCTGTTACTGATCCAACCACGGGCCCTTCCTTGGGTCCTTGAAGCGTTCCTCTTATTTCATCCGTCCACAAAACCTTTTACATTTTATTAATCTGTTGTACGTTTAGAATCCCAGATAGCACAGGTCAACTCTAGGATGTATATTGCCAAAGAATTCACTCACCTGGACTGACCTGCATATGAACTTAAGTGACATCCTATTCCTGATCCATTGAGTTCAATATGATGTCGATCCACCTTTATAACGGCTTCAACTCTATCAGAAGGCCCTTCACAAGGTTTAGGAGTGTGTTTGTGGAAATTTTTGACCAGAATTGCTTTTTTTGAGGTCACACACTGATGTTGGACGAGAAGGCCTGACTCTCAGTCTCCGGTCAAATTCATCCCAAAGTTCTCCTATCAGGTTGAGGTCAGTCAAGTTCATCCACACCGGACATGTCATCCACGTCTTTATAGACTTTGCTTTGTGCACTGATGTCATGTTGGAAGAGGAAGGGGTCAGCTCCAAACCGTTCCATAGTTGGAAGCATGGGATCGTCCAAAATGTCTTGGCATGTCGAAGCATTCAGAGTGAGAGTAATCGAAACACCTTCTCTGCACCGGTTCCTCAATGATGGAACAATCGGCCTACAAACTCAAGAGAAAGCCCTCTTTCTAACCTACTCACTCTATATATTTAAAATAAACGTAACCTTTCCCCCTAAAGATTTCATCTCGCTTTGTGTAACTCGGTAACCTCATTGTAGCTCCTCGACTCTTTGTACGTCGCTTTTGATAAATGTCCAAATGTAAAGTTGGATGGGCGAACGAATACATTTATCGATAAAGTGTCCTTTAAAGAATCTGGAAAACATCTGCTAAACATCTTGGAATGACATTTACATTTTACATTTAGTCATTTAGCAGACGCTTTTATCAAAAGCGACTTACAATAGTCGAGGAGACAATGAAGCGGTAAATAGCCGATACAACAATAGGTGAACAAGTGCCACAACAATGCTACCAAGTTACACAGAGAGAGAAGTTACAAAAGAATTTATTTTTTTTTGATAGAGTGAGTAGTTAGAAAAGTAGTGAGTTAGTGAGTTAGATGTAGCCGGAAAAGATGAGTTTTTAGGTGTTTTTTGAAGATAGAGACCGAGTCTGAGCTGCTGTTCATCTACTCTAAATCCTAAACATCTTCCAGACATCTTAAAGAGGTCTACAAGACATCCAACAGAACATGATTGGAGATCATGGAAATCATCTTTCTCATTGTGCTTCCCTTGCATCCATCAAAATAACTCATCTGTCATCCAAAAACATTTTGCACCAATGTGTTTTTCTTTCCTTGTCCATGAGAGGAGGCTGTTCTTCATGGTATGGACCCTCATCTTGTGCGCATCTCTTGCGGAGGAGGGCTTGGTTTGATCGGATCCGCATCCGAGCGCACACAGGAGATATCACAGCCCAGAGCAGAGGACATCTGATCCTGTCCCACAACCAATCCGTGTGCATTGAGTTTCCTTTCGGAAATAACACAGTGATTTAAAATAGGCATTCAAAGAACCCAAGAAAGTAAAGAAGACTGAAGAATGGGGCAGAAAACGTCATTTATATTGATGCTTTTATTGTCTTGTTTCGTCTGGAGAGATGAGGTAAGAATATTATTTCATATCATTGTGATCTGGTTGTGTTGATTGTGTTTTTATATAAGAACATCTGTTAAGACAAATAAGCTTTGGTGTATAATGTTTAAAATAAATGTAAGGAATCACAAAAATGGATGAGGTCCTAGGTGAGAGAGAGAGAGAGAGAGAGAGAGACCTTATAAATAGAAAGATAAATTAACAGAGCCTATTTATTTCCTAGGGTGGGGCATTTCTTTTCATTACATAATGGATGATTTTAAAAATAACATTTGTTTACTTAGAATGTTTTATTCTCTAAAAAGAATAAATGGAGTTGAAAGATATAACACACAAGCCGAGAGGTAAAACAACCCATAAGATGGATTGAAATGCAGATTTTCAATGCTGACATGAAGCCCTTGAATGACATTTTACAGGGTGTTAAAGCAGGCCTGAAGCGATGTTTGCTGAATGTTACTGAAGACGTCTTGATGTTTGAATGATGTCTGAGGATGTTGATTCAGTGCTATTGGATATGCTGCAGCGTCCGAGGCCTGCGGTAAAGTCTACGGCCTGCTGCACCTCAAGGCCCAACACTGGGAAACTACTGAGATATTACAGAGATGTTTTGGGTTTGTCTGTCTTTCATATTGGTAATATGCAGAATTTGAGTTGACGAAGACTGAAAAGTATTTTGCGCAGACCAGAAAACGCGGGGCAGATTTATTTCTTACATAAAGTGTTTATGAAATGTTGTGTTAGATTGGCACGCATGCAGATGTTGGAAAGCAGTTGCGCAGGAAGAGGATTGTGTAAGTCTGAAAGGATCTAAATGTTGTAATCCCTTGTGATTCTTGTGAAAAAGCGGAATGCGATAGAGAACCCATATCTGTCAATCCCCGATTGCATCCTGGGGGGTTTAGTGTCACAGTTTTGAAAAAGAAAATCAGAACGATTTGGATGACATTTTTTCAGAATCATTTTCACTATTTAATGAAAAACCAATAATCAATTATTGGAATTCATTCATGAATGCGCATATAAGATTTGTTAAGGCCTAACCTTTAATGCAAATTGTCAATCAATTTGATGGAGATCTCGTCGTGACCTATAGGTACTAACTCTTTGCATACCAATTTAATTACGTTATTGGATTTCTGAGTTGACCACATTGTCATTCGAAATGCTGTGTTATTTACACAAAGCCCTTCCAAACCCCAGAATCACTCGATTCTGAATTATTAAATCATTCTTGATTTTGTCATGTTATACAATAGTGCAACACAAAATAGGATAGGCCTGTCTTTAGATGCCTACAAAACATTATAGCTTTTATTCGAAAGAAAACCTGTTTTTTAGGTGATAATGCATTTTGTTTAGCCCAAAAGAGAGCGAGAGGAAAGCGAGAGGAAAGAGAGAGTCCTGGCTGATTTCCACCGTCCTCTCTCCTGCTGTCTGAGTGCGTCAGCATTCACCTCTAGCTGCCGATCCACAGATGCTGGCGTCTGTCCCGGGGGAAATGAACGGCAAATTGTTTAGGGTGTGTCTAGGAAACCCACCATCCCTCGAAATGTGCAGTGACCCTGTGCGTGAGTACAGCAGGTTGACAAAACAAGAGGATATGAATGTTTATGTAACTGTCTTAAGGGATACCCGGGCGTTGTTTATGTTTACTTTAATCTTGACACTTATAACAAAATATCAGACAGGAAATAAGTTGACATGTTTTTGCAGACGGTATGGTTGTCATTACTGGCACTGGATTTTCAGTTGGCTTCGGTACGATGGGATAGATTTTAAAATGGATGAAGAATCAGTGTCAGGAATAAAACACAACATTACATTTCCCTGGCAGCCATAGTGCCGCTTTATCTTAATTTTTTGTCTGCTTACACTCCTGAATAGATTACCAATGTCAATGTCTAGGAGGTCACCTTGCTGTGGGAAACAGTTATTATTTTTATCAATTATCCGGATGAGGTTTGGATCCCATCTTTTGTTATTTTAAAGGAGGAGCGTGCAGGTTGACAGTCAGATTTAAAGGGGATTATTGTGTTTCTTTATTTATTACCATCAGCGCAGATTGCTTCAATTTATTAGCAATAAACCCATCTTTCATTGTTCAATTCTTCTTGGCTGGTAAGAGCATTACTGGGATTAACTCTCTTCTGGCGGTTTTGGCTTTCCTCCGGTTTCGTAGTCACGAAATGTTGGGTTCCCTGTATTTTAAACCACTTCATAAATTTTCCCTCCTATGTGCGGTTTTCAAAACAGCGCTTTTTTCTTCACCTCACGTATTGTTTTCTCGATGCTGTTTCCCCTGAAAGCCGTCCTTGGATGGTTTGGGTATTGATGGTGGAAAAGAAAAATGATTATTTGTTTTCTTGAGGTTTTTGTCATACTGCGGTGTTCTCTCACACTATGTTTATGCACACACAAAACAGCTGAACTGTGGCCTGTTGTGTAGCTTGTCGGGAGTGCGATATCCCTCGGAGAACAATTTGATATTAAATTTCTGGAAGCGGAGGAAAGACTCACATTATGGAACCCGAGACCAAATGAAGCTGTGTTGCGTTGTCCCCAAGGGAAAATAGCATGAAATGTTTCCAAAAGATTGGAAAATCATGCGCAATTATGCAGAACATCTGGCCTGAGTTTCTCAGGAACAATGTACATTAAATTTCGCTCATCGTAGTTTCACCTCAGTGCTTTTACTATGGTTCATTTATCACCGTGGTACATTCCTTTCAAATGTTTTTGGGCTGTTTGTGAATATACTAAATATATATGCCAAGGAAGTCCTGTTATCAGAAAGTTTGATAGGGTGTATATTGTTAAATTTAGTTCAATTGTCCCACGCATTCTCCATTGAGTAGACCGGAGTAGTCCCTGTCAGTACAGAAGAACAGCCGCTCTGGCTCCAGGGCAGGGGATATGTTGAAACAGATAGCAACATACTACAAGCCCCACCAGATCGCCCCTCTCCCGTTTAATTAATTTCCAAGCTGGAGATAATCAGGTTTCACTAATGTTTTCCAATGTGCTTTGCTGCTCCATGCGCATTTGCCACAGGGTATGAAATGCACCGTTTCAGTGCATCATTTTTCTTCCTTCCCGCAGTTTTGTGTGTGCTGTCAGTCTGAAGGCCCGCTGCATAAATATGAAAGAAGCCTCATTAAGGAGACTTACAATGCTGAAATCCATTTACTCTCTAAATGCGATTATGCCCATTTTAGCAGCGTGGATAATTTGGCAGCCAGTGATACTTCTAAGTTTTTATTACAAAATCCGACGTACAATTCGGCCTTTCAGGATTTTGTAAATGAAAACCCAACAGACGGCAGATGCTGTTCGTCATCTTTTTTATGAACCAAGGCCCAGGGCAACTCTTCATCTTTGTCCAGAGTCTACTCTAATTGACACTTGTTTCAGTTTGAAGTTTGAGATATTACAGAAGGCCTGCTAAAGGTTTGACTTCCCAGTAGGAGACTTCAGTCGGTCAGCCTAGGAGGATCTTGCAGTAAATTGATAACGTTGTTCTTCTCTATACTTGGGGGAAATAGAGACAAAGAGAAAGAGGCAGCAAAAAGGAGAGTTTACATAGAAAGATAACGATACTGCAAAAGTGGCAGGAGAGAGATAGAGAGACTGAGAGAGATAGCTTTGGGAGGAATCCTAACCCCTCTGGCACTGGTTTGCTCGCCTAATCCTGTTCATCTATGTCAGTGATCCGCGCTCACTTACGGCCTGGGGGAAACGTAGGTCAGCAGAGAGATGTCAAAAGAGCTGTTGACGGCCTGCAATCTTCTGAGAACATATTAAATAAAAGTCATTCAGACTTTCGTGTGCAAGAATGAATTTCAACATTGAGATAATGAATTACCTTGGCAGATATATAGACGTTGAAGTATGAATGCGTTCAGAACTTGAAAATCAAGTCGTATATTTTTAACTGGATTTTTACAGCAACCGTCACAGTTTTTCTATTGTGAATGTCAGTGATTTTTGCATGGGCAAGTATAGACCAGCGGTTAGAGTTGAATACAAACTGGGCTACGTGAGGAGCGATAACAGATTTATAGCAAACACAGCAGGCAAATAGCTAGAGGCGCGATGAGGTGGATTTTAAAGATCGAAGACAGATTTAGGGAAACCTTGAAGGAAAATTTTATGAGAAATGTTGTTGACTTGTAAAATGAATCTATTGGAAATCATGTAGAACAATGCAGAAGCATCATCAAGCATATCTTATGGATATGATGGCGCCATTAAGTTTACATGTGGTCCATGGAAAGCATATTTTCTCCGATTTTCATTGGCTCCCATAGAGAAGGTGATATTCAAAACATGTCATGCAAAATAACGATGTCAGGAACGTGTTTTGCATTTTGTTTTAGTATCGCCTAGACGTAACATGTCAAAACTTATGAGAGGAATGCAGTGATTGCCAAACCGTTTTCCCATTATTGCAATAATGATAGTGGTGATAGTGTTCCGCAGAAATAGGATCATATCCAGATAAAGAACCCCAGGTTTTTAAAGGGACATTTCACAACCGAACAACAATTCGGTCATAATTTCTTTATCATTTTGACATTTTAAATCTGTATGACCTCAGCAGAAAACAAAAGAAGATATTTTGAAGAATGTTGTTAATCAAAAAACATTGGTCCTCATTGGCTCATTGTTTTGCATACATTGGACGTCAACATATCCCATAAATTGGAAGTCATTGGAAATCCAGCAATAGATTTGTGTAAACAACATTCCTTAAAATATCTCTAAGGCACAGAAGTTTGCAGTCTTCACGTGCCTTTAACACTGTAAATGTGTTATCTTAACAACTTTTTTCGTCAACAACAGTGAAAATGCTGCAGTACATTAATGTGACCATTACACACTTAAACCCCAAAACTCGATTGACACTTTTCGTTCGTGGTTGTGTATAAAGCGTAACATTTTTAAAAAGAAAAATGGCTGATTGCTGCAGTTCCATCAATTATGTAGGGTCTCGAAAAGGTCCAGACTCTTGCTTGTCGATCTGCTTGGGTACTTCTGTCACGCTCTCAGTTTCTCCATCATCCCCCTCCTCCTCCTTTTTTCATACCTCAGATGGCCCGTCGCAGCTTTTCCCCACTTATTTCCGATCTCTTGGTTTGTTTTCCGATAAAACATTTATTGTCTGTGCCCACTTATTTTCTGTCTGTCTCTCCCACTAGTTGTGTCAATCAAAGCGTTCTTCTCTCCCCGAGTGAGCTCCATGTTCTTCACAACATTTGCAGCCCGGCATTACGAAGCATTTAGGATTGTTCATCATTTCTAAAATGTTTGCTGCTTGCAGCAGCCGTTCATTTCTGTCGTGCTGTATGTGTGCAGAATGATCTTTGGTACATTGTGTTTTTTCTCTGAATCTTTTGCTTGCGGCATATTTCACACCAGCGGGGAATCTCAAGGACACAGCAAGAAAATGCCATTTGTAAACACTTGCCACTGTGAGACAAGATGAGTTCTGTTGCAATCAAAACCATTCACGATCACAGATAATTGAATGAATTGTTAAACTGTGATACTCCGTTCATCACCGCTTAAAAAGTGTTTTTTTCTTTGGTCAAAACTAGGAATATGTTGAAGCTCTTTGTCTGAAAAATAGATAGTTCATCGTACATTCAGTCTGCATACAGTTTGTCTTGGCAGTCTGATCAACCTCATGAGTTCCACAATGAGGTTTGAGCTATTTATAATAAATCTATCTTGAATTTTGATCTTTTGAGAGTCTTTGAAATAAAAATTTTGCTGAAAATTACAACATATAATTTCCAAAAAGTAATTTTTGATTTCATTGCCAACGTAGTTTAAAATAAACCTCAAAAATTTGGTGTATGGTACAAAATGGGCAAGAAAAATTTTACAAATTTCTTTGGGAAAAAAGGCAAACATCTTTAGATAACTAAACTCTTATTTTCTATGTTCTGTGTTCATTAATTTTTTGGCTTATAAACACATGTACATACTTGTAAATATTTATAAAAAATATTGCATTTTATTCAAACATTTACAAGTAAATTAAATAATGATAAATAGAAATAAATTAATCTACATATTTCCTTGATTTGCATTAATGTATGTGTATGCCTTGATGCTCTTAAATAAAAATAAATATTCTTAATAATTAATTATTTGAAAGTTTGACAGCAGGCATATTCACGGAAATTTGATCTTAATATTTATTAATCATATCTGATATTAAAAGTTTATATTTACACCAACTTAATCCCAGTTGAAAAAATACACTTTAAAATGATTTTTTCAAGTACTACTTTTTCAAGTAAATTGTATCATTTTTCTTTCTGAGAGACTAAGAAAAACCTAAGAAAATCTGAGCATACTCAACTGTGTTTCCTTGAGACAATTTTAATAGAAGAAATGCCTTTGATTTAATTATAAGTAGCACACTTAAAGTTCACTTTTTTTAATTTTACTGTATTTAAGCACGCAATTATGCACCTGAGTTGCATTTTTTTAAATATCTTTAATAATAAATTATTTAAATGAATAACATAGAAGAAAGAATAACATAACAGTAGCAAGCCCTCATATATTTTACTATGCTATTAAGTCAATTCTAATATATAAACTATAAGCTCTATATTTCTATATTGCTTGCATTAATAATAATTCATTTGACTGATCCTTTTATATCAGTAGCTAACTCTCAAGGATATATCACCTGCTTTAGATGCAAATACTGAAAGCACTTCCCAGTCTCCACTCATAGCAGCAATTACACCATTCAATTTAGATGATCTTTACAACACGACTTTAAAGACATGAGTAATAATTCCGGCTAATGGCCTGTGATGACTATGTATATGAATGTTAATGACTCTTGTATATGTCCCATTTAAAGACAAATCTTGCTCGCACATTAGAGAAAATAGCTGAGAATCAGGGCTAAATCTATCATCTGTGATTTGCTTTGAAAGCATCAACCAAGCACGTAAAACTAAGAAGTGCATCATGTATATCACCGAAAGCATCAGACAGTTTGAAAAATGCACAGATGGAGCGATTCAGCGTAAGAGCCTTCGAGTCCATTTAGGAAATTGAGATAGATTGACGTTATCTGATTGGGTTGCTCGTTCTTGTAATCATGTCACGAGCCGTTGTGTCAATGTGACGTCAGTCACGTGTGAATGTGTGTCCAACAAACAATACCGAAGATTCTAATCCCCTGTGCTAAATGAGCTTTTTCGGGAAATATGTTTGACCTACTGAATATAAAGCAGCCATGCAAACTTATTTTTGTTCAATTATGGTAAGCAGAGTGAGAAAGAGAGTGAGCGAGAGAGTGTGCCTCATTTGGAATCCTGCAGGGAGGCAGTTGCTACGGTAACAGGGAAGGTAGCCAGCCCCGCTGGGAGATGTTGCCAGAGCAACCGGCCTCAGCGGCCAAGTGATGCTGCCTGAAAGAGAGAGCAAGAGGTAAAGAAATGGGGGAAGGAGTGGCAAAAAATATAAGCAGAAGCATTTGATATAAGCAAGAGAGCGATGGGGGGAGGGATGAGCTCACAAGATCAGATGAAAGGGATGATATAAAAAGATTAAATGTGTTATCGCACTTGCCGTAATGCATGCGGGGGCTTAATTGGGTCTCCTGGAAATTTCCACTAAGAGCAAACGAGAGTGAAGGTGTAGATCAAGAAAGGGAAAACCCATGGTTGGGTTCCCCTCGAGCAAAAACGGGATCATCCGAGCAGCGCACTTTGAGAAGTTTTTCAAAATGTCAACAATTTGCTTCCAGCACTGAGCTATCACAACTCATAACACCCAAAGCTTAAATGATTTCTGCAAAATATATTTTGAAGAATGTTTGTAATCAACAACAGGTGTACTCATTCACTTCTATTGTATGGACAAACTGGTGCAAGTCAGTGGATATCATTGAGTAGACATTTTTCAAAATATCTTTTCTTGTTCTGTGAAAGAAAATAGTCATTAGGTTTAATATGACAAGAAATGGCAATTTTTGGGTGAACTACACCTTAAAGAACCAAATACAGTTGTTAAGATCACCTAGCTGCTCGGTAACAACATTCGGTTACAACGTTTTTCAAAATATCTTCTTTTGTGTTATGTGTGGGTGGAAGTCATACATTTAAAATGACAAGAAATTGTCATATTTGTGTTAACTTTACCTTCAAGAATATAGGAAAGTTATTTTTCTGCATGAAATATTCACCTAGGTCTTGTTCAATTGCCACGTTCTTCGATATGTCTTCTTTAGTGTTCGGCTCATGGAAAAGTCCTACAGGTTAAATGGACCAAAAATGCTACTTCTGTGTAAACTATACATTCCAGAACGAACAAATACTATTGGTATTAATGTCAAAGTGACATAGCGGTTGTTTGGTTACCACATTCTTCAAAATATCTTTTTTTACTGTTTAGCGAAAGAAAAATGTAATATAGGTTTAAAATGACAAACAATGGTTATTCATACGTTAACTATACCTTTAACAACCACCAAAATCTATAGGTCTGTGTATAGTAAACTGCTATATGACCCCACGGGGGTTAATCCACCTCTGTGAGCTCCCGGTGAAAGGTGAAGAGCAGGGTTAGATCTTTAAAAGAACGAAACCTTCTCTCTATGGATGTCTGTCCGTCCACAGTCGTCGGCCTGAGGCTAAACACAAGACTCACTGCAGCCTTGTCAACATCTGATCTATAACACACACACGTATCTTATGCAAAGTCGGTCCACGGGGACAGCCAGCAACCTGCCTCATACAAAGAACAGATGTGCTACGTGTGGAGAACAGAGGACGGGAGCGTGGGGAAGAGACGAGAGGGTAATACACAAGAATGTCACATGCAAATGTTTTTTGGGAGGAAGCTAAAGATCTCAAGGATGAAAGCTGACTTTCATGATAACTGATGAGACAGAAATGAACAGGGAGGATGGGTTAAATGTTGCAGTACTGTGTTGATTTTAGCTCGAATCGTGACAAGCTCCCATGTTGAGTGCACATTGGCTAAAACGCAAAACCAGAACACTTCCTTTGCGTTAGGCGGGGACATTTGCAGCCTCTTTACAGGTGATTCTGTTTAAAAGTCATTTACATCACTTCCATGTGAATGTTGAATGTCGATTAATCTCTTTACTCGCTGACTTTCCCTTGAAAGGGACAACACACACAAAAATGAAAGTTCTGTCTTAATTTTTTTTCAAACCTGTATGACTTTTTTCTTGCAGAACACAAATTAAGGTATTTTGAAGAATGTTGGTTACAGAAAACCAATTGTCTACAAAAATTTGAACTCTCTTTCTTTCCTGTGGAACAAAAGTATTTTGAGAAATGTTAGTCACAGTAGATCATTTGCTTTTACAAAACCTTTTAATTTTGTCACCATTTATTCCTCCTGTCACATCAAACCTGTATGACATTATTTCTTGCAAAACACAAAAGGAGATTTGTTGAAGAATGTTGCTTACGGGAACCATTTGTTTAAACAAAAGTGAAAATTCTGTCATCATTTACTCCTCCTCATGTCATTTTAAACCTTGCTAACTTGCTACCTTGCAAACACATAAAAGATATTTTGAAGAATGTTGGTTATAGAATTCAATTTTTAAATAAAAAGGCAAGTTCACTTTCTTTCCTGCGGAACACAAATGAAGATATTTTGAGGAATGTTAGTGACAGAAAACTAATTTGGTCATACAAAAATGAAAATTCCGCAATTTCTCCCCCCTCTTGTTCAAACCTGTATGACTTATTTTCTTGTGAACACAAATTAAGGCATTTTGAAGAATGTCGGTTACTGAAACCATTTGTCTACACAAAAATGAAAATTCTCTGATAATTTTTCCCCCTCCTTTATTTATACCTGTATAACTTCATTGCAGAACACAAAAAAGATATTTTGAAGAATGTTGCTAAGAACGAAAACCCTCGGTCCCTTGGTGTGGTTGACACACAGCAGAAGTGAATAGTGACCAACAATTGTCAATCCTTTTCTGCTGTAATTTGAATACGAATCCCATTCCATAAGTAGATAAGTGATTTCACACTGGATATAGAGTCACATCTCAATGGCAAACATCCAGATGGCAGATAGACTGATATGCTTTGGCAGAAACTGAACAATTGATGTGAATATAAGGGATAAAGTGAAACACACTGCCTGTGCAGCTGTTATCTCTGACACGCCATTACTGTTGTTATATCTTATTCTTTACACAAATGTGAATTTGTTTGCTACCAAGCAGAGGTTGCTATGCTTGTCCTTAATGGCGTCTGTAAATCCTTTCCAAAGATTGTCTGCAGGCGATTATGTCATAGACTGGATCTTACATAAGCACAGTGTTGACAGCGGGATGTTTCTGGGTTTGAATGGATGGAAGATTATCTGAGTCAGCAGGTGTATGTCTTTCTAGTGCAGGTGGACGAACATTATCAACGATGATTATAGTCATTTTATTTTAAATATTGTGTGCAAGCATTGCCGTTTTCATTCTGTATTGTTCAGGAAAACCGATATGGGTATAATTGTGTCGTGATATATGAGATGTTTGCTGTTACATCCCGACGCTGTTAGAATCGAAACAGACTGGAAAAAAGCCCTGACACTTGGGATGGTTCCATCTCTACTGAAAATTTTGATGATGTGCTCTTTTTGACTTGGACCATTAAGGGGTCATTGAGCAACGCCTTAGCAACCATGCAGAACCACCCGTAACATTTGAGCAACCCTCTGGCATTCACCCAGAACAGCTTAGCATTGCTTTGGTGGGTTATGCATGGATACGTGCCAGTCACTGTTTGTTAAAGGGATGCTTCTCTCAAAAAGAAAAATTGTCAAGTTGTTCAAAACATGTATACATTTCTGTTTGGGTGAACAGGAAGTAACATATTTAGAAGAATGGTGGGAAATAAGATTTGTGGCACTACGGACTACCATTGTAGGGAATATTGTTTCATTTCTTTATATTTTGGGGCACTTTTGACTATCATTTAATTTTCTCTGTTATGGTAGTCAATGAAAGCTCAGTTGCTAACATTCTTCTTAATATCTTTCTCTGTGTTCAACCAAACATAGAAAAAATGTATACAGATTTGGAATAAAGATTATGTCTTGCATAAGGGCATGACATAATTTTCATTTTTGGATAAACTATCCCTTTAAGTAAGTGTAAATGTTATACTTCTAAATTGAATTTTTTTCAGACTTATTTGTGACCCTTTAAAACCAAATTAATGTTGGAAAATATAATTTAAGGAAAATGAGTATCTAAGTTTAATCTCAGCCATTAAGTTAACAGTAATTTCAATTTTTATTTGGATTATTTGTTCACTGAATGTTCTTCACATAAATGATTCAATGTAATAAACAATACATAAAAAACATTTATAGGCAGGGTCACATTTAATTAATTCGTTTCAATAGTACTTTTAATATTGTAAGGAATAAAATAAATTATAGAGAATTTGAAGATGTAGAGTCACTAGCCTGTCTTGTTATTTTATAATCTGAATACTTTACATCATGATCAAAATCTATAAAATACATTCTAAAATGAAGTCTTTGGTTTGATAAACGCTTTTGGTGTGAACCATTCTTTGTCATATTCATGATCGGTTAATTGTTTGTCTTCAGTATCGTTGTGGCCTTCTGTTCGCCACCCCTCGCTTCATTTGTGAAAGTATAAACGGCAGAAATAACGTCCTGTTTTTAAGCAAAGAACAGCAGGGGCTTCTCTGCCCACTTTTCGTGTGACAGCGTCCAATGATTCATCCCTCTGAAAAAAATAAAAGATGTGTATGTGCCTTTTTTATGATGACACTCTCAAAGGCAACAGAAAAACTTTTTTGTCTATAGTTCAATAAAGAAACTTTCACATCCCCAAAATCCTTTGAGTTTCACAAAAGGTTCTTTGTGGGCAAACGATTCTTATGGTTATAAAAAGGGAAGCAAGACAGGGTTCTTCGACTAAATGGTTCTGTTATGTGAGACACACTCCGACTTCCATACAGCGTATGATAACTGACCTGTGCGTTTAATTAAGAATAGTTATATCTGGCAACCCTAAACACATAAATAACTCTGAGCAATGAAAATGTCACATTCATGATTCAACGGCAGTCACACATTACAGTAAATAATAATTCTTGTTGAATTCATTGAGTTTTGAGATTTTTCAGTAACATCACACTAAGTCACAATCTTCGTTCAAGTAAAGCTTCATTTCAGACTTTTGAGAGCCTGTAGGACGTTGTGCGGTCATCCAAAAGACCCCCAAAAAGAGATGACGTGTCCCATCAAGAGCTCTCGTCTGTGAACTGTGCTTCTATCTGAGCAGAAGTAATTGAATTTATAAAATGAAAAAGGCTCTTTGTGTGTCAAAAAAAGATCGCTGATGCTGCGCTTGATGTTCTTGCAATTAAGCTATAAAAGGAAGCGGCCCACTTTCCAGCGAAATGGACAAAAAGCCATAATTAGGAACTGAAAGATGGGCGACAACTGCCGAAAATCCAGTTTGACAGGAGACGCTTGAGAGAGGAATATTGAGTCATACATCAGTGAGTTACGTCGTGGAACTGGCGAATGCAGAAAACATGTTCCTTCTGTTGCTGTCGGTTGTTTGTGTATGATAACCGGGGTCTGTTTTTCGAGGTCCGCGGAGAGTATTTGTGCGGTTTGATTGTGACTCAGCTCGCACTGCTGGTGCCCAGCTGGACAATCGTAGGTGTAGAAACCTCTCAGTGCGGTGAAGGACTATTCTCGTGGTTTAGCTCACAGGCGCCGTGGGAGATCGCTGGCTAAACATGGTGGGTTTTCTTCACACGGATTGCTGTGAAACTCTCACGACTTTATGGCCCACAAACGCACAGTAATTCAGCGAGTCATATGGACAGTGTGACTAACGTATATGCATCATTTTTGTGATTATAGATTGTAGTCATGTAGATGACCCCATTTCAGGTGCCTTAAAATGATATACACAAGACGTTTCTTTACTCTTATTTTTGGGGAAGCTGTGAAATGAGTGAAATAATGGTATAGTGTTTGAATGAATTTAAACAATTGAGTAAATATTATTATTATATCTATTTAATTCAAATGTTCTATTGAAATATTTTTAGAATTCACAAAAATATTAAGAGTATTAAAATACAGTTTGATTAAAAGGTTATATAATTTAAAAAAAGTATTTATCAAACAAACATATAATGTTTTTGGTGAATATTCTTAGTTAATCAGAATTACTTTTTTACTTACATGTGGACATAATTTCAATATTATATTTAATTATTTTCAAAGCCTTTACATGTACTCTTTTTTTGTGTGAATGTGTTCACAAAAACATATTTGCTAATCATTTATTATTAATACAAATTTATTTAGTGTGTTGAGTTTTTATTAATTAAATAATTTAAAAAGATTGTATTAATTTAGTATAACATTTTGTGAGATTAACTATGCGGCTCCAAAATTAAAATGTTTCTTTATTGCCATTTTGTATGAACACCATAGTTGACCAAGGGCTTTTTGTATTAGTAGTATAGTAACCCTGTTTTTTGGGATGTTGATTACCATTTGTTAACAAAATTGACCATAGTAAATTCAAACCTCGATAACAACAATAGTTTTTATTGACAATAACCACTCCTTTACTGTTATAAAACATGGCTAAACTGTAAGAATGGTAATGAATACAAATTATTATTTTTTAAAGATGAAACGGTACTATAGACCATTGTCAAATTGTTATTGTTTTAAATAAAACCAAATGTGGTTATAATTTATATAGTATTCATAATGGTTATATTTTATTGTTCTATTAATTCTATTACTATTTTATATATAAAGATGCCAGGTTCAGTTCAGTGATGTAAACAATGTTAAGACCATCATGTTAACGTGAACCATTGCTTTAAAAAGGGATATCTTAATGAATTCTTCATGAATGATTAAATGAGAGTGCACCCTACCACGCCCAAAAGTGTAAGGTTCATCATCTCGTCCCAGAAGAACCCCTGCAGGGGTCACCCATCATCCGCCATCTGTTCTCCGTCCAGGCAGCTGGAGTTTCAGCTCGGCTAATCTGAACTGATGAGACTGTGAGTGATGAGAGGCCAGCTGCCCTGTCCATGCAGACCCCACTGCCTCTTAAAACACTGTTTGCCAAGGACGGAACCAACACAAAAACAATCCAATCTGCAATGAGTAAAAGTTTACCTTGAACATAAAAGTAGTCACGGGATATGATGTGGTGCTTGGATGATGGATCCACATATTGATGCTCTTTTAATGTTGAAATGGGTTAATGTCGGGACTTTATTTCAAACATCAATAGACTTTAGTTATGTTGGCCATGCACATGTTTGCTGTTTCTGGTCGGAGGCAGGTGGTTTGAAGTTTCGAATGTAATTTAATATATATTACAATTATATAACTTAAAATACATATTGGAAATATATTAAAATATAAGTGATGCTTAAAGCAACCCTGTTTAAGAATTATCAAAAATTTAAAATATTAATCAACTATTATTTTAATAACTATTATGGCATATTATTAAGTCCCATAGTTAGTGTTTGGACATGGTTCTTGTGTGTTTCAGGTAATCCCAGGTTGACTCCTTTCTTGAAGGTTCCTTTGCAGATACCTTGCCCATATCTTCACCCAATATAACCCAATGATGTCCTCACAATAAAGGCATAGAAATTGAATAAAATTGAGAAATGTGCGTACAATGATTTAATATGAGCAAAGACATATATACAGACCTTTTGTAGTACTTATTATGACAAATATAGATCTGTATTTATACCAAGATCTATGTTAAACAACCTAATTGTGACACCCATTTTGTCGGTAAAGAATATTTTATTTGTTTAAAATTATGAAACAATTGTAAACTGTTAATATATTATTCACAATGTTGGGGGAATACAGAGATTTCGAAAAAAGATGCATGTCTGTTTGTCTATAAATTTAAGCTCATCTATCTGCTGCAAGAATTTTTGAAGGTTTAGGAGTATACTACAATATGTATACTACAATAATTTTAATAAAAACTGAATGGTCACAAATGTAAAGTCCTGTATCTTGATCTTCCTGATATAACGTCAAAAAAGCAATTTTACTCAGATAAAACAATGAGTCATTGTCCTTAGGGACCTCAAAGCCACAAAAACCAAATTCAATAGTGTGTTTAACATCATCAACCAGCCAGATCTTTTTGGTCAACCATATTCACCAGAAAACCGATATGGCTTTCCAGCATCACCATATTTTGCCAATCCGCCTCAAACTATTATAAATCCTTTCACGCTGGTCTCCTCAGCGGGGGATATTCAGCTCCTCGCCCCCTTAACATCTCATTTTCCGCTGCGTTGTCCACCCCTCGCACCAGCCAAGGGTGAGAATTGATGGCTGCACAGCTCGTTGCCTTTCACTAACATTAATTACAGCGTGCAATTAACACGAGGCATACAATTAACATCAACGCTTGTTGCGCAGACCGAATCGAGACCGTTCGGTCTTCTTCGGCACCTCCAAGAGCGGAAGGACCCATCTGACTCCCGGCTCTCATAATCAAGAGCTGGCAGGCAAATGAGGCCGAGAGCTGAATAATTTATCTGCATGATTACAATGATGAATGCACCAGAATCGTGTAAGGCCGTATTAAGTTGGGAGGGAGGGGTGAAAGACACAAAGAGGGTGCGGCGGACAGATTGTGGAGGGTTGACATCAGCGGAAAGCATGCGAGCGCACGGGCGGAGGGGAGCTGGAGAGCCAGGCAACCACCCGCTAACGATGCCATCTGTCCTTAGAACACCAGAGCTCTTTGCGGACGTTTGTATCTATTTTTTCCCCAAAACTGCGGCAAAAGCGCCGGGTACCGCTGGGCCAGAGGAAGAATGGTTCCCAGGGACACTTCCAGGCCTGCCAGAACTTGTCGTGTTATACTGACAAGAGCTGGAAGATGTCCTGGGACTCAGAGCTACTGAGAGCATCAGCAGTTCTTTAAATTTGTTTGTATATCATTATATCCTCGTTTTCACCATGGCATCATTCTGGTGTGCCAGTGGGTCTTTGTTCGATTTAAAGGGATTGTTCACCCAGAGATTTAAATAGTTAAATTGGTTAAATTTATTAACCCTGTTGTTAATTTTAAACTTGTATTACAAACAGTGACGCATACTATTGAATTGTTTGGTCACAAAATCAATGCAAGTCAGTGTTTGTTTCTTCACATTCTACAAAATATCTTCTTTTGGGTTCTGAAGAGGAAATGTTGTGCATGTTTAAAATGACAACAGGATCAGTTGATAATGACGGAAATCAAGATAGTTGGACGCTTAACCGCCACAGCAACTATACACTTTTATTGTATGCGAAACCAACTCAATTTGTTCTTTGATTCTTGACATTCTTCAAAATATCTTCTTTGTGTTCTGAGGACGAAAGACACGTTATACGTGTTATATATTAAAACCTGGTGAGTTAATAATGTCAAATAGTTAAAAATGTTTTTAGGATTATCTAATGATAAAAAAAAGTATACAAACACATATTTTTTCAATATACACCAAATATTTTTAGTAAATTCTAAAAGAAATTGGAGTTATCCAGATTTACTTGTTTATTACATACATATACACAATTTAAAGAGTATGTTTAATTAATTTTAAGCGTTAAAATGTACTTGTTTTTTGAGTGTAATTTTTTCACGAAAAATTTCAAAATCAATTTTTTTGTGTAATGCAGAGTTGCAGAAACCCTTATATTAAATCTTTCCATTTTTCATATTGTATGTGGACTGTAAGGGTACAACCACAGTCCATATTGTCTGACAATTTAATCTCGACTGACAGTTGCTTGTCTAAAGTGAAGCATGGCATGCGGGAGTGAGCAAAGATGACTGCACTTCTAATGAATGGAGGATTCAGATCCACACATACGCACACAGTTCACTTGTATTTACTGCAGGGAGGTCTGATGGATGAAAAAGAAGGCTGACTTGTTAAAAGGTGACAAATGATAGACTGGTGTCCTACCCAGCAGCTCTTCACCATTGCATCATCGCCGGGCATGATGTCATCCTGCATCCACTGCCAGGGACGGTGACGGGTGAAGAATATACAATCAGACAGTGAAACACTAAATCAGTTGTGTTCTTCGTGTTGGTACATACACGAGCACACAAGCTTAAGGAAACAGCTCAACAGTAATGTACATTTACATGGATTCATTGAGCAAACGCTTTTATCTAATGTAATTTAAAAGTAAGAGAATTTACAGTTGTCTCAACATAAGTTTGTTTTTGTAGTTTATGTTTAGTGAAGTTCAGTTTAGTTTTCTTGTGAATATTTCAATGAAATTGAAATGCAAATGAGAAAAATGTGGCATATACGTAGTTGCAACACCAACTCTTAAAAAGCTATGAAACTGTCTATTCAAAAAATAATTTACATTTTACATTTACATTTTGTCATTTAGCAGACGCTTTTATCCAAAGCGACTTACAATTATAATTATGCACTTTAATATTTGTATATATTTTACACAGATTTCAGAGTAACACATATGTGCTCAAAATTATTCATGTATATTTTTATATTTTTTAAGCCTCAACATATATTTTTATTATTATGATTTTTTGTCCACCGTCCACTTTGATGTTCACGCTTTTGGTTTTGTTATTTTCCTAATACACACGCCTACTCTTTTTGTGAATTTCCATTTTATTCTAAAGATGCAGGTTGTGTTGCATCATTTACATTTAATAATATCTCTATACCCACTTATAAACATTACAAGATCCACTAAAGTGCCTTGATGCCCAGCTTTGTTTGTTTTGATGACATCATTGCTACTAAAATGGAAAGTGGGGCATATCGAGCGTCTCCTCCCACTATTTTAAAATGGCCAGCCTGAAATCTGATGAGAGTCAGTGCAGAATTGATCAGCGTTGACCCAAGTGAGAAGCTGTACATTTTTATAATCTGTACAGAATGAATCGATGTTTTAAAAAACATTCCTCTAAAATAATAGAGAAGTTATTTCAATTAAGATTTAAATTTGAGATTTTATTAAAAGTAACAGTTACTGTAGTCACAGTGTCAATTTCGTCCATATCAAATGAAGTTGTGTTTGTGTAGTTGTTCAGGTTGGATGTGATTGGTTCCATGTCTGGATGAGTGCTTGTCAGGCAGGATTGTGTCTTTGTAAGTGTGTTTGTTTCTCTTTCTCATCTGTTACAGTATAAAGTCTGGTACATCCTGTTCTATCTCTCCAATTAAAGAGTAGGTGTCAAGTAAGAGTCGAGCGTTCACTCCGCCCGGATGGGCCTACAGAAGCGGACAGTTTGCTTCTGTTTGAAGTGAAATATCAATCACAGCATCCAGATCCTTTGAAAAATGAAATGAGAAATCTCAAACATGCGTCCCGACAGCCCCATCCCGAACGCTTCACGCTCACTTAAGAAACAGAATGCTGTGTTGGCACGGTCTTGAAAAACACAACAAAACATTAAAATCTGCTGTTATTTGTGGTTGTTAGGATGGTTTAACATTGGTTAATCGTTGGATGTTGAATGTTTGTTCAGAAGCATAGAGTCAAGTCTGCAACTTGTATTGTGAGTCAAATACAACCGTCTGTTTTTAAAGCCAACGGATAATAAAGCCTTCGGACTGATTTGAACTAAACGTAATGGAATGAAGAACGTAACCTTATTACATTTGCTAGATGGCGCGGTCTGTTAAAGTAAAACATTGAGTAAATCTTCATTGACTGGGTTGTCATGGTAGAAACTCCAGCGGATTGTATTGAGAGCTGAACACGGATGCCGGCCTTTTATCTCGTTGCGAATCATTAGCAGTGATTTAAGCTTATTAGATAAATAATTTAGAAAAAATATCTTTTTTGTTACATTTTCTTCCAAGTGGTTTTTTTTATTGCTGAGTAGTCTTTTAAAAACAACAATAATTTTTTATATGCATCAAAATTATTTGGATGGTATGCTTTACAGAACGTCAACATTTTCAGCCTAATAAATGTTTTTAAGTCAGTTATTTATATCATTAAGACTAGTTTGTCATTACAAAAAAAAGTTAATATTTCTCATGGCATTATTTGTCAAAATCCATTGAGATGTATGTATACACAAGATTTTTTACAACAGCCAGTGCTCCACACAAAGATTGGCTGTCATCATGTAATCCATTAATTAATATGTGATGTACAGATTTAAAAGTACTTTCGACCCATACATGCACCTTTTAGTTTTTGCAGATCAAAAGCTTACAATTCTTTCACTTAGAATGCCATCTGCCATCTTTCAAGTTAGATGGCATCTGCCATCAACAAGATATATAACAGACTCTGCAGGTCCTTCTGTCAATGTATTGTTGTTTTTATTTCATTTAGTTTTTTTGGTTTTGAAAGATGAACAGTGGTGTTTTTGTAACCGGATTGATTTTGGAGGCACAGCATGAAGTCATGCTAACCTAAGCCTGAACACATATCAAGCCTTCTGTGTTTGCCCACGTGTGTGTTTAAGATCAGACGTCAGGGCTCCTGATGCACTGATATCGATCGGAAGGAGCATGAAGCAGTAAGGGATATTGATCTCCGGCGTGTGTTTCTAAGTGTGTGTTTGTGCCATGTGTGCATATGGAACTAAGAGCTCGAGATGGGGGCGGTGGGGAGCGCGCAGGTTATCATCTCGAATGTCCGGAAGCCTCCCGTGTGGCTATGACCTTCCTCCAGTATGAAAAAATTATCTCATCCCATTATCAGAGCGGATAGAAATACAACAGAAAAGCCCATACAGCCCCTGGATCATTCTGTTTAAAACCACATCAGAGGTCTGAAAACGGTCCGATCTTGATCGGCCTAAAACCTCCACGAAAACTACAAGGCATCGCTGTAATTCAGCGTGGGAGGAATACAGCACATTTACCTGGGTTGTATTTCAAAGTGGAAAGTGGAAATGAACGAGGATTCGCTGCAAATAGACCCGCACAGAATTACAAACAGCTCTGTGGATTCGTTGTCAAGTTATGAACATAAAGATCCTGTTTGTCCATGTTTTTTGTAACAGCATCTTGTACATGACCTCGGGTACCTTACAAACTTAAGCATAGTAAAATTGTTTGTTATGTAAAATGACTTCAGTTTTAATTCTTATATGTTAATAAAAAAATTTTCAAGTATTAAATGTACTTAATGTAATTACATTAATTTATATAATTTAAAGTATACTTGTATTATTATTCATTGGCATGGGTGGAATATAGCACTCAAGAAATCAAGTGAAATATTACAAATAATAATATAACAAATAATTTCATTTTTTTATGTAATCAATTAAATTAGAATATTTATTTGTACTGCCTAAGACCATTTCCCCCCTATAGAAGGTAATAAAAGGAAACCTAACCTAATTTACATATATATTCTTGATTAATTGAAGAAATAGTATTAAGCTTAAATAAGAAATCAAGTCAAATATTTCACATATAATTTCAAAAATATTAAAATTGCCCATATAACATAAAATATTTTAAATGTTAATGTATTGATTTTATTTTTACGCCATATTTAAATTACAATGTTCACCTTTATTTCCTAAGACAATTTTCACCTATAGAAGATAATAAAGGAAAAGTAACAAAATTCATTTATTTACAATTTAGATTGATAGAAGAAAAAATTAAGCTTAAATAAGAAACAAAAATCCCACATAAATCAATATTGAAACACTTTTTACATTTGTATTCATTTAAATTATAATTTCTTTATTGCCTTAGGATATTTTAGAAGGCCCATATCGAAGATAATAAATGAAAAATAATTTAAATAGGAACAGTTTAGATTCATTCATAAAAAATGGTGTCAAATTCTCAGAGATTTTAAAATATGATGTGCTTTAGAGAAGCTTTTAAAAGTTTAAAGACATGTCATAAAAATGGCCTTAAAATCAATTTGGTTAATGGTGCATCGTGAAATCCTTAGGTTTTCCCCTCATAATCCTTTTTAGAGATGTAATAAAGTGTCCAGGCTCTCTCTGTGCTAACGCAGTAATCATTTGTATTTGTTCGAGGGTTGTTATTCGTCATATTTCTCACTAAAATAAGATGAACAGATGATTACTTGGTCCCGGACAGATTGATGAGCAATCTGCAGTTCTCAGTGTTGAGTAAGCACAAGTTCATGAACCCGAGTCTGTGAAACTTCAGTACACAAGCGCTGCAGCAGCTATAATAACCCATTCGTCAAGGCCTGATGAGATTTTTTCTGCTTGTTTAATCCAACAGTCTCCTGATGGCATTGCCTTATATTCTCATCTGCGCACTAAACCCGCTCTCTCCTCCAGGCCCGCTATATTTATTGTATATTTACGGCTTGGATTTATATATTTATTTCCTCATAAATTTTAATTAGACTTCAAACGCTTTCGCATTGGCCAGCAGAGGCAAGGTTTCCCTTTGATCGCATTCGCACAACTCTCTTCTTTTTTCTCTTCTCCCCCTGGGCATCTCCGCTCTAATTGGTTGCCTGAGTGCTGTGTGTCTCTCCTGTCAGTCATCCCGGCTGTCATTGAAGATTAAAGTGACTGTTTATGCCGGGGTTGCCAGATTGGCCCTCACCGGGATGACATTGAAACGCAGTAAACTTCGGTGTTTGAAAGCGTGTTCGAGGCTTCTGAGAGCTGTTTTCTACTTTGATTGCGTGTTGCCACCCACAAGCGAGGAGCTGTACAACCTCACCGCACTCCCACTCCAAATCCACGCGTACGGAAACATCCTCGGGATTGACGCACAATGCGTCTGGTGTTGCAATCGCACGTTACTGTGGGTTGTTTTTATTAGTCATTGGAATTCATCTGAATCACGCACAATAGAATTATGAATTCTGTCTATGGGAAATCCGTGTTGCTTGAGGATTCAGTGTAGAGAACATAAAATCACAATATATGTTTATTTCATCTACAGTACTTTATCAACAAGAATCAAGAAAACCTGATCATCAAGAAATTAGCTTTTCCTGAGTTAGGTTGGGTGTCAACATTTAAAGTAATCATTTTTAAACAATGTAAAAAAAACCTTACGTATAATCCAATTATTTTAAATCACTCGAATTTATTAAATGCATTTGAATTATTTACTTAATTGTTATAATTACAATTGTATTTCATTTGTGAAAGTATTATTATTGATTAAATTATGAAAAAGTATTAAGCTTAAATAAAACGTCAAGTAAACTTACCAATAATAATTAAAACATTGAATAGGCTCAAATGATGTTGACGAGTTCATATGTTGTCATATCTGATACTTCAAATAAAATGTTGAACACGCAATTGGAATTCGCCCTATGGTATGCATTTTCTTATCATGAGATTATCCGTTAATATTATGATTTGAAATCCGAATAGCAAAGGTACTGTAAATGCATCACATGGTGCGACAGCAAACAAAAATTAACGAAATCGATAACGGTCCAGTTTGTGATTTCTTGCGGCAACTAGTGGTGAGGTAATGAATTGCAACCAACGACTCAATCCACCACTCACCCCTCACTTTTGAAATACTACTGCGTCTTTACGCTGTAATACTACACAGGACACAATTGATGTCACATCTTGCTTTTCCAAAGAAGATAAAACATTTACTGAACATGCTTTGTTGAGCAGTTTGTCTGTGTTATTTTATATGATTGAAATGATAAATAATATATTAAAAATAATACCCGTGTCTACTACCCTTGCGCAATGCAGTTTCCTTAGAGCGTCTCTCTCATATCATCATGCAATTGTTAAAATGTATAAAGCAAGTGCTAAAGGAATGTAAATGGTCTCCATAGAGCAGAACAAATGATAATCACATAATACGCAACATGAAAAGTCTCGATGTACTTTAGTAGGGAGACAATGTAGTGTGCGGCCTGGAGCTATTGAGCTCTATATAGCGTGATAACAAGATGAAATGAAGCCCCTCCCCTGATTAGTCTTTTGTCTTCTGGCCCGATCTCTTGTTTTCTCTCCTATGTTGATGTACTCAAATGACCCGACGGTCAATGAGCTTGTATTAACACCTGACTTGAGAGCTGCGTTACTGTTTGCTCTGCTTGTGTGATCGTCCCCCGGGCCTTTCTGCAGGATTTCAGATCGATACCGACATCCTTTGCCAGGGAGAGAAAAGGCTGGGAGGAGAGAGAGGAAGAGAGGGGGAAGGGGACGGAGGAAATGAATGGAACGGATTGAAGAGAAACAGACACATTTTTAGAATAGTGGGTGTGTCCAAAATGGCGTCCTTCTCGATCTTTGAGATATTTCGAGAAATATCTAAGGGGTTCTGCGTCAGTGGTGGGGATTATGATCATTCTTCATAATATCTTCTTTGGTGCTATGCAGAAGAAAGTGACATGGAATAAATGTTCTTTTTGGGGCGGCCTATCCCCTTAAAGCATGCAAACTCTCTCGCTCACACATAGCAGTTGACGGAAGATAGATAAGGTACATTGAGGGTTGTCCGTTAGTCTGGCCTTCTGCCTCCGTTTGAAATTTCACAATGAGTCTCCATGTTATAGTTCTGTGCGACTGTCATAGCGGCGATAACAGCCGATCTCTCCATTCTTTCACATCTTTGTGCCTCAGCTCATCCTGTTCTTTCCATCTCTCAATCGTTCTGAATCTCTGCAGGACTCAATGTTCTTATCTCTATCTTCTCATCCGGTTTGCAAAAGTGAAAGACAGCCGGGCTTAACTTGAGTTTATTGTCCATGTATGTAGGCCACTTTGTAGGTAAGATGGTGCAGAACGATTCTGTACTGTGACTGCGTGTTTCCTTTTGGATACAGAATTGCAAGTGTGTTTGGCTTGACTGAATCTATATAAATGACAAAATCTTCGTTTTTTAGGCTCTAGCCATGACTGAGGTGAATGGACCGGGTGTTGGTCAGCATGTGGCAGAACCTCAGATTGCCATGTTTTGTGGACGTCAGCTCCTACACATGAACACTGAGACTGGACAGTGGGAACCCGATCCTCGGGGACGACAGGGATGCTTTACCCAACCAAGCAAGATCCTGTCATACTGCCAAGAGGTGCTATTCTATTCTATTCTATTTTATTCTATTTGTTACTTTATACTTTATTATTGTTGTATTTGTATTGTGTTTTATTTTTCTGTATTGTTCCTTTTTGTTTGCTTTGTATTTCATTGTGTTGTTTCTTGTATGCCACTCCAGTGGTTTACAAGCTTTATTATACCCAGATGCTACACATTATTGTGATTTGAAGTGTTGTTCCTACAATCCATATCCATTTATATATTTGCAAAAACTTATTGACATCAAACTATGTTAGATAAATGATACATTTTATTATTGGATACTTAATGTGATAAGAGAAATATATCTCTAAATATCTAGATTTTTGAATCTATTGGTATTATAGAGGCTTTGGAAATAAATCTTCTTTCATGACAGATTTCCAAATAACAGTTCACTCAAAAATGAAAATTGGGTTCATCATTATCGTGTATTTAGCATTAAGCATAATTATAAATTCACAATTGCAAAATAAACAATATAATTTGGATGAAAGACATTAGAACATATCCAGAAGTTGCAAGCTTCTCTTTTAATAGTTTATCCATATTTTATGTAACTAAATATACTTGAAAGGTCTGTAAAAATATACTTAATTTAGTTTGTTTACTAATGCAAATGCACTTGCAGTGTACTGTCCTTTTTAAGTTTAAAATAAGTATAAAGATGGAAAAGAAGTATACTTTAAGTTCGTTATTATTAGAATATCTAAAGAATAATATATTTAGTAAGTATACTTATATTAATGTGCAAGACATGTTCTGTACTTTTAAGTGTGCCAACAGCGCCTGGGAGTAAATTGGCCCACTTTCTAGTTTATAAAGTACATTTTTCTTTTTTAAGTAAAAAATAAGTACACTTATTTCTCAATTCAAGAAACTTTTTTTTATTAAGCAAACTGTAACAGAGCTCTTAACAACCCTCGACTTCTTGTCCTGTATGACCTTGGCAAAATGAAGATAATTTAAAGAATGTTGGTAACCGGACAATAGTGGCATCCTTGCACTTTTATTGTATAGACACAAAATCAGTGCAGGTGAATAGGTGCCAAGCACTGTGCCAACATTCTTCAAAATGTCCCCTTCCTTGTTCTGCAAAAAAAAGTCATACGGGTTTGAAATGACTAAAGTTTGTCAATATCTAAATAATTGATTACATATCTCACTTTAATATGAAAACATATGAAATGAAAACCAATTAATATTTAGTAGACCCATTTTTCTGTCTTTTTCAAAGTTTTCTGGGGATGCCTTCAAATGTTCTGGCATTCCCGGCTGGAAAACGCCAGTCCTCTATTATTTCTGCTTTGTTATTTTGTAACTTTTTGTATTTTGTTCTTTAGTATAAGTTATTCTGCTGTTTTATAAATTATAATATTTTTGTTTTTTTGTTTCTGCTTATTATAATTTTTTCCAATGTCCCACATTCTGTTATATTTAATATAGCGTTTTATTTAGGATTTGTTCTATTTCTTTTTGATTGGACTTTTATTGGGACGATCATGACTGAAGCTGATTTTGCATGCATGCTGACTTTATCATTATTGTGTGTACAAGCATCAGCTCAATCTCCACTCGAGCACATTCTCAAGGTGAAAACAGCGGGCATCCTCCTCTAATTTCAGCATTGTTAATCACACTCCATGCACATACACAAAACTCGGTGTATGTAAATCCTGTGTATTAAATGTGCAGGATAATGGGAATATTCTTCACTATCAATCAGCGGGAAGATTTATGAGCTCCGAGAGCCTCGGGCTTAAACATATTGTGCCGCTAATGTGACTGTATTCTCTCCTAAGAGGATTGCACGATTTTTTTCGTGCGTTCCCCGTTGTCTCATCGAGAGGAATTAAGGATGAGGAATGTTATCCGGTTGCTTTCTTCCATTTTTCATTAGTTGAACAGACTGTTTTCCAAATACGACACTCTCTTTTGTCCCTGTAGGATAGTGACACTACAAAACGGGTTTTCCCTGCATCCCTTTTGGTTTGTAATACAATTGTACAGTACCAGTTTACATTGCATCTCTGTGGAATAACAAGATGGAAATATACTACTCCTGCAGGATTCTTCTGGCCTTTAATTGCCAAACATTACATCAATCTCTCCGAATGTGTACTTTACAGTTAAAACATCATCCTCATGTAATGGCAATTGAGAGTCTTTCTTAAAAAAAACCTCAATTTCATTTCTCTCAAACCTTTCTAAATCAATATGATGGCCATAGCACAATATCAAATCGCCTCTTTGTGTGTTAATCTGTGTTAAACCAGTCATCCCTTCGCTCTGCCGAACGGCTTTTAAAAGCATTATTGTGCCCGTAGCCTGGCACGAGGTGACATGTACGTGAGCTAGCTGGCACGACATGGAAACGCACAATGGAATGAAGAATCCAAAGAATATGTCATTCTCTGGCTGGATGAGGTTCAGGCTAGCAGGCAGTCCGCCAGTGCCCGCAGCCTCATTCCCAGGGCTTGTTTAGGACATAATAATCCCTTAACATATGCCTGGGAGCATTCAACCTCACCGTCGGCCCTGTATGAACGGATTTCATGCGTCTGTGTGCCTAGAACATTCATGTTTTTAGAGACTACAATTATGCGAATACATCATTTGAAAAGACATTCATTTGAACATTATGTTGGCTTTTGTGAATTGTATATTTTAATAGCTTCTTATTAAAACAGTTAATATTTTCACTTTTACACGTTTATCAAGCACATTTTTACATTGTAGACTATTGTTTTTACGTTTGATCCATACTTATATTGATTAAACTATATTGTGTATATAATAGTAATTGTTCACATAAAAATGAAATTTTTTCATTCCTCACACTCATGTCTTTATAAACCAATCTACAAAACACAAAAGAAGATATTTAGAAAAATGTTGGTTTAAGCAAGCCGTCTGTCCCAATTGACCCAATTCACTTACGTTAATGTTGTGTCTATACAGTAGAAGTGAATGGGGACTAGCAGCGTTTGATTCCTGACATTCTTCGAAATGTAATCGTTCGTGTTTTGAACAATAGTCGTACAGGTTTGAAATTTGTCTGTGTGCCTTGAACATTCATGTTTTACGAGAATCCAACGATGCAAATATTATGACGTTAATTTGAACATAAAATATTTTGACCACTAATACTCTGGCCTTTTTAAAATATTTTTTTTAAATATTTATACTTAATATTTAGTTTTTGTTTATTGTTTAATGTGTATTAAAATAGCTGTTGTTGTATATTTAAAGTGATAGTTCACAAAAAATTTAACAAAATTGGTCATCATTTACTTTCCCTTTAGTGATTTTAAACCACAATGACTTTCATTAGTCCGCAGAACACAAAGAACATATTTTGAAGAATGTTGATCCCCATTAACTTGCATTCATTTAATGTCTACAAGAGAAGTAAATGGGGACAAGCAATTTTTGATTACCAACATTTTTCTAAATACCTCCTCGTGCAGTCAAACAGCTTTAAATTGTCAAGAGGACGAGTAACTGATGACGTTTTGTGTGAACCACTTCAGAAATACATGTATAATATAATACAATATGTATAAGAAAATCTCCAAGCAAACAATCAACATTAAATATCTATATCTGCATGACCTTGTCCTGTCAAATCCGATCTATATATGTAAAAAAAAATATATAGTAAAACCTCACTTGTGATACATTTATATTCCTTCATATACATCTATCTGTTTTCCTATAGCATCCCGACCGGAACTGTTATCTCCAGTCCTTTATGATTTTATTATGTATCATAAATAAAACCTCAGATATGCACAGATGACCTAATGTGAGTCAGTAACCCCTAAACTTATTTTGAGAGTTAATGTTTAAGGCTTTGTAGTTTCTATAATAATACGCATATAATAAGCAATGAAAGATCCAACACAACTAACTGACCAAACCCAGATCAGTTTGTGTTATATTGCTGCAATCTCAGCTTGTGCACATGACTCAGGGACTCCCTCTGATGGTCTTATAAGATATAATTCTAATAAAAAAATAAGTATTTTTATAGACATTGTAATAGTTTTGTATTTGTTGTGGGTGTGGTTTATTTATATGGAATGAAATATTACGTATTATATATTAGTATAATATTAGTATATACGATATACTATTGTAATGGGTCTATCTGTCACATTGCAAAAAGAAATGAAAGCAATATTTATTATAGAAATTAGAAATTCCTTGTCTGGAGGACCTTTATATTTCCTATTCCTTCTCATACCTATTTTATATATGCGTTTTTAATTCTGCATGCTAAATGTATTATTTTATCTTCTTGCCTTCTTCCAATTGTTGTGATCCTGATTCATTTCCCTGTCTCTCTCCTCGTGTGTGTTTGTGCGTCTGTGATGCTTTGTGTATGTGTGTCAGATGTATCCAGGGCTGCAGATCTCTCACGTGGAGGAGTCTTCATCTCCAGCGACCATCGAGGGCTGGTGTAAGAAGGGCTGGGGTCACTGTCAGACCCGCTCCTTCTTTGTTGTGCCCTACAGATGTCTGGGTGAGTCCTTGCGTCCGGACTCTTCAGGAAAATGACTTTCTGGATTGTATTTGAAATGTCCGTCATTGGTGTGATGTGTGTCTTTTATTTTGTAGCTGGTGGATGTTTGGTGGATATTGACAGAAACAGTTAAGGAAATGTTGTCAGCATTACCTAACACTCCCATCGCTTCCAACATTTTGTTATTTCCTGTTATTAATGTTTAAAGCCCACATGGGAAGCAATGTGCGAATGAGAGTTAAGACAAATGACAGATAGGAAGATTAACTGTGAATAACAGTGGTGTTAGTAATAACATTTATAATTCTTTACCCGCACTTCTAATGCACTACTAATTCTAAAGAAATAGAAACATTTGTTGTATAGGTTGCTGCTAAATAAAAAAAAAGCTAAAAAAATCTACTTTCATGATACAAAAGTCGGTTTTTCAATGACGTTTCTTAACGTTTCTATTTACAATATAAAACTAGGGCTATAAATATTTAATCTCGATTAATCGGCACGAATAGTGATTAATCACAATTAATGGCATCTAGAAAAAAAATGATGTCTACCTGAAATTGTTTAGTGTACAACACAAATTAATGTTGTATTAATAATCACATAAACATATACCCACATGTATTAATGAAAAAAATAATACAATTTGATGTTTAATTAAAATATTAAGAAATAAAATAATTTAAACAGTAAATATAGATATAAGGGTATGTGAGCATAAATAGAAAAATAAATATGCCCAGCGCACACACACAATATTAATCAAACACAAACTTTTATTCTGGATCGATTGATCGCGATTCATCATGATTGATCTGTTTTTATCATTTTAAACATCTAGTTTCTAAACTGTCATTTCGAAAAATGTAAGGAAATATCATTTACATGTCTGGGTTTCTACAATTATTCTATTCTGGATGCGATTAATGGCGACTAATCTTGTTACTGGTACATAACTATACTCTGCAATACCTCACAAAATGGGCCCTGTCATAAATAAAGAGTAGCTGTAAATCCGTCGGCTCAGTACTGATGTAGATTAATATAGATATGCTCCGTCCTTGCTCGTGTACTGAAAGTTCCCTCGAATGAAATTTGCTACGTCAGCCCAAGTGTGCAGTTTTAAAAATGCTAACACACCTGTTTTAAGTTTGATCTACTCTTTTGTTCACCGTTATCGTCAGTTTTCATCTGGATTTATTCTGTTTAATTTAATTAGACTCTATCTAATCCCTACCCTGCCTAATCTTCATTTATTAAAATGGTAATATTGATTTATCGCGTCTTATCTTTATCTCTCTGTCTCAGTTGGTGAATACGTAAGTGAAGCTCTGCTGGTGCCGGATCGCTGTCGTTTCTTGCACAAGGAGCAGATGGACTCCTGCGAGAGTTACGTGTACTGGCACAACATCGCCAAAGAGGTAAAAAAATGAAACTTTGCAAATCAATGTGGGCAAAACCGTGAAAAATGAAAACTGGAATACACATTAACGGTTAGTGGGAGTTACAGTATATTGCCTGTGTGATCTATGATCCTCTTACTCTCACATCCAATCTCATCCATCACACTCCATCTGTATTTTAAAAACTTGAAGTTTTCCCATTTGAGTTTTATAGGTCATTTCTTCCCTGACACCCGCACTCAATTACAAAAAGGGAAAAATAAATAATGTACTGCAAACTCTTTAAAGCATCACTGCAGGGTTATTCGTCTTTCTTTGCCAAACTTAAAGGTATCGTTTTTTTAAGCACACTTTCCTTCTCTTTTACTTGTCCGATCTTCTCAAGGCCTGCACAACCGACAGCCTGGAGTTGCATAGTTACGGGATGCTGTTGCCATGCGGCGATCGTTTCCGAGGGGTGGAGTACGTCTGTTGTCCCGGCAGGGCGGGAGCGAGCGGACGCGGGGAGACGGAGACCACGGATGCTGTTCAAGAAGCAACGCCTGTTGTGTCCATGGCTGGACAAAAAGTTGCCTCCAGGTTTGTGTCCCAATATAAAACCATTTTTGCGTTACAACTTTGTCGTTTATACAAGACCATACACACACGCATACTAATAGAACTCATGTAAAAATGTAGGGAAGTAACAAAACGATTAATCGGGATGAATCGCATCCGAAATGAAGGTTTTTCCACGTTGATTTTGTATTTACAAATAATTAAACAATATTTAAATGTACATATTAATAATTATTTGTATATTAAATATTTTCTTAAATAAATGCGTGTTGATATCTATGTGATTATTAATACAAAATCAATATGCAGAAAAACAGTATATTATGTCAACCTAAATTTTTCAGTCTATTCTGGTACTCTGCACAACATATGCTGTGTCAAAAATACTGGAAAATGTCGTTTTTATGTTTTAATTCGTATTTTGAATCAGTGTGAAAACAATGCCACCGTCTCCCAGTCCCTCCCCTGAGACTGATATCGAAGAGGATGATATGGAGGAGGAAGAGGAGGAAGTAGTGGAGGATGAGGCGGATGAGGATGATGAAGAAGGAAATGATGATGAAGCAGCCGAGGTTGAAGAGGAACCAGAAGAAGAAGAAGAAGCTGCCGCCACGGTGAAGGATCAGGAGGAATATGAGTATCCCATCGATTCTCATTTCCAGGGTCAAGACTACATGGATAACTTCTACTACGATAAGACGGCCAAAGCATCCACCCAACCGCAAACACGGGTGGACAGCAGTGAGTTTGATCTGTATTGATGTCGCTTCAGCACTGTTGTTGCTTTTCTTTATTTGATTGAATTATTGATGAATCTCCTTCATTTACTCTGGGTCTTTTGTCAGTAGTGCCCACTCCTCGTCCCACGGACGGTGTTGATGTGTATTTCGAGATGCCAGGCGATGACAGCGAACATGCCAACTTTCTGCGTGCCAAGATGGACCTGGAGGAACGACGAATGAAGCGCATCAATGAGGTGAGGGGCGGGATTTAATCCATGAGCGGTTTTATTTCAAATGTTTGCATGTATGCTAAACAGGATAGTAAATGTGTGTTTAAGGAGAACATGTGACTTTTGTGCATACAGATCATGAAGGAGTGGGCGGAGGCTGACAACCAGTCCAAGAACCTGCCAAAATCCGACCGCCAGGCCCTGAATGAGGTAATCGAATCACATTTAAGATATACATCTGGCTCCGCCTCTAAAGAAACATTATTTTCTGAATGATGTCACCTAAAGAGTTAATATTACAGATTAAAATATATATTTTTAAGTTTCTGACGTTCAAATGCTTCTTTCACATTATATTGTGTGGGAAATATGAGCCTACTGAAATATGTAGTAATGTTTGACTTAGATTCTCATAAACATAACATTTGAACATGTGTGTAATTTTCTTTTAAACTGTTCAAGAAATTGTAAAGTGTAAAAAGTGGCCTTCAGTGCTATACTTTGTTCTGAGCAACTTTGTAAAATTCTGTCAATAATTTTATGTCTTTGAACAAAATAAATAATTAATAAGATTTATGTTGTGGAAGCAACAAAAATCATCAAAGTACATCTGTAGGGAGGCCGAGAGAGAATTTCTGACTTTTGTTGCTTAAAATGATTTAAATCATTGCTGTTAATACAAAAAAAATTTTTTTAACAAGCAGCTTCCGAAGGTCTCATCTCAAAATGCTTTTTACAGAATAGTAGAGGATTTCCTGTCCATCCTGTCAGTTATTTAGCCAATTAAAAAATATTTTTGTATTAATAATCCTATTTTTGATAAAACACTCTCTCTCTCTCTCTCTCTCTCTCTCTCTCTCTCTCTCTCTCTCTCTCACTCTTTTTCTCTCTCTCTCTCTTTCTCTCTCTCTCTCTCTCTCTCTCTCTCTCTCTCTCTCTCTCTCTCTCTCTCTCTCTCTCTCTCTCTCTCTCTCTCTCTCTCACTCTTTTTCTCTCTCTCTCTCTCTCTCTCTCTCCTCTTCTCTCTCTCTCTCTCTCTCTCTCTCTCTATCTCTCTCTCTCTCTCTCTCTCACTCTTTTTCTCTCTCTCTCTCTTTCTCTCTCTCTCTCTCTCTCTCTCTCTCTCTCTCACTCTCTCTCTCTCTCTCTCTCTCTCTCTCTATCTCTCTCTCTGTCTCTCTCTCTCTCTCTCTCTCTCTCTCTCTCTCTCTCTCTCTCTCTCTCTCTCTCTCTCTCTCTCTCTCTCTCTCTCTCTCTCCAGCATTTCCAGTCTGTTCTACAGACCCTTGAGGAGCAGGTAGCCGGGGAGAGACAGAGGTTGGTGGAGACACATCTTGCCCGTGTGGTGGCCACTCTGAATAACAACCGCAGACTGGCGCTGGAAAGCTATCTGAGCGCGGTGCAGAGCGACCCACCACAGGTCAGAAGAAGATATCAACATGTGTCATATTCACATGAGCTGAAAAACTAAAAATTAGCAAAGATGTAATTGGAGATGAATACGGAATTATTTTGTCGCAAGTATATTTGCCAAAGGTGTAGTAAATCAGATACATATTTTAAATACATATTTATAATAATACATGTTTTATTGTCCTATTTCTGATTCTTCAGCCTGAGCGAGTGCTTCAGGCTTTGAAGCGATACATGGGCGCAGAACAGAAGGACCGGAGACACACGCTTCGTCACTACCAACACATCGAGTCTGCCGACCCACAGAAAGCTGAACAGATGAAATTCCAGGTTTGACTTATACTTGTATATTTATTTACATTATTAAAATTTCAAAAGCCGGTTATAGTTGCTTTATTTCTGACCGGTCACATTAAATGTTGGTGCATCCAGCCAGCCGGCACAGGCTGTGATGAAAACAAAAGATAACAATAAATGTGTGTGTTTGAAGGTGTACACACACCTGCATGTGATCGAGGAGAGGATGAACCAGAGTCTGGCTCTGCTTTACAAAGTCCCCGGCCTGGCCGAGAAACTTCACGATGAAATCCGTAAGTGGAGTTTTGTGTCTCAGATATTTGATGATATTTATATATATGTCTCATATCTTTCTCTCTCCGCAGAGGAGTTGGTGAGAACAGAGAGAGGTGACATCAGTGAACTCATGACCACTTCCTTCTCTGAGACACGGACCACTGAGGAGCTTCTTCCTGCGGAGAGTGAGGAAGAGCGAGATGATGAAGAGGAGGAGGAGAGAGCTTTCCAGAACCGACCTTACCCGCCACGCATCGGTATTAAATACATCTTCCAAATGTGCATGAGTGCATTTATGCAATCCTACAAAACAGTTTAATATCATATGCATCACGCTTGTGTTATGCAGTCATTCATTCTCTCTTGTTTCACATTTTTCCCATTAAGATCCCCAGCCAAGTGAAAAGAAAGGTAAGCAATAAACGCTCACATATTTTTAAAGGGATATTTTTTTTATTCAGCAGTTAATTAAATATATTCTTTAAATGTTCTGAATTTGTTGGTAAAAATAAGTTAATTTGATTAAATAAAATATTTGTAAAACATTTTAGGTGTCTATTACAAATATAAATTTAAATTAATCATCAGTATAATAAGTTAATTTAAATCTAATATATTTTTTAATTAATAGTTATTTTTATACCATAAACTTAAACAATATTTGTACATTTTAGAAATTTCTAAAAAAGTATAGAAAAATACTTTTTTAATATGGAAAATAAATGAAAAATCTTTTTTAATATTTTAAACATTAAGAAGTGAATATAACTTCTAATATAACTTTCTTTTTAGGGAATAAATGTTACTGCGTGTTTTCGTGAAACAATTTACACCCAAAAAAAATAAATACATTTTAAAGCTCTGAAATTAAATATACAGTTTCTGTGTATATGTAAGTAAATGTGATTACCTCAAATATTTATTAGAATTCACCAAAAATATTTATGTTCTAAGATTTAATATAATCTTATATTCTTTTTTTATACATAATCTTATATAGATTTATATATCATCTTATATAAATCTTATATTCTAAGATTTAATGTTTTTAAAAGATTTTAAAGTTAATCTAACTGTTTATTTACGTGATATTTACTAAGCCTGTTATAAATGTGTAATTCCTCAATAACTGAAGTGTCTCTCTTTGGCTTTTCCGCAGTTTCTTCAGTGGATGAATATGACTACACTACATCCGAAAGAGGACCAACTTATGAATATGAAGAAAAAGTAAGAAAATAATTTTGTATTGCCTACTAAACAGTAAATATATGCAAATATATCATACACTGCTGCAGTGCCACCACTTGAGGGAGTCACGGAGATTTCTCAGGAACTGGACTTATTCTGACTCTATAATATTCATCACTTTGAGTCATGTTTAACAATTTAGTTTTTTGTTTTCTCAGATCAACACATCCGTAGAATTGAAGCAGGTGGTGTACAAGTCTCCTGGAATTCAGAGAGATGAGCTGGTTGGTATCTGATGGGTTTTTATTCTGCATATGTTGTCTGATTTGTTTTGATCACATCAGATTGGGACACCATTAAAATGCATAAGTGTGATGTGTACAACATAAAGAACAAGTACATCGCCTCTGAAACTCTCTGTGGTCTTTGCTCTTGTTCCTGTGTACCACAGCAGCCGGATGTTTTGGAGACGTTCAACCGTGGGGCGATGGTGGGGCTGCTGGTTGTTGCAGTTGCCATCGCCATGGTGATGGTCGTCAGCCTGTTGCTAGTTCGCCGTAAGCCATATGGGACCATCAGCCACGGCATAGTAGAGGTGAGAGTTCACCTGACAGGTGGATTTTGTGCAAATACACAGCTCGGTTTCCTTTCAAGTCATTGTTCAAATAAAAACTCGAACTTTATTATTTACGCCGTCTCAATACAAACATGCATGACTTTTTCTACTGCAGAGCAAAAGAGAAGATATTTTGAAGAATGTTGGGAACTCATTCACCTGCATTGGTTTTGTAACAAGACCATAAAAGCGGAAGGGCTTTTATTTAAAATATATTTTCTCGTTCTGCAGAAGCAAGGCAGTGTTTGTCATGCAATGGCAACGCAATGCTCTACAAAAAACAAGCCACAGGAACACTTGCGCTTTTAGAATCTGAATTATGGGCTGCCGTTGCACTAAAAAACAAATGAGGAAGTGAAGCTGTTTTGCAATGTGACATTTGCTTTTAATGCAAAGCGGATGATACCATCGTACATTTGTAAACCATATGTCATGAAGTGTCCATTCATCCTATATTACTGTTACTATTATGGCTATCATTATTGTATTACTTATTCAATTTAAGATATAAATTATTAATTAAAGGAATAGAAAAATTGAATGATATTTGATGAGCAGATCTAAGCAAATCTGTGACATTGGCATAAACTTGCTTGGATCACACTTTCTTTTTGCATTGAAGCACGCTGACAAAAGAAACGTTTTGCATGTTGGGGTCAAGTTAGCTCAAATGTAAAATAAGGACACTACATACTGAGAAATACCGAAACTTCATCATGAAGCAATGTTTGACCTAAAATGTTGAGAAGAATATTATTTGCAATATAATCTGTACAAAAAAAACAGTGTTCGCCATATGCATTTTTGATCCGATATATACATATACAGTTTGATTCATATTTTGAAACTGGTCCATTTCATTAAAATATTAAAATAATATAAAATAAAGGGCTCTATGTTTCAAACTATTTTGACTCAAATTCATGTAAAAGAAAATAACGTTATACAAATGCAATACATCATTTCATACTGACAATTCATCAACATTTGTATTCTTTACATTTTTAAAATATTTCTTTTGCATCAAGAACACTCACTCATATACGCAAGCATATTCATTTTAGATCAACATGTTCCGATGCTTTATACAATGCATATTTTAAACGACTCGTCTCTTTTCTTTATGTCTCTCGCCCCTCTCTCTCCCAGCAGGTTGACCCCATGTTGACCCCCGAGGAGAGGCAGCTCAATAAGATGCAGAATCACGGCTATGAGAACCCCACTTACAAATTCTTCGAACAGATGAACTGAGCAAAGCCCTGCAGTCTCAAGGCCATGCCCTCCCCCCTGCCTCCTGTTTTATGATTGGGGTTTCCGTGGCGACCCCCCACTCCCCTGTACTGTATGTATGTCCATATGACGATGTTTAAACCGTACCCGGCACGTAAATAAGGGAAATCGCAGAGAAATCGTCTGCGTACTGCTCCTTCGCCAGGGAGAGAGAACCAATACGAAATTTGGCCGAACATGAAAGCCCTTTTATCACTGGTTTTTGCTTTTGTTCGTGGGGGTGTGGCCACACCGAGCATGTTTGATGGCTGTATGCCGGTTCAATATCTTGGAATATTTGTCACACATGCTTTCCGAATGAATCACCGAAGCTCATTCGTGGTTTGTTTTGTCGATTTTATTTTCAAAGCAGAGTTTTATTTCATAGTGAAACTGTGATATGTATTAAATAATATATTTTTCATCAGTTTAGGCCCCAAAGTCATGAACTCTTCTAATGTTTCAACAGTAGCTCACAATAACGATAAGAGGTTTGCATTCAACGACGATCTGACGTCACACGATAAGAACAGTTTCAGTGTTTGCAATGTACCACAAACAACGTCCATCCTACCTAAAGTCGAAAAATATTTTTCTGGTATTGCTTCTTAAGTAAATTCTAAGTCCATAAACGTAACGATTAAGCATGCGAAATTTGGTGTATGATGCTATAACGTAATTGTGTTGGTCCTGTTTCTTGCTTTTTGATAAACGGAAAATATCGCGACGTGTAAATAACTAAAAGGCGTGCGTAAAATAGACGTTTCTATCATTAATTTGTATCGATGCAATGTGTGGACATCAAGACGTGCTGCTCGGAAAGAAAAACATTTCTTAACATGGCTGAATGAAAACGGACTGTTGTATAAACCAGCACAAGAAATCGACACAGTAACTCTTGACTGAATGTATATTTGGTAGATATAGGCTCCATTCACCTTCAACGCGTTTCCTAAAATACGGTTACTTGATTTTCCTGTACAGGGGGTTTGTGTTACATTGCATTCAAATCACTTTGAATGACAAGTTGTGGTCTCAAAACTGTCAAGCCCATTTTAAATTTTAGTATGTGATAGATAAAAAAAACATGTTCGGTGGTTTACTATGGAACCAACGCAACAATTTATTATTAGCCTGTTGTTGAAAGGACACGTCTTACTCTTGATCCTTTTATTAGAAAGAATGTGTTTTCGAAAGGGGTGTAAAGTCTTCTGATGAGCAAAACCAAAATGTGGGCCCTGTACATTCCAAATATTTTACATTGATATATTTTGATTTTTATGATTTTCTATTTTCTTTGAGTTCAGTCACACTGGAACATTGGTCTGCCTGAGGTTCATATTGTACAATATGATTACAAACAGTGTTGTACCACACTGGAATAAAATGAGTTGTTGGAATCGCTTAAAAACATTCCTCAAAAACATTCCTCATCCCATATTTTCTCTTTGAATTTAAAAGAATTTCTGCTAAAACACACAATGTTGATGCTCATGGTCACATTTAGTTGATCCAACAACCAATTTTGTCAGTGCACAGAATATACTTCACATATATACTTCATCCTGAAATTTGTCACATGTATCTTTAGAAACATATCCCCTTATCCTTATTATATCTCCAGGTTAGACTGGATGAATAGTTCTTCATGGTTGTTTTAAAAAATATCATTATGTTACGTGTTCCCATGATTTCCAACCAGCATCAGACAGATCTAGGACAGTGTATTCTGTTGGTATTCACTTAATGTTTATATGTATATTCTGTTGAATGAGATCTCCCCGACCTCAAGGAATGACCCCTTCCTCTCCCATCCTGAACCAATAGATATGTAAACGAAAGGTATGGATGTTTTAACTGCTGCATTATTGCCTTTTCAATGCTGTGTTTTGGATGTAATTATATGTATATTTTATTTAAGTCAATATTAGTTGGAGTTTGGGTCATTTGTTATGTAGATCTGAAACACACCACATTCTACTGTAAGCATTGACTGGGTCTGATCAACTCAACAGACTAAATAATTGATGTGTATAGCCAAGCACAACTGTATCCAGACTTGTTAAGTTTAGTTTTTTTCTGTCTTGCCGAATCCATTACAGAAGAATCATTGACGTCTACAATGGAAACACGTTTAACCGAAATCAGATCCAGATGTGTTATGTTCCCCGGTTTTATCGAAAGACAGACGTGGTTAAATATTGATGATACGGATCAGTGTACAATAATCCAGTAGATGTAGTGTAAATTCGGTCAACCGGTGCTGAAAAAATTTCCCAGAAATTGTGAGGACTTCAGATGTCAAGCATCACAGAGATGTAATCTGATTTCATGTGATTTTCACCAAAGAAATGTTCTGGATGTGATTGGAAGGAGAAATAAGGTGTCCTGTTTTTAATGAAATAATTGACGTATTGTAGGAGCAAGTAATGTGTGACCTGATCTGACTTGTTGTACTTGCATTTAAATGATAATAAATGATAAATGATCCACAGATTTCTTTTCATATCTCTAGTTTTTTTGTGTTATGTATTAGTAATGTGTTAGTATTTGGTTAGTATACTACTTACAAATGTCTTATTTTAGTGTTAGGCAGAAGAAAAAAGTTAAACAGGTATATGGAAAAACTTGGGGGTAGATGTTGACACAATTTCCCATTTGACAAAACGAAAGATGTGTTCACCAAATACTTTCTCCCGGTCTCTTCACATTAACAGTTCACGGACAATGTAGGCAGTTTGTTAGTTCTATTCATGTGTGTTTGCGTTGAAAGAATGTGAAAAACAGTCCTTTTATCATGTTACTTAAGCAGTATCCTCAACGATACAAAGCTTTACTGAGCCATCAATGGGTAAATTAATCTGATAAAAGCACAAACTCTTTTAATGATGTGGTTGAAACATACACCAAGTTCAACATCAGTTGGCATGGGATGTTAGTGGCAGAATGCTTGGAATAAAATTGCAAACATACAGATGACCTTCAAAAGTTAGTACCCTTAATACAACACAGTACTAACTCATCACTTACTATTCGCAATATACTCTCCATACAGTGGTTGTGTAGCTCTACTCGTTTTAATGTAGTAGACAAATGAAGATTCTTGCTCAAATGTGGACATAATAGAACATTGCATATCCTATTAATGCAAAATCAGACTTGGTTTACCAAGTAGATGGGTTGTTGGTGATGGTGTTTCAGAATACATAGTATAGCGCTTCATTATATACAAACATGGTTTACAGCTGAATTTATTCGTGTTTATTAAAATGTTTTAATAAGTATACTTACAATAAAATAATTAAATCACTGAACTGACTTGTGTTTTCTTCTGAAGGTAAATTGGATCGCATCCCCCTGATCCAGACATTTTTTCAGAGAAGAAAATGAAACCATATGAGCATCTCCATCCCGTTTGAGTTTAGTTTTACATTAAGACCGATCTATTAACCTCTTCAAAATGACGTACAAAAATACAATATATAGAAACATTTAAATCAGATAGTGCCAGTTGTTTAAACGTAATCTAATTTCAGCTATTGAAAAGGATCAAATATTTGGGTTGTTCAAACAAAAACGCGTTCTGATTAGTTCATGAAAACCATCATATGAACATAAGATAAAACAGTGTCCAGTTAAAACCTTTTTTATCAAATCTGAATTCTGGATTCAGTATTTCTGTTGAGTAACACAACTAAAAGAATCTAAAGTAATACTTTTTTGTGAATGTCAAGGTAAAGCGGGTACTACTTTGGAAAAATAATTGTTACATTAACAGGTTTGGATCTTTGAGGATATCAAAACTATGAAACCTTATTTTATAGAGACCATGAATTGGCAGTTGAGTTTTCTTTCATTACTGAATGTAAATATGTAACCTGATAACCTTGTTCTTTAAAAGGAAGAGCTAGAATACATTTACTTTCATTTCTGACAGCTTCACAACAGCAATGATAATGGTAAGTACGGTTCCATAGACATTTTGTCAAATTTTTTTTAATTCATAATGATTTTGTAACATGTATGACATTTTTAAAGGCCTTATGCCTCGCTCTACAGTTAAGCAGAGATAATGCATTGACAATTGTACAATTCTTTGCGTGATAACAGCCTAGTTGGAAAGCATGTAAAATAGAATAGGTTTAGCTTTGAGCCTGTTTGACAGTTATCCTTTTAAGATTTTCATTGACTTTCGCTGCATTTTTGTCTACCTTTTTTTCGAATTATTGAGACCAAGACTACCAGTGAAATTGTTAAAATCAGACAATTAATGGAAAAAATCAGATACTTTATCCATGATTCTTCAGTCTTTTGATCTTGTCTCTTGGCGCTTTTTTCTAGAAAGAAATTGAAACACACTTAAAAATAGTATTAACAAAATTTATTTTGAGAGTTTGCGGCTTAAACAAACCTGTTATGGTTAGAATCGTTCCATTGCCATGGATGTACTCGGGGACTCCATTAACGAAACACTTTCCACTGCACAATATCTTCTCAGTGTCAGTGAACTTAAGATCTTGTATGGTTAATAAGCTGGTGGTGCCAAGGGACATAACCTCGGTCCTTTTGTGATATTCCGGTATTTCTAATATCTCAGTGGCACTGATTGTGAGATCACTCCAAATTTCCCACACTATTCTGCATTTTGTCAAGACTTCAGAATCAGAAGTGATGTTGCAGTAGAAAACGGCAGAAGCTCCCACTTCATGATTCTCCTGGAATGATCCTTGCTTTATGAGCACTTTGGCAATTCCAAAACCTCAAAGCAAAATAAATATATTACACATGAAGAAAATATTTCACATAGTTAACAAACTAAGTGTCATATTATGGAAAACAAAGCAGTCTAGTTTTGCTGTTTTAGAAACAGCTAACAAAATGGTATGATTTCTGAATAATAGTAATTTCCATAATTTATGTAAATATAAACATTTCTCTTACCAAAAAAACACACAGCTAAGAATGTTCTATACACCATGGTCTTTGTTATAATCCGGTCTGTTCTTCTAGACAACTTGAACTGACACACACAAGCACAAAACCACAAAGCTTCCCTTAGAGTCACATGATCTTTAAATGAAAAAAAGATGGCAAGACATGTTTCAAACGAAATGATTCTAGACAAGACATCATTTAACATTAGTGAAATGTATGCATCATCATTTCTATGTGTGTCACTATGGCATTAATACTTAAATAGGATTGAAACACAACTGAAAATCTAAATTAATTTACAAAGAATATACTCTATAAAAACATAACATGCAATCCTGATTTTTTCAGAGAATGAAAGCTGTGTCTACTTGCCTGTCTTTGCCTTCCTTCTCTTATTCTGTCAGGTAAGCTTCACCCATTGTTGCTCATTTTTCCCTAGTAAATTATTAAACCGCATGCTTTAATAGATGTTTTTATATTTATATATAAGTATATTGCATTTATTTTTATAAAAAGCATTAAAATCTGAGATAGAAAAGGAAATATTACAGAACCCTTGTAAAGAACATTTTATGTAATGGTAAAAAAAATTAGAAAGTGTTTTTTTCCAGTGTGTTTTAATGTTTCAAACTGGCCTATACCTTTTAAACTATAGTACTTTTGTTCATTTAAGAATTTAAAGAAATGTCTGTTGACTGTAATCACCAAGAAGCTATACGATGCAACGAAACAGACTCATGCACATGGAATACCACCCTGGACAGGTGTCTAAGTAAGTCTTGTGGCAATTGCTTCTGTAAACATACATTGATATATCTTTGTGTGAAGTGTGGTTGATTCGCAGTATCACACCAATTACATATTGTGGCCCTTTTAAAAATCTAAATGCCCAAATTGTCACAAGGGTGAAGGACTCAAAAGCGGATTGGAGCAAAACAATTAGTTTATTGGAAGAAACCATAAAACAAAACAAACATAACAAAAACTAGCAAGGCTAAGTGCCTGGTGAACAAAAACTGGAGACAGCGTTGCACTCCCTGTGCTTGTCTCAAAGAGGCTCTACGCCCAGCCTTACTGGTAGAGATAGTGAACGAATTAAGTCCTTGTCTGAGACTCCTGGACAGAGTGCAAACACAGATTCTAAAATACAGGTACAAACACAGCTAGACACAAAGTGCATACAACAGACAAACAGGGAATGATCACAAACCCCACAGTTAAATAGAACTCAGAGAATGACCAGCAGGTGCCGGTTAACAAGACACCTAGAGCAGTGAGTTAAGCGAATTAGCTGCACAGCAGCAGGAAGAGATACAGGAAAAGTGACACATAGAAATGCAAGATACCTTAAAACTAGAGATTGTGACAGAATCCCTTCCCTCAAGGATGCCGCTTGGCATTCCCGAGGGACTCCCTGAGAGGGACCTGAGAAATTGGTCAATAAGAGAGCGGTCCAGAAGGTCTCGGGCCGGAATCCAGCACCTCTCCTCCTGGCCGTAGCCCTCCCAGTCTACCAAAAACTGATGGCCTTTGCCCCGTCGTCTCATATCAAGAAGCCGGCGTACAGTGTAGGGGGGTGACCCCTCAACCATTCTGGGAGGTGGAGGGGCAGACGTCTGGGGCTGTAGAGGGGAACGTACTACGGGCTTGATCTTAGAAACATGAAACACTGGGTAAATTCTCTTTAGCATGGGAGGTAACCTTAGCCAAACTGTCACCGGGTTAAGTACCTTGGTGATCTAAAATGGCCCAATTAACTTGGGGTCCAACTTACATGCGGTTAGCCGGAGAGGTAAATCAGAGGCAGATAGCCAAACCCTCTGCCTGCAGACATAACGTGGGTGTTTGGAGCGGTGACGGTCAGCTGCTGCCTCGTTGCGTCTACCAGTGCGGATAAGGGCTTGCCTAGCAATTCTCCAAGTACGGAGACACCTACGGAGAAATGCATGTGCGGATGGGACATTGGAATCTGACTCCTATGAGGGGAATAATGGGGGCTGGTAGCCTAAACAGCACTGGAAAGGCGATAACCCTGTAGATGAGACCGGGAGAGAGTTGTGTACGTACTCAACCATGGCTAATCTGAGACTCCAAGACGATGGTTCGGCTGACGTGACACAGCGTAGGACTCGCTCTAGGTCTTGATTGGCTCGCTCGGACTGACCATTGGTCTGTGGGTGGTAACCTGAGGACAAGCTGGCGGTCGCCCCCAGAAGTCGACAAAACTCAGTCCAAAACTTGGAAACAAATTGGGGACCCCTGTCAGAAACCACGTCCACAGGAAGACCATGAATCCGGAAGACGTGGTCTAAGACTATGGCCGCTGTCTCCCTTGCTGAAGGTAATTTGGGGAGGGGAATAAAATGGGCTTCCTTCGAAAATCTGTCTACAACGGTTAGGACCACCGTATTTCCATAGGAAGGGGGAAGCCCTGTGACAAAGTCCAAGGCAATGTGGGACCAGGGTCTAGAGGGAGTTTGCAGCGGTCAGAGGAGACCTACTGGGGGTCTGTTTGAAGACTTACTAACTGCGCAGACCGGGCAGGCTGCTATGAACTTGCGAGTATCCTGTGCCATGGATGGCCACCAAAACCTCTGCTTGACTAGTGAAAGAGTACGTACAGCACCTGGGTGACAAGCAAACGCTGAAGAGTGCCCCCACTGGAGGACGCTGGTTTGGACCGATCTGGGAACAAATAACAAATCTTCTGGACATCCTGCTGGAACGGTGACTGCCGTAAGCGCCTCACGAACTTGGGACTCCACTCCCCAGGTGACCGCCGCTACCACCCGGTCGGGTGGTATGACAGACACAGGGGAGGGGGAAACAGTCTGAGTCTCGAACATCCGTGAGAGCGCATCAGGTTTACCATTCTTACTCCCTGGGCGATAGGAAATTACAAAATTGAAGCGTCCAAAAAAGAGAGCCCAGCGAGCCTGACGAGAATTTAGTCTCTTAACCGAGCGGCTATATTCTAAATTCTTGTGGTCGGTCCAAACCAGAAAAGGGGTCTTAGCACCCTCTAACCAGTGGCGCCACTCCTCCAGCGCCAGCTTTACTGCCAGTAACTCCTTGTTCCCAATATCATAATTGTGTTCTGATGGGGTAAGACGACGGGAGAAAAACGCACAGGGGTGTACCTTTTGTCTAACGCCGATCGTTGAGATAATACAGCTCCCACTCCCGTCTCTGAGGCATCCACCTCCACAATAAACTGGTGGGAAGGATCAGGATTGCAAAGAATGGGAGCGGAAACAAAGACTCTTTAATCTATCAAAAGCTACCTGGACCTGTTCGGACCAAACAAAGCGTTTGAGAGTGGAGGTCAGACTAGTTAGAGGCAGAGCAATCTGGCTGAAGCCTCGAATAAATTGTCTGTAAAAATTGGCAAACCCCAGAAATCGTTGAATAGCTCGACGGTTCTCTGGGGTAGGCAAATTTGCAACTGCTTTTACCCTGGCAGGATCCATCTGAATGCCCTCTGGCGATAGAATAAATCCCAGGAACGGAACTGACCAAGCATGAAACTCTGATTTCTCAACCTTGGCGAACAGGCGATTCTCTAGCAGGCGCTGTAGAACTTGCCTGACATGCTGGACATGGTCCCGGTCATTCTGCGAGAAAATCAAAATATCGTCAAGGTAGACAAACACAAAATTATCAATCGTGTCCCTAAGCACGTCGTTAACAAGTGCCTGGAAAACGGCAGGTGAGTTTGAAAGGCCGAAAGGCATAACAAGGTATTCAAAATGGCCTGTGGGTGTGTTAAAAGCAGTCTTCCATTCATCCCCCTCTCTAATCCTAACCAGGTGATATGCGTTTCGTAGGTCCAATTTAGTAAAAAAAGTTGCACCCTGCAAGAGTTCGAAGGCTGAGGACATCAGTGGCAAAGGGTGACTATTCTTTACAGTGATGTCATTCAGCCCCTGATAGTCAATGCAGGGCCGGAGCGAGCCATCCCTCTTTCCCACGAAGAAAAACCCTGCCCCAGCAGGAGAGGCCGAGGGCGAATAATCCCAGCTGACACGGACTCCCCTATATATATATATATATATCTCTCCATAGCCTCTCTCAGGGCCGGAAAGAGAGTAAAGACGCCCCTTAGGGGGAGAAGTGGCTGGCAACAATTCAATAGCGTAGTCGTATGGGCGGTGGGGAGGGAGATATGCTGCCCGAGACCTACTGAACTCCGCTCTCAAGTCGTGGTAGACTGACGGAACACCCGCCAGGTTCACCGGCTCATCCTGTAACAAAGGGGTGGGAGTTAGAGGTGGCAAGGCAGATAAACACTGAGACAGACAAAAAGAGCTCCACTCGACAACCACATGGTGAACCCAGTCGATAAGAGGATTATGTTTGGTGAGCCATGTATGCCCTAAAACGATAGGGGCGGAGGGGGAGCAGATAAGGAAAAAGCGAATCTCCTCAGTATGGTTGCCTGAAGTGGTTAATCGCACGAGACTGGTAACTGAAGTGATCCTTGTCAGAGGGGTGCCACAGAGTGTCTTAGCAGAAATTGTCTCGGTCAGAGGAGCAGTGGGAATATTCCAGCTCCTTGCCAGTTCAATGTCCATAAAGTCACCCTCCGCACCAGAGTCTATGAGGGCATTGGCCGAGTAACTCTGTCCCCCACACTGAATGACCACCGGAAAGGTGGTAGGACCGTGAGGTGTAGAGCCTACCCTCAATGATGCTCCTCTAGAAGGAAGTTGCTTCCTGACTGGGCAGACACTGACGATGTGCCCCGACTCTCCAAAGTAAAGGCAGAGGCCGTTTGTGATGCGGTAGTTCCGTTCCCGCGCTGAAAGACGAGCACGGCCAATCTGCATCGGTTCCACCTCAGGCAGAATGATTTGAGGTTGTGCTGAGGTCTGTACGATGGATGACAGCTTGGAAAGCTCTACTGCAATCCTCCTGTGATGAGGTGACCGGAGGGTCATGCGGAAGTCGACCCGCATGGCAAGTTCAATAAGTTGATCTAGCTCTGTGGGGAGTTCCAGAGAGTAGATCTCATCCTGGATGTGCCCGGCCAGCCCGTGGAGGAACCGGTCCCAAAGAGCCTTGTCGTTCCAGCCGCTGGTTGAGGCGAGTGTACGGAACTCGATGGAATACTCCGATACTGATCTAGAGCCCTGGCATAGCAGAGAGAGTGCTCGGGCCGCCTCATTGCCTAGAGCCGACCTGTCGAAGACCTTGCGAAGCTCCTTAGAAAAGCGCTCGTACGAGTTGCAGCACTCACTCTTGTTGTCCCAGACAGCAGTTCCCCACTCCCTTGCAACTCCAGCCAGGTGCATGATGACGAACGCAACCCTGGACTGCTCAGTGGGGAAGCAAGAGGGCTGCAACGAGAAGGTGAGTGAGCACTGTGATAAAAAGGAGCGACAAGGTGGGCTCACCCGAATATGGAGACGGCGGATTGAGGCGGGGCTCAGAACGTCGTAAACGGAAGTCCTCCTCCAGAACTGGTGCTTCAGTAACCGGAATCTCTAGTGGGCTGGGAACAATCTGATCGAGGCGTTGGGTGACCACTGTGAGCTGTTGTGACAGAGTAGCCAGTGTCTGACGAGTTGCACTCATTTCCTCTTGTTGATGCCCCAGCAGGGCTCCCTTGTTAGCGATAGCTCGGCGGATATCCAGATCTCCCGCTGAGTCCATTCTTGGTTGGTCCGTTCAGGACTCAAAAGCGGATTGGAGCAAAACAATTAGTTTATTGGCAGAAACCATAAAACAAAACAAACATAACAAAAACTAGCAAGGCTAAGTGCCTGGTGAACAAAAACTGGAGACAGCGTTGCACTCCTTGTGCTTGTCTCAAAGAGGCTCTACGCCCAGCCTTACTGGTAGAGAAAGTGAACGAATTAAGTCCTTGTCTGAGACTCCTGGACAGAGTGCAAACAAAGATTCTAAAATACAGGTACAAACACAGCTTGACACAAAGTGCATACAACAGACCAACAGGGAATGATCACAAACCCCACAGTTAAATAGAACTCAGAGAATGACCAGCAGGTGCAGGTTAACAAGACACCTAGAGCAGTAAGTTAAGCTAATTAGCTGCACAGCAGCAGGAAGAGATACAGGAAAAGTGACACATAGAAATGCAAGACAACTTGAAACTAGAGATTGTGACACAAATAAATAAACATTTTGATGACATTCGAGAGCTTCCATTACATGGCAATTCCCTGTGTTAAAGCCCAGCAAATAACTAAAGCTTCAGGCCCACGGTCTGTGATGCTTGCACATCTGGGTCAATGGTCAAAGCATGGTTTATGACCAGCCATTTGAAGTAGTGATAGACTTTATGGACAGTATTGCTGTGCCTGTATAGTGACAAAAATAGTCATGGGCTTTCTCTTGTTGTTATTAGCCTTGTTAGAAGGACAGGATCATCACAGCGCCATGCCTTGTGTTTGTGTTCGAAGCACGTGGCCATTATTTCTTATCCATTTTGAGTTCAGGAAGTTCACCTTTTCCCTAGTTACCTGCCTTAGTTTATACTCTATTTAATCAAGTTTAATCAAGTTTAGTTTGATGTTTTGCGGTTTGTTCCTTGATTACCCCTTGAGGGTATTTTATGTTCTTGTTTATTAAAGGGTTTTTGATAAGAGCTGTCTGCACTTGGGTTTTGTCTAATTTTTTATCTGCATCATTTAAACAGATAGATGATAGTTTTACTGCCATGCAGGACATTAGCATTTTATTTTAAAATGACCCTAAGCAGTAATCAAACAGTAAAATTGGTTGTGTGAGGTGGATGGGATGCAATAATTGTTTAAGAGGCAGGGCATGGTCAAATATATATGTAAAGCCAATATAGCCAATATATATGTTTCCAAAAATGTCACAAATTTTTTGTCTCTTACATGTAATGGTCCAGTTTTTTTTTACGTTTTGTTGAATTACTTTACTATTTAAATTTTTTTGGATTAGTTTCCCTATCATATAGTTAATAAAGTTAAACAGCATTGCCCTTTGTGTTCCATACTTGGAATTTGTGCTCTGCATTTAACCCATCCAGTAAGTGAACACACACACACACTGTGAACACACAGTGCAGTGGACAGCCATGCCACGGCGCCCGGGGAGCAGTGGGGGACGGTACCTTGCTCAAGGGACTCACCTAAGTCGTGGTATTCCCGCTGGTTCCGAGTCTCGAACCAGCAACCTTCAGGATCACGAGCCCAAGACTTGAACCACCAGGCCACGACTGTCTTCCGTAATATGTGCTGCATGTGGATGATAATTTTCAATAACTGAGTTAAACTAACATAAATTGTAACCAGTGATCTCAAAGTACAGATTAGACTCAGGGGTTAAATAACAGCGTTTCAAGGACATGGCGACAAACAAACTAACTTAACAAACGCAACTCTTCCTTCTCTCCGTGTGAGCGCAAAAAACATGCACCTTTTTGTTGTTAATCATGGATGTGATGTCACTTAAGCAGGAAGGAGAGGGAGGTAATTCAAACTGTCTGTTTTTGTAGGTGATTTCTGTTCAATAAATATCTTGCTTGGCATTAAACTTTAAGCTTTTTAAATTTACAGATATTATTTATACTCTTTCAGAAACATTATACTCTAATTTAAGTTTGGAACATGGAATCACAAAGAACCTTCACTCATATAATTGCATTTGTCCAGGATTGTCGCCTTGTCATGTGAGCTTCAACTGTGGCTAATAATGGAGCAATTAGGTCTTAGTTGTGTATAAAAAGAACCCCAGTACACTAGACCTTCACCTTAACTGCAACTAGACCTCTGCAAACATGGATAAGATTCACCCTGAGATTAAAGTCTTGATTATCAAGAAGCTGAAGACCAGATCAACTGCGGATGTGGCAGACACCTTCAATGTGTCTCAGTGTCAAGTACAGAGGATAAAAAGAAGATTTGAAGGGACTGATGATGAGCCCAGGTCAGGCAGACCCAGCAAGACAACTGCTCAAGAGGAGCCTTTGTTGGCTTGAAAATCCAAGGCAAGCCCCTTTTCCACTGCAGCAGAGCTACAAAAGACCTGGGCACATGAAGTACCTTCGATCAGTTTGTTGGATTCTGTCTCAAAACAACCTCCATGGTAGAATCAATGCCCAGAATCCAGCACTGAACAAAAGACAATTGATTAACCGTGTGGCACTTGACCAGGTCCAAGGCCTGCTTAAAGGATGGAGGCTGGAAGAAAACCAACACATGGATTTTTCAGTTGAACCTTCTGTTGAATCACACCAAAGTCACTACAAATATTGTAGGAGACCTACTAGAGCCTGCATGGATCAAATATTCACCCAGACAACATTCACGTCTGGTGGCTGAAAATCCTGCTCTGGGGTTACATCCAGTTTGGGGGACAAATCTACAGGGTGGAAGGCAACATCAATGGTCTAAAATACCAAGACATCTTAGCCACATCTTATATTGCCAATCATAAAAGAGGCCAAATTCTGCAGCAGGATGTTGGCCCATAACGTAATTCCATCTCCACTTCAAAGAATCATGATGCTCCAGGATTGTCCAGCGTAGTCATCAGACATAAACATCATTGAGCATGTCTGGGCTAGGATGAAAGAGGCCCAGAATATTGAAAAACTCTGGGAGGCATGCAAGACTGTTTTCTGCTTTTCCTGATTATTTCATCAATAATTTTTTTTAATCTTTGCCAAACCGAGTGGATGCTGACCTTTAAGGTCATGGAAGTTATACAATTAATAAGATGATTCTTCTTGACTTTGCTGCAGCATGGAATTGAACTGCTGGTTTCGTCTGGTCAGAAAAGAACTGACTGCTCAACTGAGCCTGGTTTCTCCCAAGCCACTAGATCCAGGCTACATCCAGATCAGAGGGACACTGCAGTCGGCCGGATTCAGTATGTATCCAGACCAGATGGTGGATCGGAAATTAGAAAAGCCCCCTGCAGCCCTGAAAAAAAGTGGGGTACATTAAAATTAGACCCGGGATACAGATCCCCTGCAAAGACCTTTCCTCAGACGACCATCGGGATAAGACCACAGGATACAAATGATTCTTCTCCACTTTGCTTCTGGCTGGAATTTAACTGCTGGTTTCGTCTGGTCAGAGGAGAAATGGCCCCCCAACTGAGCCTGGTTTGTCCAAAGGATTTTTCTCCATTTCTGTCACCGATGGAGTTTTGGTCCCTTGCCGCTGTCAACTCGGCTTGTGAAGTTGGGGTCACTTCATTTACAGCGATATCATTGACTTGATTTATGATGAATGCACAGACACTACTCAATCCGAAAAGAGATGACATCAGCAAATTCAATGATGAACTGCCTTTAACTACCAATTTGCATTTTTGACAGACTGTTTTACAAATTAATGTTGTTCCGCTGCATTGAGGCATTGTATTTTATTTAAAGCGGTATATAAATAAAGGTGACTTGACACACGTAGTGTTAAAGGATATATTTTCTTCAAACCCTTTAATGTATTTTCTTGTTGATTAAGTAAATTTGTAATAATCAAAAATTTGAAATCATGAAACAACTTTGCTAAAAAAAGAAACATAGCCTTTGCTATCTCAGAACCTACCAAGACATATGTAATTGTGTGAACTGTGATTCGTATTGTTACACTCTACAAAATAGCAAAAACAGCACCCACTTTTATATCTGCATCAACCAAAAAATAACAATAGACTTGCACCTACTGTTTTTTCTTTAATATTTAAATTTTCGTTCCAAAGATGCTGGGTGGTCTTAAAATATGTAGAACAACACGTGAATGAGTAGCGTGCAAATTCTTTTTGATTTCCAGCATTGCAAATCCATTGCACGCAACGTATAGACGAAAGAACTTCCAGGACATTGTGCAGCTCACCAGAAGAATGTGGACTGGAAAGAACATCAAAATTTTTTGACAAACTGCTGGGCAACATCTCATGCAATCATAAAGTGGATAACAGTAAGTAAAATGTTTAACTTATACGATTTATTTATGTTATATTTTTCCGTTTATGTTCCACCTCTACTCAGAACATTTGGTCATCCTTTAGTTTAAGAGGATGTTTAACTTTAATGCATTAATATTTCAACTTTGTTTTAGGGCAGACAACATGTAAACTATTGGTATCATGTAATCAAACAGTATATCTTTGTCAAAACGAAAACTGTGACCTGCATTATATTTTTAACCGAAACAACGGCACGGAGTGTACATTCCACCACGACAGTAAGATTTTAAGTTTTGTTTTAGAGGAATTATAGTTATCTTAAAAGTTATATGTTAGTATTGTCATATTAAAAATGTAAATAGATCTAAAACAATCATGATATTTTATTTTGTTACCATTTTTATTTTACAGTAACACAATGTATCAAGACAAGAGGGAAATTTCCAGACATGAACTGCACAATGGGTATGTTTGTTAACAATACAAAGATAATATAATCGCATTGTTGTCAAGTGGACTGGTATCAAGGCAATCTAATATTGTTGGTTGAAAAAAATGATGCCCCTATACCTAACAACACAGGGAAATGTTTACCTTAACCCCCCCCCCTAAACCTAACCTTATGCAGGGAATTCTTGGACTCTGCGGGTAAAATGTTTTTTTTGCACACATCTGTTCCATTTCCTCATTATAAAATATACATCAAATAACTACAATTGTATAGTGATAAAAGTGATTAATGATATTCTGCTCATAATTCGTTTTTTTTTTAAAGGACTATTTTTAAAACTTTTCGTTTTATTTTGTATAACTTTAATTTAATGGCTATAAATGTAATGGCAAAAATGTTAATCTCTTTTACTGTGTTCTTAAATTGTAGAAGTGCCGCCAAAAACGTAAGTAGATATTTTACTATTTTACATCTGATGCACAAAATACTAATACTAACTTCAAAACATTATAATGTTAAATAACCTGTGTGTGTTGTTTATTAAAATTTTGTGACTTTTTCATTTCAGGTCGTCTACAGGCCAACCAAGCCCAACGTAAGAAATATCGAAGTTAAAGTGTATATTTAACACCATGTCAACATAAATAACAATGTGTATTATTTCAATACTACTGTTGATTTTCAGCAGGTAATGTGGCTGATCCTGCAGAAGGGGTAATGCTTCAGGAAGTAGAAGAATGAGCTGCAGAAATGCACACAGTTTCTGGCTTGGGCCATATGGAGCAAGGAGTTTGGCTGCAGTGAAATGTGACATATGTATCTGTAACTCCAGCTTCTTTTGCTTCTTTAGTTATAGGAATAAAGTTGTGGACTTCTGAATTAACATATGCTGACCGACCATGGGCTTTCAAAAAAACTGGATGACACCTGGATATGTTTTTGGTGTTTGCTTCAAAAAAGAGGGAATATTTAAACTCAATAAGCAAAGTTTTCTTTAATAATGTTTTCTTTATCTAGTTTGTTTATTTATCTTCATGTCATATGTTATCCTTTGGTTCGTGGTGTTATTTTAGCTATCGTTTTAACTTTTCCGTTATTAATATAATGAATTTCCAATTGAGTTATATGTCAAAACAATTTGAACGACAGCAAGTTGTTTTTCTACACTAAGTCAATGTATACTCCACTCTACTTATGCAAGTATATAACGACATTCAATGTTTTGTCTCAACAAAGTACAATGTATAATAAACAGGGCTGTAAGGTACGTCAATAATTGTACTTGATTTCTATACTGAAGTTTTATTTTAGGGGATCTGTACTTTACGAGAGTACATTTTAAAATGAATACTTTACTATTACTTTGACTTTATTTTTCCAGAAAAACTTTAACATTGCTACTAACCGAGTTGTGCTTATGCCGTCAGTTTTTATTATGCCAGTTAGACATATTTAAACATACCATGTAATGAGCCACTTGTGAATTGATGCCATGCCTCCTCAATTACCTCAACAAGTAGCATCTTAAAGGTCCCGTTTGTAGTCTTTTTTAAGCTTTGATTGTGTTTACATGGTGTATTTTTAACATAATTTACTTAACTCTATACCGTTCTTTTACCGACTTCAACAAACAATTTAAACTGATCATTATAAGGACAAACAATCAATGATGTCCAGTTGAATTACTACACTTTTGACATTTTTGTTGGATACGTTTCAATAACCATCTTGTTAACAAACCTAAAAAGCAATGCTTTTAGTGTAAAAAGTCACAGAAACTATTGACCATCTAAGTTCTTTGGGTATTTTGGAGCCCTGGAGAAGTTTTGATATGTCCTGATATTTGTGCTTTTTTCAGTTGCTTATAAGCACACATTTTGCTAGAGTCTGATATCACTGCATGCAGCACAAACCGGTCTACAATAATATGTAGGTCCATGCATTTAAGGTGAAGGTCATGACATAGACTGTAGTGAAGTGAAGTGTGGTCAAGTATGGTGTTCAATACTTGGAATTTGTGCTCTGCATTTAACCCATCCCAGTGCACACACACAGTAAGTGAACACACACACACTGTGAACACACGCCGGAGCAGTGGGCAGCCATGCCGCGGTGCCCAAGGAGTAGTGGGGGGGGAGGGGCCTTGCTCAAGGGACCTCAGTCGTGGTACACCACTCGAACCACCAGGCAACGACTGCTTATGATTGTAACGTAAGTGACAAGACAATTGTGGTGTTCTGAGAAAGCCTCTTGAGGGAGCTCTCATTCTTGAGTTGAGTATGAAAAGAGGAGACATGTTAAGTACTGAATAAAGGGTTACAAAGTGTTCCAAATTCGGAGTGTGTTTGCTTTTATTTTATAAACACACCTATTGGCGATGAGGATGACTTTAAGTCTAAGCCAACCCGCACCGTTCCTGCAAACGCCGGGTAAACCGCCCATTCCGTTCAAAGCATGGATCAAAACGTTTGAAAATTTCTTGCGGGCCCTGGGCTAGGAGCTACCTAATTCTAGTAAGTGTGCTATTCTCATACACTGCCTCTGAGCCGAGGGTCAAAGATTGTTCCACACCCCAAACCTGAGTGACCAGCGAGATTTTACGTACGATTCTGCAATACAGGATTTCTTTGTCCCTAAAGTTAATGTGGTTGTTGAACGTTATACAGACGAGACCACGGACCAGTATGTCGCTGCTCTACGTGAACCATCTGCCAACTGCAAATTCGGCGAAATGGAGGACGAGGTGAAACGCGATCAAGGTTTAGAAAAGACTAATCCATCTCGCACCAGAGCATGACGGCTGCTGAAAGTGCCGCTCGATCGTAAGAATGCCGTGACTGTCGCTCACAGTACACATTACTCGTTCACATTCTAGTGCACTGAACAAAACAGTAAACAAAAGTAGAACAAATCTGAAGTGCAAAATTATCTCTCCAGGAATATAACAGATTTTGCAAACAATTCAATACAGTCTTTTCATTCCTAAACTTAGGTTTGTAATCGTCTAAAACTGATAACACAGCTTACACCTTCCATTTTATGTAACTCATAAATCTGTGAAATTAATGTAAATAACATCTTATACGTTTTTAAGACAAAAAAATACAACTTCATGAATAGAGTTAAACACTATATGATAAAAACATTTCCGTGCACACAGAGCAGTGAAAGAGAGAAGATGGTAAATGATAAGGTTGTATAAAGCTCCACCTATTCAAAATGCATTTGACGTCGTTAGAAAGCACATGGAAAAATGACGCAGTTAGAAAGATCGTTGAGTGCATCCATATAAAACGATCAAAAAACTCTATATATAAATAGAAAACACTCTCTAAAAAGCAATAAGTGTCTATTGTGAGCAATCCTTTTATAAAGCGTCAAATATTTAATGTGGAGCTACCATAGAGACAACCCACCCACAGCAGTTCTCTTTAGCTCTGCTTCAAATTGTTCAAACACAGTGGGATACAGGGCCACCAGAGCAGCCAATAGGAAGCGCAATCCCATTATTGCAGGATTTACTTAAAAAGCCCACAATCTAAAACATTTATCTCATTACATAAAGATTTGCGCAAGATCCGGACAAAAGGACATTCAGTTAATGGTTGACACAGGATCAGCAGTGTCCATTTTGCCGTTGTCCATTTACACTGGATTTTTAGCCAAGAACCCCTCTCAACTCCAAAAGTCAGTACTGTTAGTTTTGGGGATGATGCAATTGAAGTGAAAGGATGCTTATTAGCCAGCATCTCATATGGGGGCCACTGCACTACCACAGACTTTGTACAAAGGTTAAGCGGTGCTGGGCAGAGACCTCTTAACTGGACTGTGTTATACATCTGTGATGGTCACGTCAGTACAGACCAGTGTGCGCATCCTTTTTTATCTATAGATGCCAAGTTTGAAGGCAGGTTGGGCTGTGCTAGAGGATTTGTGAATCGTGTTCAGGTGCGGCATGGTATATAGCCTGTCCAACGGAAACTGAGGCCAAAGAATTACAGAGGTGCATACAACAGCATGTAATCGAGCATGTGGATGCTTCTGAGTGGGTTTTCACAATAGTGGTCTCCAGGAAAGAAGACGGAGGGATTCGGCTCTGCGTCGACTTACGTGAGCCCAACAAGGGGGTGATAGTGGATAGTTTTCCTCTTCCACGTATGGAGGAGATGTTTGCGAACATGTGCGGATTAACAGAGTTTTTGACATTAGACCTCCAAAGTGCTTATCACCTAAAAACATTAGGACAGTTGAAACCTTACTGCGTTTATCACGCATGATGGATTATTTAGTTTCAAAAGGGTTCCATATGTTCTGGCCTCAGCTCAAAGTTGCTTTCAGAGGATGATGTCTGAAATCCTTAAAGGTCAGTGTGGAGCTCATTGTTACTTGGATGACATCATTCTGCAGTCTGTGCTGCAGGGAATTGATGAATCAGGCCTCTGAACTGAACATTGCAAAGTGCCACTTCATAAAAGAAGAACTGTCATTCCTGGGTCACACCCTGTCTGAGAAGGGAATACGGCCTGATGCTTCTCATGTCTCTGCTGTGTCTGATGCACCACCTCCTGTTGATGAATTTAGTCTTTGTTCGTTTCTCGGGCTCAAGTCTTGGTTCTACTAGGCTGTACGCCATTCATTCGGTCAACTGAGGCTCAGGAGAGCTTTGAGACTGTTAAGGGACTGATTGTGAATAGTGCTGCCCTTGCGTTATTTAACCCAGAACTACATATAGTGACCACAGTTGCCTCAGACTTTGAAATGGAGGTGTTCTTACATGATCATCCTTTACTGCCGTATTTTCAAGTGCGGCATGAACTTTCACTCCAGGATGGTTGCATAGTTCTTGGAACCACGTGCCTCCTGGTTCCAGAATTCCTCCAGCCCAAGTTTATCGCTCTCACACATGACACTCATCAGATCATTGTAAGGACAAAAAGGACATTAAGAGAGCTCTACTGGTGGCCGGCTATGGACAAACAAGTAGAATCCTCTGTCAAAGCTCGTGTTACTTGTCAGTTACATGACAAATCTGCTGCCACACATACCACGTCGCCCCAACCTGTCCCATACCCTATTGATGCCTGGGAGAAATGGGCCATAGACATCATGGGTCCCTTTGATGTGGCATCTACTGATTGTCGTTTTGTGGTCCCACTGATGAACAATTACGGTAAGTGGCCTGAGATAGCGTTAGTCTCACATCCTACCATCCAAGCTTTGATGTAGGGAAGGGAATCTGAAAGAGCGGATTTCTGATAATGGAGTACAGTTCACTTCGCACCACTTCAAACTGTTCTTGCAAAGAAAAGGAATCATACACATCACATCGTCTTTGTACTATCCAAGGGCAAATGTTGAAGTCGAACACTTTAATCGCAGCTTGAAGGATAGTTTACAAACTGCTTCACTGAAAGGAAAAGTGTGGAAGGAGTTCACCAAAGACTTTCTGCAGGCATATCGGCAATGCCACATGCCTCAAAACAGTGAACACCAACTGAACTCTAGAATGGGAGAGCCATGTTAACCAAACTTAATGTCTCTGGGCTTTGTTTGCCACCTGCAGGCAAACTGCTGCAGGCAAAAACCTCAACCTCATATCACTCTGTGTCAATGAAGACATCAGATTGACAAGTGTTTAAATAGATCTATTAAGATTATATGTATGTGCATGTTGCACCCTGTCTTATGTTGAAGTCTGTAATATACGTTCCATGTTATATGTTAAGTGTACTGCCATTTTTCTGGAGAAAGCTCCCAAGAATTTCACTCACCAGTGCTTAGGAAACAATGTGACAATGAAAGTGACTTTGACTTTAGTAGACTAACGCTGACGCTCAATGTTATCGCCTTAAACTCACCAAAAGTCCAGCTAACAACAACATAAAACACAATAAACATCAATATTACAACCAAAAACACTTACTATAATTAATCTGTGCTATAATAAACAATATTGTTTTGTGATATTGTGTCATGTATGGTGTGCATTAGAACGGCACGAGTGAGATCATACAACTTAAGTTTGATGATAAACAGTTACACCAAACCTGTCTGAACAAAAACACCGACCAAATTACACTGCAACGTTATCATACAAACAACACAACAGCACTCACAACAATATAATAAAATACATAAAGGCACATGACTTGAAGGTGTAATAAAGACTTACTCGTCGGGTTTTAAATGTTCCTCTGGGTCCAGGTGTTCTGTAAGGTTTTGGCCTCTGAATCGTGTTTTTATTGTAATGCCAAGATAAAATCTTCATCTCTGTCCGGAACGAGCTAAAGTTCTTTACTCGTGTTGTCTTCAATCATTGAAAACGCAAGGATAAAAATAAATAAATTCTATAATAAAGTTGGAGGTTTTGTGTCAGTTTATTCTGTGGAAGTGAACATGATAGCCATTTTAAAATAATATTATGAGTGTATGCATGTTAAAATAGAACCTCTTCATGTTCTAATGATGTATTGATTATATCTGTATGATAAAAAATGACGGAGAAATTTACTCTCTTTTCCACTTTTTGAAAGCAACATGACTCAAAACGCGCCCCCATGTTTGCCGACCCCTGAGAGTTAAGTTATAAAGTAAACTTTCCGGTTGTGGTCCTTAAACAACACATTCTCCACACAAACAGGGAACTGCTCCATCTTTCAAGAATAATTTTTTTTAATATCCGGAATTAAACGTATCGAGGAAGCTGTCCTCAGTCAAATCTGCTGCACATGGTTTTATGTGTGGGTTATAATATTCTGTAACCGAGTTAAACATAAATCGTAATCATCGACCCCTAAGTACGGCGTCTCTTAAAGGGCCAAACAAAGGTGGTTGCGCTCCACACCACTTCACAAAAGCAACTCTTCCTCTTCTCCGTAAGAGCAGAACAAGACAACGCCCCCTTTGTGTGTTTCAGTGGGTGATTAACCACGGGTGTGATGTCATAACAGAAGGAAGTAGAGGGATTTGGTCCAAAACCGGCCGTTAGATGTAGGTGACTTCTCTTAAATAAAATATCTGTGTCTGCTTCTAACTTTGACCTTTTATTTTACAGATATTATTTATTCTCTAACAACAACATTACACACTTTTAAAGTTTGAAACATGGAATCACGAAGAACAGGACCTTTAACAATACCCATTACTGGAAGGAAATGGAAGAACATGAGAATACATCCGAATGCATTTTTCCTGTTAACATTTTTTTACATAAATGTTCATTCACTTAAATGGAGAAGTATCACACGAAGTTTCTGTTATTCGTATGTTATTCTTGAGCACCTTTGTCTTTCTTATCTACAAGAAGTATTTTGGTTCCTCACATTTACAGAAGACAGATACAGCTTTAGTTTATAGATAAAGGCGGGCGTGTATCGATGTTGAGATGGTAAATGCAGGCCCAGAGACGGATCCAAAAGGAGTATGAACAATAAAAGAGTTTATAAAAGGAAACAGATGGATAAACAAAACAAGATAAGATAAGATAAGATAAGATAAGATAAGATAAGGCACATGACAAGAGACTGGAAATACACAGGACTTAACCAAAAGTTCACACATACAGGGGAAGTGTTGAGATATATGTTCGTATTAATTATAGTTATGTTATGTTACTTAATATTATGCTACTGAGTGTTGTATAGTTCATAGTGCGCATGTGTGAACAAAACAGGACTTTTATTTTGACTCGCGTTAAGTGAAAGTGTATATTTTGTACTCTGTACTTTTTAATTGTTGTTGCAACTGCGCCCTCGGGCGCTGATGGTTATGCCAGTGCTTTGAGGCGTATAACCAGCAAATAAAATAATACAAAGAAGTTATATCATGACATATACGTGACGGATACCCCTGTTTGCTCTGCTGTGATGATTGACAACTGCATAATACTGTAAATCGCTTTGGATAAAAGTGTCTGCACAATGAATAAATGCAAATGTTACAGGAGGAGGGACGGCAGGCCAGATCCATGTAGGTGAACCGGATTCAGGTGCAGCGGCGATGTCCAAGCGGGACCGGAGGTGAGGACCAATGCAGGGCGGAGCAGGTAGGGCTGGATACAAGGAAAAAAATCGGAGTGTCGGGCATCTCGGGCAAAATCAACAATAAAGGGTTTAATAAAGAAAACAGGTGAATAGCCTATTTAAACAAGACATACTGAGTTGACAGGGCAATAAAACATAAGACGCCCACACTTACCTTCAATTCAGGATAGTTTCAAAAACTTAAACTTGGAATAGTTCACCCAAAAATTGAAAGTCACACACACACACACACACACACACACACACACACACACACACACACACACACACACACACACACACACACACACACACACACACACACACACACACACACACACACACAAACACACACACACACACACACAAACACACACACACACAAACAAACACACACACACACACACACACACATATATGCACGCATGCACACACACAAACCACAGTTGGTTCTGATTCTGATTCTAACTAAAATAATTCTTTACCCCTAGAGGTCAGTATTTTTCTTTGAAGAGTTTGAATGCATTTACATTTAGGCATTTAGCAGACGCTTTTATCCAAAGCGACTTACAAATAGTCGAGGAGACAATGAAGGGGTAAATAGCCAATACAACAATAGGTGAACAAGTGTACAAATTATCCGTTTTACTGAACATCAAAGTGATTTGCACCTGTGTACCATATGAAAATGTATCACTTTACCCCCACAAAGGGTTTGAAAAGAGTAAAGCTGGTACTCCATTTACAGCTCTCTTTTTGTCGTTATTTTTGCGTCATTAACACATTCGCCATAAGGCGTTTAAGCATGCTATCACTATAGACGTACTAAAACCCCACAAGATTCAACATTTGACATATGAATCTTCTGTAATTTTAGATATCTTAAGATCATCAAAGTGTGCTCAACTCTGCTACGGACATATCATAAAAATGAACCTAAATATGCTTTTACACACAATCCCTGTAAAATGTGTTTATTTAACAATTGTACAACAATTTAACGCACATGTGAATGAATGATGGGTTCAAGTAAACTTCATGTAGTGAATAAATATATTTTGACCGTACAGACAATGATGTTAGAAGCAAACTTTATTTTCAGAATGTCACAAAATAGTAAGTTTATTAAGTACAACATTTGTGCATTATGGAATGGTTTTTCACCTGTCCAGAAGTTGAATGAAGACCTAATGGCAGAATTTGTTCTTACTACGCTTTTCAAAGTGACTTTGATTCCAGGCCTCAATGAGTTTATGTCAGGCGTTCATAGTCACAATTATTTGTTCTCAATAAATTATGCAATGTTTATAGAAAAGAATTTCAACCTGAGTGTTTCGTTTATCAAGATCCTTGCCATTCATACAGTACATCTGAATGAACTGTAGTTTTTCTTTGTAAACTTTGGGTAGACGTGCTGGGAAATACCTCCAGTCAAACCGCAACTTATGGGAGACCCTGTACTGTATGTTCTTCAGTTTTGAAGCAGGTCAGGGTTTGGTGAGCGCTGGCGTTTCTCAAGAACAAGAAACTTAACACTACATCAGCTCCAGGTGGGTGGGCTGGAGGTGTTTCATGCAAAAAGAGAAGTGTTTTTAAAAAAGTGAGAGAACTTACTATATCCACAACGCATCTCTTAGGTTAACCTAGTGGATTTACAAACACATTTTGTGCCGCTCCGAAAACAATTTCACTCAAAATTCCAGTTATAATTGCCCAAAGGCAGCCAATGACACAAAGCAGTGTTCATTTTTCACCTTTGAGGTTATAAACAGATGTAATACATGTGGCCAGAGATGAAGATGTGTCACTGGACAGCATTGCTCACCCGAGGGGCTACATATACTGGGGCAGCCCCTAAAACCATACTGACGCTGGTGACCCATTTTAGGAATAAAGATATTGGAGAATACAAATACTTAATCATACAGGAGGAAAAAAAATATTAAGGAACAACATTATACAAAAACAAAATTTTTTCTATAGTCTAGTTTCGTCCCAAATAAGGGCTTTTGATGCAAAGATCACAGGTGTACACTAGAAAAATCTTAAAAAATAAAATTATAATTAATAGAATTATTACGTTTCCTATTTAAATGTGTTTTGGCTACAATTAAAAAAATCAGTTTAAAATATAAAATATTACAAATGAAAATTTTCATTTTGCAAACACTTTATCCTCCTTTTTTGGGGGGATTTTACGTGCTATATACCCTGAAACATTTGATTCATTTTAATGCTTTTGAACATGGACCTGTTACTATTAAAAGGCAGCCAGAATAATCATCACTATTTTTTGTATTCACCCTCGTTACACTCATAGCCTGTAACACAAAATCAGATATTTTGAGATATGTTTGGTGTTGTTCTCCATAGAATATTGGGGCAGGAACCGATGTGCTCCAAAATACTATTGAAGTATTATTGAATATTTTAACATTATTAAATGATATATTGAGTTCTAGAAAAATCATAGACATTCTGCATTTATTTCAAGCTTTCATTACGATTCAGGCCAGTAATACCTTTAACACTGAACCCAATGTAGGAACTTTAAAGTCAGATAAGCCTTTGGCACTCACTTTCATCCAAAGCCACATACATGCATTCAAACTATACGTTTTATAAAAAAGTTCCTGGGAATCAAACGCACAACCTTTGCGTCGCCGATGTATTGTATGGTTTTCATTCGTATGGAATTTAACTTACAAACTCAACAGGAACTAAACGCACGCTCATGACATCCTCCAACCTGAAGATGAGGCCACATCACACGTAGACAACCTCACAATACTGTACGTATCAAGAGCCATTTATTGCTGCATGAAATGGAAAATAGCTTTTCAGTCGTCACACTTCCCATGCATTGGTTTTGCTGACAGGTAACCGAGCCGGTCTCCATGGGTCCCTTCATCTCGCTTCATTAAACCCACAAATTACTGCGAATTTCATGATGAACCACTACGGGAGACTTCCCCGTACACCATTCATTCATGACACATTCAGAGTTCACTATCCGTTTCTTGAATTCTTCGTCTTGTGTCTTTCTCGTTCTCACTCTACGTTTCTCTAAACCACAACTCTCAACATTCGTTGCTCTTTTGACTGGCTTGTGTTTATACAGATTGCTCTGGTCTTTCGTGAGCGTTGTGGCAGCCAGGAACTGCTTGTCATTCATGCATTTTGTGTCAGTCTTAGTCATTTGGAAAGGCTTAGCTTTTGAACATGGTAGTTTGGGCCCAGACACATTCGTTTTCTTAAGAACTTATACATGTTGCATGTGATGCTTCAAATCCAAAACGCTTTGATTTAACAAGAACCTAGCGAAAGTTTTGACGATTATATTTTGGGTCATTAGGGTTGGTTATGTCATGATATTTACTGTACGTGTAAGATTCACAATGAAAGGGGCTGTAAGGATGTTTCCGAGAACTCATGATTAACTGCAGAGTTTACCGGCTTGACTTTACTTTGATCGAGACCCTTCACCAAATTTAAAGACATTTTGATCATGTGGACTTGGCTTCCTTCCATTTAAACAGTGGCCCATTTATGTAACCTTTGAGGTGTATGACCGGTTCAGAGTTGACCTGCTTGTGTGGTTCATCTTTATGTTTTATGATTAACCGCAAACATAACTAGTACTTCAGCCTGACCTGAATCGTTTTTTTTTGTCCTCAACAATTCCGGATTTTTTGTGTACAAGAATTTTATGTCTGGAGGAGACATATTTCTTTTCCCAGTGGATCAGACTTTGGCTGTATGACTTTAAGATAAGCACAGAGATGTTGCGAATATATGCGCCAAGAGAGAGGACTTACTTTAAAGAGACTATTTCTAAAAGATTGTTTGAATCATTTTTTTTATATTTTCAATGTAGTATCTTATGACACAGAAGTATCGGGTGAGGGTGTTCATGTTGACATATGGATGGTGATTGTCCAGGAAAATGATTTTCCAGATTACTTGGCATAGAAAGCCACATAGTCTTGGCCCAGAAGTGCGCCGAATTCCACGAGGGCACGATCTGGGCTAACATTATCTTTTTTTTTTTGATTGGTAAGGTCAAACTAAACTGTTCCTGATTAATGCATTGGAAATGCACGTACCTGGAAAATTCTCCAAAAGCCCTTTTTTGATTTGCAAAAATTCTTCACGTGATGAAATGATAAGAAGATCAATGTGCCATGGCATATTTTTTTTCAATTCAATGAAAAACTAATGAAAACAATATTGGAAAAGTCCAAAAAATGAAAATAACATAAACATCAATAGCAACACAACTGATGTTGGAAGAATCCATGATGTGTAAGTAACCCAAGATTTTTAAAGCGTTTTTTCTGGTTTCTTCATAGATGTAGAATCGAGTGACCATGACATGTCAAATTCACTTCGCCTTGTCGGATAGAAATAGTTTCAGATCATAACATGATAATGTATTGTGTTTTTTACATTCGTTGTTGATACATGTTTCTCCAATGCTCATAGCCATTGGTTTAATCATTAACCTTTAATACTTTAAAAAATCATCAAGCAAATGCTTAAAAGAAGTGCGTTGAGTGCTGTTAATTCCAATGTTCACAAGTGTGTAAGTCGCTTAGCAACTAATAAACCCACAAAACCTATGATGATGTCAGGGCAGTTTCTTCCGGTTAGTTCTGTGCATTTTGCATCTGCAATGAACAACATTTTCTTATCCAAAGTTGTAACACATTATATTAGTATATATGACAATACATTATTAAAACATCATTAGTTTAGTTTAGAGTTTCTTACTTTAGATAGTTACCCTTTGTTTCGTTATTTTCGTTCCTTTAGAAAAGTCCCTTTTCTCTTGGTGTTGTGTTTTGTGTTCCTGTAAATATTTTGTAGACATTTCCTATATTTATTATTCTTTTCTTATTATTTAAACTCTATTTGTTTTGTTTCACCGCTTTTTTTGCTATCATATTATTACTTTTTACCTCTGGGTTAGTTTTCCTTTCTATTCAGTAAATGATTAACATCTTCAGTCATGTTTTTGTTGTCATTTGCTACACACATGCATACACACCGGAGTTGGTTCACTTGGAAATGTAATTTCCCCCAAATCCCCTTGACCAAGCCTGGGGTGGTATCATTTAATGGAGGCTCGTCCGGGATCTTATAATTAATATTTCGCTGGAGGTAAACTTTTGAACTTGTGTGTTTTGGTGGCGTTCAAGATTTGTTTATGGCGCTTCCTTTTGGGCCTTTTGTGGGGGTGCGCGTGTGTACGCTGAATGTTGTTGTGCTGTCCCCATGTTTCCTTTCATAATGGCACAGTTTGATTTACCGGAATTTATTAATAATCCGATTGTGGAGAAATTAAACTTGTGCAATAAAAAATGAGTTGTTATTAATAGCCGACATTTAAAATTTCTGACAATACTCAACATGATTTATAATATGACAACATTTTTTGACCAGTCTGTGTTAATGTACATGACAATACCACAACAACCTCCTGGTTATTTTATTTATCTTGTGCTTTGACGTGATCAATAAACCGATAGATCCAAGTGAAGAAAAATACAACAGATAAAAACTGTCAAATGTGTTCTCAGAGGTATTGCATTCTCTCCTCAATTTAACATGCAAACATGCACGCACACACACACACACACACACACACACACACACACACACACACACACACACACACACACACACACACACACACACACACACACACACACACACACACACACACACACACACACACACACACATATCACACATATATGTGTTTGTAAATGATGCAGGTTATTTCAAATTGACTCAGCTGCGTGCGGGTGGTGGTCAAAATAACAAGTGTTCAAGTTTTGTCCTTGACTAATAGTCCAACTGTGGCCTTTGAAATTAATGTCAACATCTTTTACTCACTTTGCCGGTGGTCTCTGCTCTCAGGCTTCATGTACAATGACATTTAAATGATATACGTGTGTTGTTAGGAGGGTATGTGCAGTGTGGTTTGTGTTATGCTTGTCTGAGAACAGTCAGTCCTTCCTGGATCTGTGTTTCTATTTTAAACATTTTTATGCTAGATATTACAAAAGCTAAATGCATGAAGTATGATACATACATATGTTGTTTTTAAATATTGTTTTTTTAAACATAAATGTTTTACTTTGTGATGTAAACAAATGATAGTGTGTCATCATTTGTTTATCCTCTTTTTATTTTAAACATGTATGACAGCACACAAATGTTGCTTGGGGTGAATACAGTAGAGTTGAATGGGTGCCACTTCTGTTTGGTTACAAACTATTTTCAAAATATCTTCTATTCCTTATGAAAAAACTCAAAATGACAGGAGGGGGAAAAAAGGAATGCATAATTATTGACTCGCAAAAATATAAATGTTCTTTCATTTTAATATAGAAGTTAAAATTATCCCAAAATAAAAATTCTGTAGTTTGCTCTTTCTTCCGCAACAAATAAAAGAAGATATTTTGAAGATTGTTGTTGCTCCCTTCCCTTGCATTGGTTTTGGAACCATACAATAAATGGGTTGGGTGCCACTGCTGTGACCAACTTTCTATACAACTTTAAAACAACAAGATGGTGAGTAAATAAATCAAGATAATTTACCAACAAAAGAACACAAAAAAAAAACTAAATTTGAAGAATGTTATGTAACTTGCATTGATTTTTGTGCACATACAGTTGACGAGTGCCAATGCTGTCCAACTTTCTTCAATCTTCTTTTGTTTTGCTGAAAAATGTAAATCAGACAAGTTGTAAATGACAATATGGTGAGTAAACAAAACACAACAATTAACCCACAAAACAACACAAGAGATATTTTGAAGAATGTTGGCGATTGTCCTATATTGGGATAAACTGAATCAGTATCACCTTGAGCAAACTCTCAGTGTGAAACTAATCGTGTTCCATTTTAACATGAATAACAAATTGTGTGACTTTTTGTGGAGGGTGGTGCTGACTATTTTTAGAAACAGGATCAGAATGTTGGGGTGGATTCATTTTTTGACTTGGAACATTAGGCAACCACAAGTCCCTTTTTCAACCTCCAACCTTTTTCTTAAAATACAAAAGCATTCAAATGTAAAGTGCAAGAAAAGTCTGTGTTTTAATTTGTTGTCTTGGCTGGTTTTTTTTATACAAAAGTTTTACAATTTGAGGATTTGACGGGATTCAGCCAGTTTAATGTCTTTGTTTTAAACCGGTAAACATTAAGCACTGTGACCTGCAATTAAATCTTTCAAATAATGTGGGCGATAAAGAAGCAAAAGCTACAAATTAAAGGGACAGTTTACCCAATAATGAATATTCTGTCAGGAATTACTCACCCCAAGTTGTTTCCAAACCTGCAGGGACTTCTTTGTTCCGTTGAACAGAACAAAAGATATTCGGAAGAATGTGAGATATCTGTGAAACAGTTAAATGCTTTTTATATATAGAACACAATAATGAAAAGAGCATTTCTTTTTCTGCCATGGAAGTCAATGGTGCCTCACATCTCACATTCTTCCAAATATCTTTCCATGTGTTTAGTAGAACAAGGATGATATATAATCAGAGTTTTGCGGGTTCTGTGTTTGCATCTAGGCTAATGCACTCCTGACCATCAACCAAATTCAAATTTAAAATCTCGCAGATAACTTTATCTTTGCGTCTTTGTCTCAATTCATTAAAGTCATCAACTTTTGAGTCCAACACATTTTATGTATATTCAGAATGATAGACAGTCAATCATGCATTCATATTTGATCAATGCCAACTTCATTTAGGAAGGTGCCTTTCTTTTTTTTAAGATGTCCATTTGAGTATAAAGGATTGCGACTTTCGTCGCAAGTTGAACACATATGAATAGTGAATAGGGGTAGTGGTGGGGAAAGCCTCTTGTAAAAACACATCAGAGGGGAGATGTGAGGATCGGGGTGTATCCTCGAGGTGATTTAGCTTCTCTGAGGGGTTTCAGTTGTTGTAGCACAGTTTCACTGTGCATCATCACGTTCAAGCTGCTGTGAGAACCGTTGGGTACAGAATGCAAAACTTGACATTTCTTTCAAAGAGTGGGGGAAGCGAGTCTGGAAATTACTGGACCATTACAGAAGAAACTGTCAAACCTGCGACTTGTAAGGTTCAAGTCTTTCAAGAGGAAACTCAACCGAACGGGCCATGAGAGTGTCTAACGCTCATGTCTTTGGTTTCTCGTGGTTGTATTTCCAGCTAAAATCCAGTTACACATTAAAGGTGTTCAATCTGACCCGGCTTGTGAAAACCAAAAGTCGGAAAATCTAACTCTGGTTTTACCTATTATCTCTATCTGTGACATGGTCTTACTCAGTCAATGTTAAAGACATCAATGTTACATTCTCACCGAACGTTCCTTATGTTGTGTGGAATGATCTTTTGTATAACAAAAAAGACTTTCGCTGGGTTTTCACCTGCAGGCTCACATTTGGTTGACTGAAAGCATCCTGATATATGGAAACGATGTATTGCATGAACAAATCATGGATATTGAATGCTTATTTATTCTCAGAATAAAATACATGTGCAGGTGTGCTGTTTCATTTAAAAATGCATCGTTTTCTCTGAGCATATTAAACGTGACGTTAAAAAACGTGTCGACGGGAAAGGATGCAGGGATGAAGGTGATGCTCATGCATGCCAGCTTCAACCATCACAACCTCACATTCAGATTTCAAAGATTAAATCCAAAGCACTTTTTCCAAAGACTGAGCATAGTTTCATCCTGTTACAGCATATTCCCTTCGGTCATTTGTTTTAAGGAAAAAAAGGTTTGAAGTGACAAAAATCATGTTGAAGCTTTGATTCACGTCTTACTTCTCCATTTGAGATTCAGCCTGCATTTAGAGAAGCCGAGCTTGCGTGATGTCCAGGAACTCTAACACCATCTAAACAGCAGATTGATATGTTAAAACAAGCATTTCTTCACAATGAGGTAAGTGTCATTTTTCACAGCTCATTTTTCCATTGATCAGAAGCTGATAAGATAAAGCAGCTTGCACACCTTCACTTTCCTTTCACAGAAAGCGTCTTATCTGCCGTGTGGAGTTGCCCTTGAGACTTGATGCAGAATGTGATTTTATCATGGCTGAGGTACCACAGAGGTGGCTGCCAAGAGATTCATGTGTGAATGTGTACATGTTGAAAGGAAGGATGTTTCGGAGAGGAGAGGTGATGACAGGAGAGGTGATTCTTCAACAGTTTCGCTTGTGGCCGGAGTGACAGCTATCACTTCATCGGTCCTTAACTGGCTGTTTTTCCACAACTTGATATTTCGTGAGCGTGGAACATGAGCGAGAGTGGGCAGATGATAAAAATGAGATAGTCGCATCAACGCCGGAACATTTTTGACCTGGCCTTTAAAGGCTATCTATATATATATATATATATATATATATATATATATATATATATATATATATAAAGACTGACATATTTGATATAATTACAATGTTAATGAATATTTAGCCCAAATTTAAATACTTTCATGAATGAATCACTCTAGTTGTGTACAACCTGCACCTTTCTTTGTTTGGTTGAACACAGAGAGAGATATTTGGAAAAAATGCCTAGAATCAGACACCCAGTGACTACCGTAGTAGAAAATGAATGTTCGATTGAACTGGAAATGAGATAATTTGAAGAATGTAGAACAACAAAAAGTACTGGGATTATTTTGACTTGGATAATGTTGTCCGACAGTCTTAAAATATGACATTTTAAGTTATTTTTCTTTTATTTTGTGTACAATGATAGTCAACGGGATTGACAAACTGTTTGGTTAAAAGCATTATGTTTCCCAGAATATTTAAGAATGACTATTTTTGGGGTTTAATTAAAATTTTTTCCTTTAATATATACAGTAATAGTATCATTTCTACAAACACATGTCAAATTATCCTGTTTTATTAATATGTATTTAAGGTGTTTATTAAAATGTTTTAATTGATAATATACTGAAAGTATCAAACTCTTGCAAAGTTACGTTGGAGATGATAAATTCATGATCTATCACAAAATCAATACTTTAAAAAATCCAAAATTTTTTGTTGTTAATTTTCTTCCTCCTATAATTAATTAGGTGATGTAGTTAGGTAATGTAAGTATATTTTAATGTACTTTAATATCGTTTAATGAAATTATATATATTTAATGAGGAAAACATTACACAACCCTTTGATCGCTTTTTCATCTTGTTATTTCAAACCTGTTTTCCTTCTGCATGACACAAAAGAAGATATTTTGAAGAAGGCTGCTGATCAAACACCAACTTCCATTTTTGTACACTAGGGCACATTTCTCAAAGTGTCTTATTTTCTGATCCACATTAAAAGAAAGTCATTTACATGTCCGTACTTCAACGAACGCATTTTGGACTCATCTGTGGCTTTAAGCAAAGTGTTGGATGTCCAGATCCTTCAACGGTACATACGTCCTTTGCAGAGAAACAAAAGTGAAGAAACAATCACCAATCACAGATGACAGAGGTGTAAGGGGAGGGGCTGGCTACAGTTTAGAGGTGGACTTGCTGTATGTCACCCACATGTAGGTTTATGCTGGTCGATGGCATCACTGGTTGAGTATGTATGCGTGCATCTCCGTGCACTTGCTCAATCTAGATCGCAGCCTCCACCTTGAGCACTTGGGTACGTCTTTGAAAGTTTCTGTGAGTCATGTCATTCTTTCTTTTCCTCATCTAGTGTCTCTCTTCTTGTCTGTGTCTCTCTCTTCCTCTCCTGTATCAAGTGCATTGTTTTCTATATCTGGAAAGACATCTTTTTGTTACAAGTGCATTTGTGCAAGCTTCAGAGTGTGTTGAGGTCTTCACTTTGCAGGCCTGGAGAGGATGTGTCACGGCATACAGGTTTTCCCCTGTTACTCATGGGTGCCTTTTTCTTGCTGAACTTTGTCTCTGCTTCGTGGGCCTGACCGAAGAGATTTTAAAGTTGTTACCTGAAGTAACCTGAAGTGTTTGGAAAGCTCCTGGGGTGCCTTCTTTACAACTGGGCCTAAAGAGCGTAGATTGTTGTGGCCAGAGTTACGGTTGTAGACAGGTATATTGACATTTCATTATTGTAGTTTTGTAATATGACGTATGTTGGACGATGAGACGGTTGTGTTGCTTTGAATCGGGTGACCTTTAAAACATCACGGGCCTACAGGACAGGTAAGCCATTCAATCAGTGTGACGCACAATTTGCTGACGCTCTTTTATAGTCGAAATTGTCACTTTCATATTAGTCAGATTCGTCTGTTTCATTCTAGTGATTTTCAGGCTAAACTGAGAATTCAGCGGAACTAGGTGTTTAGAAGAAGTGGGCGATGATAATGTACAAATTGATGATGCATCTTTCGGTCCGATGCCAACGTGAAACGAAGAATTATTCAAAAAAAATAATTTTTTCTGAAAAGGTTTCTCACCAATATGCTCAAGGTAATGTCCAGAGTCTAAAACGCCATTATTCCATCCTGACTATCGAGGTTAAAAACTATTGCAAACATTGCACATCGATGCATTGCGGTTGACAAGACTTTATCATGGTGTACGAAGCAAACACTACAAAAACTTGAAGTACCATTCACAGATTTACAAGTTAAAGACTAACTAACTAAGAACTTTTTTCTAAGTTCTAGTGTTCCAGGTAATCTTTAAAATGTTGCACATATAAGATTTGTAAATCTTTTTTAATATGCAAGTATGAAGCTATTACGATGCAATTGCAAGTTTAAGATAGTGTTTTTTGGAATGAAGACTTAATAAATAGCATCAGCTTAACAAGTGCTAGCTCACTTTAAATGGTATTTAAGAATAATGTAAATGACAATAACTATTCAATTTTTTTCCATTTCTATTATGTTAACATGTGTGTGTGTGTTTAAACAAAGTTTAACATTGTGGTTTAACTTCTAAAACCGTGTGTCTTCATAGTTTGTGATTTCATGGGGCTGACATAAATCTATATTGCTGGACGACCCTCATGTTTGGCTCTGCATTTCGCAAATATATAACCAATAAAATAAAGTATTGGATCATGTAAAAGGAACAGAGATTTTTCAATAACATCCAAGAATTTGAAAGCTTCAAAAATCCGTAGCGATTTACAGTATCTCCATAACAGTGACAGTCCATCTGCTCCAGTTATCACATAATTATCATCATTACGTAATTATCAAAACATTATTAATCCGATCTGAAGTTCAGTGGACTATGCACGCATGCTGAATAAGAGCAGGGGTCATGTCCCGATCCCATTCACCCTTACCTCCGGTCAGCTCTATACTTTCTTATGAGAGTCAAAAGGAGGAAAAGAATAATAAAGCCCAAAAATAACATTAAAAACAAGTTGCATCAAGACAATTATGCATAAGACTTTGCGACTTACATTAAAAATGCTCAGTCTGCGCTGTCCATGTGCACTTTTGTAATATGGACCTATTTACTATAATAAAACATGCAATTAAAATAAAACAAATGCCTGAAATTTTAAGGCCACAGAATGTGGTTAAAATTGGTTAAAATCAAATGTTGATATCGGTGATAGTGTTAGAATAAAAGCCTTTGATAAAAATACTTTTTTCATATTAAGGTTGACATTTCGGAAATGGCACATCAAATTCTTTTTGTCTTTTGTAAATACGTTGTAAGGGTTAACAAAGTTAAGCAAAGGGTTAATGAAATGTTATACGCTTCTTATGACTGTCAACCAATACAGTATGACTTATTAATCTCATTAGAGTATTGATACGGTATTGTGCCATGACTCAACTGCTTTGCTTTTGTATAGACACAAACCTAAGCAAAAGAACCCATGGGAAAGATTTCGTATGGAGACATTTCTGCAACTTCATTCTGAAACACAAACCATAAATGTGTGAATTGCAAACTCTTACAGTATATGTAAAACTACCAGTAGGTCAAATACGTTACGCAAAAGATGACATCTGCAACATTTTATTGTATTGGAATAATTTGCATTCCGTATGTGTGTGTGTGTCTCACTTCAAGTCGGTTAAGCATCAATTCTAGTAATTTGCAGATTGAACCCCGTCATCTCTGTACAGTATTTTCCACACAAGCCGTCAGCATTGCGTCTGAGCTGTGGAGGAGTGATTGTATCTGCAATTTGTTTTTGTCGCTGTTCGATACAGTATGCTTTTTTTTGATTGATAGCGAAAGCAAACATCGAGTTAGGCCTGAATAGGTTCAGATTTCATCCGCGTCTACGATGTCTGCGTCTGCGACATTCTGCGTTGCATTTTGCTGTTCTCTTTTGATAGTTCGTTCTCAGTTCTTCGTCATGCCGTTCAAAGTGCGAAAGATTCACATTATTCGAGTCTAAAAACTTTACCGTGGAATCATAATTCGGTCTAGAATTCTGCATCGTAATAAGTATTTCACCCAACACCACAACACAATGTTACTACAGTAGATGCATATCTAAACCGACCTACTGTACGGCTTTGATACTGTCGTTGTTGATCAAACAAACTTGAACTCTTACGAGCCTCAGCGTACCGGCATTAGTCACAGTTTCACATTCTGAGGAGGTCTGTGGCTTCATCGCAAGGTTCCATAGCAGAATTTCAGATCTGACGCAAAATTTGAAAGGCCTCGGCTCTTGACGTGGCCAGACGCCGCTGCACCTCCGCTCTTCCCCACCCAGACATCAGCATTCTAGTTTACGGGTGAATGTATTCTTCGACAGAAATGATTAAAGGTTGCCAGACTTTCATTTTGTGAATCGCATGTCTGATGCGTGAAAGTAGGTTAGAGGTGTTGGAGATAATGATGAGTTCAGAAATACCCTCAGTGTTCATGCGTATATGTGTCTGAAATTCAGTGAAATGCCCTATATTGCATTGTGTGTTGAACCCTTTGTGCGTATTAAGCTTTCTTTAATCCTTCTCTTGCTTCTCTTGTCTCAAAGGTAGGTTGATTAGGTTCTTCATGCCAAAAAGAAAATGCTGTCATCGTTAAGGCACCCTTTAGTCATATCAAATCTGTATGTTGAACACAAAAGAAGATATTTTGAAGAATGTTGGCAACCATACAACGGCGACACCATTGACTTCATTGGTTTCGCGACCATATGGTAAAGTGAATGCGTGCAAGCGTTGTTTGGTCTTCTTCAAGATGTCTTCTTTTGACAAGAGAGTGAGAAAATTATAACAGAATTTTGATTTTAGTTATTTAAAAGTAATTTAAATAATATTAATTTATTATGATTTAATGACAGTTTTAAATAATGTTATTTTATGTACATATGCGCATCTTAAATCTTAACATGTGATCATTATTTTAAATTATAATGTATTTCCTATTTTTTACAAATATTTTCAAATATTAATGAATTAAAAAAAGATATCATGTTTATATAACCGTAATAAAATTTGGAATGTTTACTGTCATTTAAATTGTTAAAGTTTCTTGTTTCTCAACCTCTCAAGTCTTTATTTCCACCAATTAAGTTAAATCGATGATTTATGATTATTTCTTTCTCCTCCTAACAAACTTAACCTCTGTTTTTTGTTCCCCCTAAAGGCTGAAATGAGAGTTCTCCGCCTGGCGGCAAACCCGATCACGCCACTCCATCGTCTCCGTTCCGTTTACCTTTCCCCATCTGTGCAAAGATGATCCGCATCCGTAACCCTCACCACATGCCCTTTCATCATCAGACGGAGCAGCTCCGTGAGACCGGGACCCTCTGTGACACTCTCCTCATCGTGGAGGACCATTCCTTCAAAGCTCATGCCCTCATTCTGGCTCTGGCCAGCAAAAGACTCCAGCGTCTGTTAACGAAGCAGCACGGTTCGGCTCCTGGGTATCACTGCGTTATAGAACGCGTCTCTCCCAACACCTTCAAGCAGATCCTGGACTACGTGTACAGCGAATCGGTGGAGGTGCCCGAAGACGACCTGGAACATCTTCTGAAGGGTGCTCAGTACCTGGAGGTGGAATCTTTGGTTGAGCAATGTCAAGCACATCTCAGGAGGCCGGAATCTCAAACCGAAAGTTCCCTCCGAGATGACAAACTGTACAAAGATCTTCATCTGTCCAAAAAACGCCAGCTATCTGATGAGGAAGAAAGTCCAGGTAAAGAACCGGACAGCCCAAAGAAAAGTTTTGTGTCTCCTCAACTCCTGCCATCCTCCAGAGAGGCCGTCGTCTCCACCACATCACAGTCTCAATCCCCGCGTCTCTGCTGGCCTCCGGTCAGCCCGCCTCGAAGCATGGTGTTCAATTGCCGAGAGTTCATGACCTTTCACTCTCTCCGCACCTCTCAGCACATGCTGGCGTACCCGTACCCCAGCCCAGTGTACCCCATTCTCCATCGCTCGCTTCATCCCCAGGTGCCGTCTTCAGTCTTGGGGTACACGGGGCTGCTTCACCCTTATCGCAATCTCATACACTCTCCTCAACTATCTCAAGACAGCCTGTTTATTCAGGGCCTGCTGGGAAAGAACGCCACTATCAATGCCGCTATAACAGGATCTATCCCTGAGGATCAGGAGAGGTAGGATTTATAAGCTTCTTATCGTGGAAATAATCTGCTGTTTGTGATATGATGGGTGTTAATGGAAGACTATTAAAACTGTGGATGTAAAAATAGTTAAAGGGACGCTTTACTCTAAAATTAAAATCCTATGTTGTTTAAAACCATTTGTTTTCACAGAAGAAACAAGATATTTCGAGATATATCTACATATGTGTCCATACAATGAAACAGAATTGCTGTTAGGTGACCGACGGTCAAACTATCTGATTTGCGGTCGATTAAACTCTTCAAAATGTAACATGTGTTTCGCTGAAGAAAGAAAGCCGTACAAGTCTTGAATGACATAAGCAAACGATGATAGATTTTTAATTTTGTGTGTACTGTCTCTTTAAAATAACTGTCATGGGTTTTGTGGTTCTTTCCAGTGAACTGGTATTAAAACTCACTACATTAAATACAAATCTAACCTGTGGTGATACTCTAGCATTGAAAACTTTCATGTCAGCTGGCCCAAATGCTCAACCCTGATAAAGGGTTAACGGTTAGAGGGTTAGTTCTCCCAAAGAACGATATCGGAAATGATGGGTCATTCTCTTGTCATTACAAACCTGAGAGATATTTTAAAGAAAGTTGGTGACCTATCAGCAGTCGCACACATTCACTTCTACTGTATGGACAAAAAAGAATCCAAGTGGGTGCCGACTTTCTTCAAACAATCTTCTTTTGTGTTTTTAAAGGAAAAGGTTTAACATGACTAAATGAAGACTGAAATTTCCTTTTTGGTACACTATCACTTTAAAAGAATCTCATTGATATTATGAATTTAACAGGAAGCCACATTATAGTGAGCAAACACAGTTAACCTGCTAAACTACTTATTCACCGATCATTTACAGTCATAACCAAAAGCACAGGACCTGAAAACTAAACCCGCCAGTTTTTTACAGTTGGTCATAGTTATGATTTCGATTGCAAACGCAGAATTTACAATCTAAAAAATTTTAATTTTTAAGAAATTTTTTTTATTGTAAACACTTTTTTTTACGTTTAATTGAGTTAATAATGCATTTTATTTAAATGTTGACTTTGTAGTAAAACAATGTTTACATTGAAGACGATGCAGTGTGAAAAAAGTGAGGATTCACACAATGGCAAATAAAAAATATAGGACCAAAAATGAAAAACGAGAAATACACTTTTATTTATAAAATCATACCCATGAAAATATAAACGAAAAGATCGAATTGTTAAATGATATTATAGATTTGTCGATTAGTTTTTTTATAGAAGGCAAACAAGCTATTTAATTAAAATTATTTCAGCGTTACGATGATACAAAGATTCTTACGTGTGTGTGTGTGTGTGTGTGTGTGTGTGTGTTTGTGTGTGTGTGTGTGTGTGTGTGTGTGTGTGTGTGTGTGTGTGTGTGTGTGTGTGTGTGTGTGTGTGTGTGTGTGTGTGTCTGTGTGTGTCTGTGTGTGTCTGTGTGTCTGTGTGTGTCTGTGTGTGAGGTGTCTTTCTGTACTTTCCAACAGACACGTTTTCTCCAGGCTGCCCCCTTGTCCACCTACCGTATGTGAAACTTGTTTCATGTTCCTATTAAATTGAAAGAAACGAATAATCTCCTCTATTTATCATACAGTACCTTACCAGTTATCAAACCGTGTTTTGTAACAATCGTGACATCTACACAAATACCATGATGAATTGTTGGTCGTCATGCCATTATTCAAAACAATAAAACATCTTGATCGCTTTGAAGGCATCAAAAAAGATGTTGCACGACTCTCAGCGTGCACCGCAAATACTGGAGTGTTTTGGAAAACAACATTTTACTATCTGGCCCGAAACAAAGGGAAGCCCCCGAATCGTCCCCGAACAGCAAACCTGAAAGTCAGTCATCCACCCTCACACCAGGAGATTCTATTTCAGGCTCGTGTTTTGGCAAAGCTGTTCCACTCCGTACCCCACAAACACAAACAGGTGCTCGGGTTCAACAGAAATCTGCAGTCCGCTTTTGCTCACCATGTGCCAGAATGAAACAGTCGACGTATCCATTGACACATTTTGGCAGAAAAACAGTACGGGACACCCACACAGAGTTTAGATTCGAAAACAAGTTTCACTGTTAACACAATACTGTACGTGTAGCATTTGAATTGAGGTGAAGGCCTGGTGGGTACATGCATTGAGCTGATTTATCTTATCGGAGATAAAACCTTCAATACTCCATCAGATGTTCTGGCCTTCGCACTGTAGATGCATTGCAGTTTGCTCTTCTCTGGCAGAGGAAACCAGAGTCTGCGAGCTTAGTTTCCTGCTGTTTGAGCGCACTGCTTTTGCTCCGGCAGTTTTTGGTGATGTCAGTCGAAATCGGGTTTGCCGTTGTGAGTGTGTGTATGCACGCGTGTTCATGATTTAAATACATTCGACTCTAGATCTTCAGTGCGTGAAGTTCCAACACATGGACTGCTTGTACGATGCCTTTAAGGAAGGGTTTACACTGATGTAAAACCCTGTTCACCCTTATTTTCTTGAATACACATATGTGACTTTTTCTTTCGCGGAACGGCATTTTTCAAAATATCTTCCGCAGAAGAAAGAAACTCTTAAAGGCTTAGACGCGTAGTGATGAAAGGACTTACATTTGGGGCGAACGACTTGGTTTGTTGGTTTACCGGTGTGCGTGTAGTGTATGTTTGTACGTGTGTGTTCAAAGTGTTTTCTTAAAATACCTTTTCACTGAACTCAACCTGATTTTCAGTGCATGACATCGAACATATAGACTTTACACCATGCCTTGAAGTGATAATTCATTTAAAAATACAAAATCTGTTCACTCTTATTGGTTAAAAACATGACTCTTTCTTCTGTTAAACACAAAATATAAAAAAATATATTTTGTGTTCGTACAATGTCAATGGGGACCGGTGTTGTTTGATTAACGACATTCTTCAAAATATCTTTATGTTCCGCGGTTAAAAGAACGACACAATCGGATCAAATGTTGTACATTTGGGCAACAACCCCTTTAAACTTAATATTTAGAGGAATATCATACAAGCCACCTAAAAGATCTTTTGAACATGATTCATCTTTTAGTTGTTTATATTATCGCGTTATGGCGTTATGAGTCTTACTGATCCATGGTCAAAATCATGTGGTTTGTCATAATTTAACAGAATATGTATAAACGAAGCATTTGAGGTGCGACCAAACTAAAGGTGTGACCAGACCAAACCACTGTTAAAAAAACATCTGCCGAACGCTCGATGACTCATTTAAGGTTACAAGTGACAGCTCGAATCAGTCGCATGTGGAAAATATGGACATTTTTGAACCAGAATAAACATGACGACATTTTCCACAGGAAGCCGAAGGTACAAGAGGAGAGGGAGATGTGCTGCAGAAACTGCGGTAAGACGGCCCTGGAAAACCCCTGGAGGTCTGCGACGGGCTCAACAGCCGCAGGTAACATTTGTGCATATGTGCAGTCAGCATAAATACAATGAAAACACGTGACCAAGTTGATATGGATGCATCTTATATGAGATTTTTAAGAAATCATAAAAACCCCTTGATCAGACGAATGTATGCCCGCAACAGGATGTAAATGCTGCGTACTGTATGGTATCTGCAGCGAGCAACGATAGATGTTGGCCTTTGCCTCCTCTTCCGCTGACAGATAAAAAGAAAGGATTGTTAACAGTAGAACAAGTATCGACATATTATGAAATGCAGTTTATGTATCTGAGAACGCCAATTAATGTTATACTATCAGCCCATGATTTATAGATGCACATGTTAAATAGTTACTTATGTATTTTGTTGGCTCTTAAAGCAAACTCTCACTTACTTGAAAGTCGCTTTGATCCATCTAACGCATCTATATGTATGAGAACATACATCAGACCTTCCCATTGTCATTTTTAGTCTAAAAGATATGTTTAATGGCACATTTGTAAAAAGTGTTTCATTGCATGCAATTCAAAATCTCGAGTGGCATTTGCAAACTTTTTTGTAAGAAACCATTTTGTTTCCAGATAATAATATTTGTCATCTTTGATGCAAGGTTTTCTTCATTCCATACAGGTGTTAATGCAGAGGAAATACAAGGCGTAGTTTCAGCTCGTATATTTGAATTCTTCAAGTTGTTTCTTTCTTAATAATAACTTTCGGGATAATAAATGCTCGCTGCTTTGATATTCACGTTTGGTCCGTTGTATTTCATTAAATAGACTGAATATGAATACAACGTTCAAAAAATACAAAACCTAAACATGCGGTTTACTAAAAGGTTGGCCTAAATTAACGACCCTTAGCCTGTCAAACTGGAGTCTGAAGCTAAAACAGAGGAAAAACTGTGGCTTCGAAGAACAGTCCTGTGGTCGATGGCCTCTGTTCTTCACGGTGGTTTGTATACAGTACCAGAGAGAGAAGTCGATCTCTTTTCTGCAGATCAGGGTTAGAACGTTGCTTTATCTGTGTGCGTCTGAACTCTTTGGGGTGAGAGTGATAGTGCCACATTGTTATGAGACGTTATCTCATAAGGAAGTTTGCTTATCATTTACATTTAGTCATTTAGCTGACGTCTTGAACCAAAGCGACTTACAAGTTACGTTGACAAAAGTAGCTTTCAGTCCAAGAGGTTACCGAGCTTACATAAGGGAAATAACACCAGTCCTATTTAGATACAACACATCATACGAGCCAAGGGCAGTTTTTTTACAGAAAAGGTTTTTTAGTGTGCCAGGTGCAGACAGAATAGGATTTATCGTGCATTTATAGGGAAAGTGTTCATGTTCATTTGAGCGTAGAATCATTCAAGTCATTTATTGCATTGAAAATGTAAATACATTATATGTCATCTATATGAAACCAACGTATGTGACATCATATTATTCAATGTTAAGCGCAAGTTTCTGCAGCGAAATGCTGTTGCATCCTGGGTTTGTGCGGCATGTGGGAATGTGTGGGTGTATATATGTAGATATATCTGCGATGTGTGTCATGCTTGCATGTGGTCATGTATGTTTCTTTGTTTTGCATCAGCATGCTCAGACTTTTAAGGTTACACAAGCCTGCATGTGTCCATGCGATTGTCACAAATGATTTTTTTGGGTGAATGCGTTAACCGAGCGCTTTTTTCACATTTTGAGCTGTACACAGGAGGATGTGGTGTCATGTGTATGTATGTATGGACAGGGAGAGGTTTAAACTAGGCCACACACCAAGAGAGAGTTGCCACAGGATGTGTTTATCTTGAATTGGGCCCCTCGGCTACGCTCTGCCAAAAGCATAAGATGTCACACAAAAATCCATTGTTTCGTATCTCGCGCTTTGTTAGGTCTTTAAATGATGGTTGAGCCCAAAATATGATTTCGTTGATGGTGTCCTGTTTTCGTGTCATTCCAAACCTGTATGGGGTTCTTTCTTCTGCCGAACACAGAAAAAGATATTTGGAAGAATGCTGGTCACTTGGCAAACTGGTCGCCGTTGTCTTTTTAATGACTTTCATTAAATGGGCACACAGATCCCAGATACATTTCTCAAAACATCATTTTGTCAACGGGTTAAAACACATCGATGGAAGTTTTACAGAAACTTTTGTTTTGGGCCAAACTATCGCTTAAATATACAATTTTTATAAAACAGTTTCAAGAGCAACTCAATTAGAGATGTAACATCGCTAAACCTTCCGGCCAGAATACGGGCACTTGATGCTGATTGGTTTTCTTTTAAAAATAACATGATGACTTTAACAAGATTGTATTTGTGTTAAATCCTAGCCAATTTTATTTTGTGGGTTTAGTTTTTCGAGTCCATTGCTTTTGTTTCTTTAAAAAAGCATCAAGCACTTTATTACTCGAACAGGCCCCACGCATAAAAACAGAGAGTTGTGGTTAAGTGGCGTTTTTGCAGGGTGGAACAGTCATCATGGCTTCCATCAGCACATTAAACAACACCCGGACAGATTTAAACCCATTTCAGCACATACGAGGGGCCAGAGATGGGACCACGGCCAGATCAAAAGTCCCCGTGTGCTCATTAAAAACCTTTGACCTTAAGCTCGCTCATCAAAATAATGATCACAGGTTATTATTTATGTCACAAGTTTAAAAGAAGCGTTGCTGCATACACTTATTTGAGAGCATGCTGGTACCACAACAATAAAAGTCGTGCACATATTGCATATGTCTGATACATGAAGTATACCTGAATCCCTGAAGTATAATCATGCATGTCACAACTTTTGCTTGTACAAGTATACAACCTGGAATAAACGCATCCATCGTTGTTCCCTCAGGTTCGGGCGAGCTGACTTTCCGGTGTAAGTTTTGCGGGCGAGGAGGACGGGATAAGCGATCTCTGCGGCCGCTCAGGAAGGGTGTCGGAGGAGAGAAGCCATACCAGTGCAAACAGTGTAGCAAGCGGTTCAGTCTGAAGCACCAGCTGGACACACATCACAGGGTACACACAGGTACAGCTCACCCTCTTTAAGCCCAAAAATGAGAAAGTCAATACAATTATGTTACGTGTTTTATCCACACACTTCATATAATGGTCCTCAAAGAAGCGGTTTTGTTCCCAAAACTGTTTTCGGTCCAAAGTCTCTAAAAAACATTTTACTTAGACTGTAAAAATATTTCATGGGGCTTAGTAAATACCACAAAAATACACTGTTGTTTTTAACTTAATAAAATCTGAATATATAGATGTTCAGTGGAACACATTGGAATAATTCAGTAAAAATATAACAGTTAATTTCTCTAAGATTAAAAAAAATACATTTTTCAAAAATATAATATACACCAATACTTCCTATTCCTATTACAAATATTTGATAAATATTTTTTACTTATATCTTATTATTTTACTTACATAAACACACATTTAAAAAGTACATTTACTTTTTTTATAATTTTTTTACTAATTTAATTATTTTAAATGTAGTCGTTTTTTGAAAACTGTTTCACGTGAGACCGCAAGAATTGAATCTTTCAAGTGCAATCATCCTTATAGAAATAAAGATGCCTCACCATCCCATAGAAGAAATATTTTTTCCTAAAAAGTTCAATAATAAAGAACCTTAAACATCCACCGAGCTTTTCTTTGTTGTACTATAGAAAGGTTCTTTAATTTATAAAAGAAAGTTGGAAAGATCCTGAATGCCTCTTTGTGGATTGGGTTGTTCTATGCGATGACCGTTCATATACATTTTTAAGAACTTAAAAATGTAAAATCATAAAAGAATTTTTTTGTTTAATGGATTGATTGTGTTTAACAGATATTTAAAATTTATTATGCACTAAAACGTTCAAATACACGGAAATTTTATATTTTGGTTGTTGGTCTTATTTTTCTGCCGTTTGATTGCCAAACGTTCGTAATGAACAAAAGGAACCTCTGCCATTAAGAACTTTATCTAACTGAAATGTTTGTGGTCAATAACAAACTGTCACATTTTTACACTTTATGTTCATTTATCAGGTGAGAAGCCTTTTGAGTGTCGACTGTGCGGCCAGCGTTCACGAGATTACTCGGCCATGATAAAACACCTGCGAACGCACGGTGGGGCAACACCGTACCAGTGCACCATGTGTCTGGAGTTCTGTAGCAGCCTGGCAGCCATGCAAAAGCATCTGAAGAATCATGCCACACAGGATTTCCCTCCGGACTGGAGTCTGAGCAGCACATATCTATATAACTGTCACACATGAGCCTGTTTAGATGAGGAAATGTATTTGTTTTAACTTTGAAATTCTAAATACATTTATAAACATTTGTTGGTCAGAGAGACATTATAGCAAATATTTTAATTATATGTATTTATGTAGTGTGTGCATTACGGTGGACACCAGTAGTGGATGACCATACAGTAGCTGGGAAGTATACATGCTTGTTACTTTGATATATTATTGCAATGGCATAGAAAATTCATGTTAATTTATTGAGCGAATTAAATCTCTGCCATTCCTCTGTGCACTTTGTGATTTATTTGCATGGTGTACACAATGTTTTAATAAAAGCATTATATTATTATGAAAACAAGGGATTGTGGTGGAACAGGTTTTTATGAAGCTCTGCACATGGGTGAAGCGCAAAATATTTGACTTGTGAAGTCAAGAAGAAACACTGGAATGAAAATTATCTAACCATCTATCTATCTATCTATCTATCTATCTATCTATCTATCTATCTATCTATCTATCTATCTATCTATCTATCTATCTATCTATCTATCTATCTATCTATCTATCTATCTATCTATCTATCTATCTATCTATAGATCTGTCTGTCTGTCTGTCTTTCTATCTATCCGTCCATCCATCCATCCATCCATCCATCCATCCATCCACCCATCCAACCAACCAACCAACCAACCAACCAACCAACCAACCAACCAACCGTCTTTCTGTCTGTCTGTCTGTCTGTCTGTCTGTCCTTCCGTCCGACCATCCATCCATCCATCCATCCATCCACCCATCCAACCAACCAACCGTCTTTCTGTCTGTCTGTCTGTCTGTCTGTCTGTCTGTCTTTCCGTCCGACCATCCATCCATCCACCCATCCAACCAACCAACCAACCAACCAACCAACCAACCAACCAACCGTCGTTCTGTCTGTCTGTCTGTCTGTCTGTCTGTCCTTCCGACCATCCATCCATCCATCCACCCATCCAACCAACCGTCTTTCTGTCCGTCTGTCTGTCCGTCCGTCCGTCCGACCATCCATCCATCCATCCATCCATCCATCCGACCACACACCCAACAAATAAAATAAAATAAAAATGTTAAAAAATCATACAATGTTATTTCCCGATTTTTCTTTTTAGATTCTTTCCCTCACTGTGGAAATGCACCTATGCCAAAAATTCTAGACCCTCAATGATTTCTAAGGAAGAGAAATTGCAAAATTACAGGGTGATCAACTACTTTTACCATTTACTTTTTCACAACATTCCATGGGTTTAAAGGAATGTGCTTTTATCTAGTAGTCGTAGATATCTACAAATTATAAAATTATTTCCTTGAGATAAAAAAGCACATTCCTTTAAAACAGATTTCTGTGAAAAAATAACACACTCTAATGACACACTCTCTCTCTCTCTCTCTCTCTCTCTCTCTCTCTCTCTCTCTCTCTCTCTCTCTCTCTCTCTCTCTCTCTCTCTCTCTCTCTCTCTCTCTCTCTCTCTCTCTCTCTCTCTCTCTCTCTCTCTCTCTCTCTCTCTCTCTCTCTCTCTCTCTCTCTCTCTACCATTTTAAGGTTCATGTTTATATTAGAATGACCACAAGCTGGAGCCAGTCTCCACAACATCTGAACTGGACCTATCTCAGATCTAAGACTTCTGCTGAAGATCTAGAAAAACATGCCCTGTGTCTGCCAGATGGCTTTTTTGATGAAAATTCGGATGTCCTCCAAACAAAGAATAAACAGTGTTTTTCTTGTACTTATATTCATCTCTTTATTCGTTTCTTTGGATGAAGTGGATAACCAGCTTAACTCCTCCTCTTCACGTTCAAATCATTCTGTACAACCCCACTTCGGTTTATTCAAGAAGAGTGCTAAGTCTTGGGGTTTCAATGGCGTCAGATATTTGTCTTGAAGAAGAATTTCGAAATCCTTCTGCACATACATGTGAGAGATGCGAGAAGAAATTTCCTGTGAAGAAGGGTAGGTTATTTTCTTTGAACATCATTGACTGTTTGAATATGATATCTAATCTCTCTGTTGGACTTCAGGTTATGAATTCAGTCCACATTGTGGGACGGATGACTATGGAAGCCAACTCTACGATCACCACAAAGAATGCAGAGACGGGACCTTTAACAATGGATCCTACATCAAATGTAGAGAATGTTCCTCTTGTCCCTATCCTAAGGTCCCTGCAATCAAGTGCAATCGAGAAGCTGATGTGGTCTGCTGCAGGAAAGGGTGAGTTTGGCTTTTAACATTTGGGGAATTTCATAAAAATGTTAACCATACCATGTTCTTATATAAGGTTTTTAGTATACTAACATTTGTTGGTTCACATACCCATGCAATGCATTATTTTTATTTTAAGGGCATGACTTTTCTAAGTCAAGTAAAGGAGAATTTCAGAATTGTCACATCCATAATCTGTGCATTTTTAGGTCACGTCCTAAATAGAAAACTTGTATATAGACAGAATTTTTTCTGATGTTTAAACACTGTCAACAAGTTCTTTTGTACAATATAAACAGTTGGTTCAGTTTACTGGTAACGGTTCAATTCTAAGTGTATTTTTATGTCACGTCTATGATGCTGGAATAATCCATTAACATTTTATAAAGATAAGTATAGTTGGATTTGTAGCATTCTAATAGACCATTTCAACAAGTTGCACTGAATATTAACAAAATGAATGAGTCTAGGTGAAAAAAAAGAAAATGATTCATATTAATTCATAGAGTTTTGGAGAAGAGCCCTCCATACATTATAGATATATATCTGTTTTTAAAGGGAGCATGTTAAGGATGGACGTTGCAGTGAACAGCCAGGGAGGATCACCGCAAGAACGGTAAAAAACAACTTATAAAGCATTAAATATAAGCTTTTAAGTTATACATTCAAATAAAAGGTGTATTATAATGTTTCGACATGTTTAAAAGAAAATTACTTTTAATTTGCTATTTTAGACAGAGAGCAGATCGGACCCAACATCTGTCCAGACCACTGACCCCCCCAGCACCCTGTCTCCTCTCAGCATCACTCCCGGCCCCTTGCATGCAAATGTGACCGGTATTGTTTTGCCTTACTTAATATTGAAGGACAAATTGGTTAACCAAGGATTTGATAAGCAGGACATCTGATTTGATATTTTGCTTCCTTGTGTGTTTGCAGTGATCTGTGTAAGTTTGGGGATATGCACTATTCTTGGTTTTCTTTGTGTGTTCTTTATCAAGAGGCGGCAGTCGAAGCGTCACATCCAAGGTCGGTCACAAAACCGGAAGACAGTAACATGGTCTTACAAATATTTTTGGTTTCTAAATGAGTGTCTAGAAAAGAAAAGAGAAAAGCATACAAGTTCATTTGGTCTTTGTTTTCTTGTATTTTTTATGTTACTATTCTATTCTATTTAATTCTAGTGTGCCATTTGTATACTTCTTTTCTCGCAGATATACTTTGATTGATTGGAAATGTTTTTCTCATTTGGTTCAGGTCATATTTAAATGGCACTCTGCAAATATTTCTCCAAATATACTTGATCTATATGACTTAATGACAAAAAAATTGGTTTTCATGACAAAAGGAACAGTTTACTTAAAAAAAAGTTTTGTAATGACTTAGATTGCATATTAAAGAATAAACAGCCAATAAAAGCGCAGAATAGACGGACTCTATGGACTGATGAAGAATCTAAAGGATGAAATGACAAGAAACCATTTCTACATATTCAAAATCTTATATAAAAAGATCACTATATACAAAGCAGGGTTGGCATTTGAAAAATTATAGAAACAATAAGATAAATAAATGAAATAACATAAGTAATAAGACATACACATAATTACTTTAACCCTGGGTGACTTGCCATCATCATACACATCTGAAGTCATTTTAAACTAAATAAATCTATAATAGACAAGCCACATTTTGCCTGGCAAGTGGGATCAAGCTTTCCAAACCCTTTGTCCTGAAGTACATTCATTTTTGGAATATCATGTACTTTAGTGAAATAACAGGATGCTCCTTTCTTCAACAGGAAACGACAGCAATTGTGAAATGAAGGGCATCCTGTCAAACGAAAGACTTCCTCAAACGGCCTTATACAGCAAAATCAAAGAGAACGGCAACTCAGACTTTCCCTCGAATATGACAGACTCTACACATCAACTTTTAGGTGAGTCCATATAACAAAACTGTTTTGTCCACACCAGCTATTTTCCAGCTCATCTTATCCATCTCATCTAGCTCCTGAAGTCCAGGCCGCCCCTCTCAATACAGTGCTAAACAACCTTGACGTTCTTGAGGAGCTCGTTTTGTTGTTAGACCCGGATTTATCCGGTGTTAAGAACACGCGTCACCTTGCCGCCCAGTGTTCATTTTCCTTTGCATGGATCAATTACGCTTACTCCAAGAGGGAACACAAAAGCCCACTCGTCACCGTCCTGGAGGGAGTCGTCGCCAAGAACCCGGACTGGACTGTCGGTCACCTTGCTGGTCTGTTAACTGGTATCGGTCGCAATGATGCGGTGGAGATCTTGGCAAATCTTCCACGTGCTCTTTAAAGGATGAGTTATCCTAAAACTACTTAATCCATGTATTATCCATTTTCTCTTTGACCGTATAAAGAGCTTAAAAGTTGTAGCGTATAAAGTTCTTATTTGTACATCTACAGGTATATAAAACATAATATAATGTAACTCTTTAGGTATACTTTTAGGCCATTGAGATTTATTGTCTGCCCTTGAAGGTAGTTCCACGTTTGTACCCCTAATGCTTAATACAAATACAAAAAAGGTGCTTAAAAAGTTGCCAAAATGTTAGGGATGCTTCGATGAAATGGCTTAAGATCAGTCACGGCCGATAATCACATTTCCTCAACGAATTCTTGAAACGATTAATCTCATCGACAGATAATCCTGTTCTAACATGAATCTATATCATTAGTTCTATATAAGTTTTATTACCGCAATTGAAGAACATATCCGAATATATACCTTTTGTATGCTTTATTCAAAATAAAGATCATAACCCTTTTTGAAACATTGTACATCTTTATTAAGCAAAAAACATTATAAATAAAAAAGTGCATAGAAAAATTAAACAGGTTTAGAAATATGTATACAACTATTTACAAACTTGGGGTTCATTTGTACAAGGTAGCAAAGACACACATTGATTCATTTTGAAGTCTTTCAACACAATGTTTTTTAAAATAAACTACAGAGGAACAGATTTTCCCATGAAGCTCTGGGAGACGCATCATCACAGGAGGCCCTGCCGAGTGTTTTGCATCCTCCATTGCACACAGCCGTGACTGCATGAAAGCACAGACCAAGCTCTATTCTCATCTAGTTTTGCATTTGTATTAATTGACATTATCTGAACAGCTTGAGGTAGAATCCTTGCAAGTCTGGGTTGGTTCGATTAAAAATCAGCTTCTTGATGGAGGATCCCATCCCCCTTGGGAAATAAAGCAGGAGACGACATTGTGATGGGGGGCTGATGCACTTCGATTACAGCTCAACGTTTATTTAAATAAAATCCACAACTAAGATCGTTTTAAAATACAGCTGGCTCGAAACATCAACTTTTTAAAAGGCCACATTGCAAGAACTCATCCTCAACGTTCAAGTTAAAGAAAAGAAGAAGGTTAAAAAGAATCAAAACCCTGAAGAAACTTCTGATAAGACCATGGTCACATACAAAAGCACAGACAAACAGGAATAAATAGAACACGTCTACGAACAATCTTTTATACTCTAGGATAAACCATGACATCAGCACGTTGAACCAACTCTAAGGTGCTGAGGTCACCACCTGTTGAAATAACTCTTCTATAAATATATATAGATATATTTCTCCTGGACAGTATAATGCAAACATGACATTTGAGGTCCTATAAGCCGTAGGACACCGAGCAGTGAACCACTAGCTAAATGTACAGCTCTCCAATTGGATGTGCAATTGTGGCAAAAAATGATTTTTATTGCAGGAACGTTCCGCGAGGCGGAAACGTTTAGTCACGATGAGCTTAAGTAGTGTCCTCTACTATACGTCAAACAAAAATATATATACTTATATACTCTCCGGGCATGATTCTGTTGACACTTTGAAAAATGAAATCCTTAGAGGAACGGTAGACATGCGTTTTGGAATGGGGTTTTCGGTTGGCGACCCTACGAACGTACACAAGCGGTTTTGTCAGAATGCATGTTAGTGCTGCCCTCGTTTATTTTGCAGTCTGCAACGTGTTTCTCTTACACAAAAATAAAGGAGGTCCGCTGTCCCCATTTCAGAGTTTTCGGGAAGCATAGCACCATTGAAGGCCTTCAAGTGGACCGGGAAACTATTCGTACAGCATAACATCACAAGCCGATAAAACAGAAGTAGATCCAAGAACAAAGATAACTCACTAGATGCAATATCCCATTCTGTTAAACTACCAAAGTAAACATAAGTATTTAAAAAATAGAGTTTTCCAGAGCGCCAGCAGACCAACACGACATGTTAATGAAATTCAAAGAGTGCTGACTGCCATGCGCAAAGAACCGACGGGGAACTGAAGGGTTTTACAGTGTCGTCCTGAGGCGTCTTTCTCAGCTAAATTAACGCAAGTGTGATCTTACTCCCAAAAAAAAAACTAGCATACAAACAGATCTCAATTTTAGGTATACATCGTTCATTAGTAATATGCATGTTTTTACAGAGAATCGTCACCATCTCTAGGCTTTTGCACGCTACATGGTCCTTGCTATAAAATGTGTTTTCGCAGGCTTGAAAGGAGGGTGGGGTTGTTAAGGGTTGCACTGTCTAATTGGGGAAAACACAGGAAGATCGAAACCCTTGGCAACAGATGGAATCACTTACTCCCCCTTTGAGCCTCTTGACAAACAACTGCAAAGTATTTCAAGTGCAACCCTTAGACTTATGTAAGGTTGAAATCTCTTTCAGGTGTTTTATTTTGGTTATCTGGAATCAAGCTCTGTTAAGGAACTGTAAATGACTTTAAAAGAGTTGGGTTTAAAAATAGCTACTCTTCCGATGAAACCTTTACCAACCACAAAGGATGCAGCTCAATGCAAGATCTTAGAAAGCCCAACTACATTTGCACACCTCTGCATTATCATTCACTTCTGCTGAAGTCTAGAAATAGACTAGAATGTAAAATATACGATTAGATCCTGCTTCTGCTTTGAAAACTTGACCATCCATTTGCACACTTCTCCCAACAACCTTGAGTGTTGACTTCCATAAAAAAAACATTCTGCCTGGACCTTCCTTAATACCTTCAAGGTTTGGTCTGTTTCTATAACCCGTCTGAACCGTTGTTGTATCTGAAGGTCCTCAGTTTAAGAAGCGTCGGCATCGCTTGGCTCCACAGTTGCAGTTAAGTTTGTTGCTGGCGTCTTCTATAGGGAACTTGTAGTCGTAGGTTAGCTCCTCGCCGCGGTAGATCTTCCTCAGGGCGAATATGACTATGTGCTTCTGACCCTCAACGTTGATAACTCGAGAGTAGCAGTTCGGCTCGCAGGAGTGGTTTATGAAACGCGCCGCGTTCCCGTGCATGGTTGCGTCCACAACTTCGAAGTCGTCAATGCGGAACATATAACATCCAATGCCCTAAGAAGAGAACATTTGACATTTACATTGAATTATCTGGCGCTTTTATTGAATGCATTATATTTGTTTCCGAGTATGTGCAATTCCTGGGATAGAACCTATGATCTTAGCATTGCTGGCCCATGCTCTTACCATTGAGCTACAGGAAAGCAACATGAACACAAAGCCAATGAGGAGAGAAAAAAGTGAAAGGTAAATGTTTTAAAAATAACCTTTAAACCAATAGTTCAGCCAAGTATGAAAAATCAAGTATGATCTTCTTCCCAAGAACAAAAAAGGTGATCATTTCAAGAACATTGGTCCCAGCTGCACCCATTGAATTCTTTTGTACGGATGAATGTATGGTTTTCATTTAGCAACATGTTTTTAAACAATTTCTTTTTGGGCGAACTAGTATTTTAAAAATAGCAGGTCAACTGCTCTACTTTTCCACGTACCTTTCCGTCGTAATATTTCTCACGCTTGTCCGTAAGAGCTGAGCGGATGACGATGCCAGCATACTCGATCACCATCTCTCCCGCCTCTATGTTTCGCTTACAGAAAAGACCTCTTCCATGAATCGCAGACCTAAGATATCAAAAAATGAATATGACTTGATAAATAACTTGAAACTTTATTTCCTGACCAGGATAAAAACTCAAGCTCAAGTAAGCCATTCATAAACGATTCCTTCTACAAATATTGAAAAACATCATCCAGAGCCAACATTCGTAACACTTGGATTGGACAAAAGACCACAAGGGTCTGCAGTAACCATAAATCTACTCAGTCCAAACCGCTTTTTAACGAGTCTCAGAAATCAACTTTAACATTTTGTTTTGGGGGAAAGGTAGATCTTTAGATGTTATTACAGAATCAAAAAAAAAATATAGTGAGGTGTGGCCTCTGTTACAATAACAGGAATAGAAATGATCCCACACAATGTTTCCATTCATAGGTTTGCCTGACTTGATATTTGTAAGGTGGAAAAGACAAACAGGACATATTTATTTATTTGACACAAATTTATGTGTCCTCTCATTCTCTAGAGGACCGGTTTCAAGACAACATTGGACATTTGGTTCCCTGTAGTTTCTAGCCAATGCTTATCTAAAACATTTATCTTTTTTTAAAGTCTTTACGTGTAAGAAGTGAGTAAACTAAACTCTGTGGGTGGGGAAAGATAAGCTTACCTGGAAATACATGCATTTAAAGCATGACATATTTTGACTTTGTGGTTATAGTTTGCAAACTGGTCAACCAATATAAGATTTGTATCTAAAGTAATATAAATTCATATAATCTAAATATTGGTTTATTTTACACATTTAGAAAAACTGAAGTTAAAATTATTTACTAGCCTATTGCCTTGGATATTTTTTTTTCAGTATGGCCTTATAAAGGAGAAGTAACACAAGCAGTTTCTGCTATTCTTATGTTAATCTTGAGTACCTGTAAAGTAGAATAGTGTTGTTCCTTGTGTGGCCAATAAAAAACGCTTGATTTCATGACGTCTGCATGTTGAATATTTAAAAATAATTTTCAGAAATCTTTGGCTGTATGGCGGAAGTGTATTGAGCACAGAAATACTACATTTTCCTTACAACTCGGTTTTTAACAAATGAATCACGTTTTACGTGAGAACTCAACGTGTTCAACAATCTAAATCCCTTAGAATGCAAGAAACGATGTGATACTTCTCCTTTAAGGATGACTATTGTCATCCTCGTGCTTCTACGCACATGTCTGCTAAATGAAATTGTGTTGTCCACCAGAAGACTCTTGGTATCATCTCCACTGATATCAAATATGCGGGTGGGAAGTAAAAATTAACTGGTGACTCAGTTCCTCATTTGATGGTGAACCCACCTGTAAACACCAACTGCTTCCTTAGACGTTCTCTCAAGATGTCTGAAGCGCATCGCCATCGGCAGCTCCAAACTTGTTGCGCGTCTGTAAAAAGGATCGGGTTTATTTATCATGAATATATTTATCACGAGTAAAGCTGTAAATAAGCCTGACCCATGATAAAACATCAAATACATGTTGTCATGGAAACAAATATACAAACCTGCTCATGTCATGCATATTCACCGGGAGTTGCCTTTTGCAATAGATTTAATATGTGAAATTAAACCTATGCCCTTTGTGTTTCTAACAATCTTACATCTTACCCAAAGAGAAAAACTAATTTATTGTGTTACGGAATAACGGAACAGTAATCTGACCTGGTGGATTTCAGAAGAACCTCGTCCTCCTCTTCATCGCACAGGTCAGTGTCAGGAAGTTGTCTGTGCTGAGACGCCAGGAAGTTAAACATATCAAAAGTTGACTTCCTGTGAAAAAGGTAGGGGAGTTTATGGAGTGTTTAACTATTGTCGACATATCAAACAGTCAGAATTTTTGAGTTTGAGATTAAAAAGCTTTGCAACAACTCCCCTTTGAGAACCACGCTCCCCATACATTAAGGGATAGTTCACCCATAAATGAGTGGTTCTCATGATCCATGTCTCCTAAAAAACCCTTCATGCCCCCTACCGCAAAAAATGGCTATTATTATTATTATAATTACTTTTGTTATAAAAAAACATAGCATTCGCTACATATACGATTGCTGATGACCGGCTCCGTTTTGAATAAGGGTGAAATTTTGATAAACTGTAGACAGTTAAGCAGGACAAATGTTTAATCTATCCTATGCTTTTTAGAGCCCTGCACGGGCCTCAAATCTAAGCCGAGCCCAATTCTGCCCCAAGACGCTCAGGGCGTAGCCTGGCCTTTGTCCGGCAATTTATCTTATTTTTTTCTCACCAGTTGTTTCCCACCTTCTCCCTTATAGCTTATACTACTGTTATAGCTGATAAAATAGTGAAGATCTGTATGCAATGGCAAAATGATTATTTTTCGATTAGTTATTTTATTAAGTTAAGAAAACCTTTGTAGCATTTTTTGTTAATATGATAAAGCAGCCAATGCCACTGAGTTTATTATGGCCTAAGATTGATAAATGAGCCTTCTGAAATCATTATGTCTTGCCTTAAATAAAATTCAGATATTTGGGATGTTAAAAGTTATAGATGACCGATTAATTGTCTATAACATTTAATCGAAATACATTAACGATAAATAACTTTTGAGTACAAGCACTTCTGCGGCTTATGCAACTCATAGAGTACATGGTAAAACGCATTGGCTATCTCCTAATCACATTACTTGCCGACCAACTTTCGTTTTGTATTTTATAGAAAACATTTTTAATTTAAACAATGGACGAAAACAAAATAACCGATTTCTATTTTTTTTGGTGTAATTGAGAGTTCATAATGAATTAATATTATTCTCATAAAAACCTTATACCCTGTTGTGATTATGTTACAGTATCCATTTAAGACACAATTGTTAACTTTAAGGCTCAAGTAAGAAAATAGCATGCTAAATATAAACAAATCAACATATTTTTTTCAAGCAGATGTACGCAATGTTTCTGTTGCGAATTCGCAAATAACTTCATAGTTGGCATTTGAGGCAATGTGCTCATATATTAATTATTAAACACATTGATTCATTATGTTATCAATCCCTTCGATACATTTTAACATAATAACTCAGAAACGATTTGACATAAGGGGAATAAACATGATAACCTGAACACCCCCTTACAAAAATCTTGAAACAATTGAAATAGAGTGTCAGGCAAGAACTGAATAGGCATTTTAAAAGGTTAACAGAGCAGGCACAAGTAGATCAATAAACATAAAACCCGGCCACCTGGACAAAAGATTAAAGCAATCTAAACTTCAAAAGGTTTTTTAATTAGCAAGTCTTTCTGGATACTTTGCAATTGTTGGCCCCGCTAATCTTTTCCCTTACCATTGAGCACAGCCACCAAAAACTTAACTCTTGCTGATAATGAAAAGAATCATGCAAACTGACCTCAGGTAGACTTCAGAGCGGGCACAGCCACTTGGGTTAACAGGCAGATCTTCTTCTTGACTGGCTTGCTTATGGAAGCGGAAGCTGTGCCCGTGACAGCGCTTGGCTCCTTCGAGCTGTTCCACCAGAAAGACTATAGCATCGTGCAGTATACCCATCATGCGAGCTCCGGTTATTCCAGAGAAAGAAAGCTGCCTAAGACCGGCAACTGCACGGGTCTCCTGAACCTTGTCGAGAACAGCTGTCCAAGCCACTGTTACCAAAAAAAGGTCAGTTAGTTCGTTTGTGTCTTAAAATGTACCCTTTGACTCCTATACACCATCTGTTTGAAACATAGCAGGTTTTGGCAGAGTTTTCTTTATGTGGGTTAATATTGGTACCGTGGGTTGCCAGATCTGTGCAAAAAAAAAAACTCTTATTACCTGGCCGAAAAATCTTCATTGTAGGCTTTATTTTCAAAAAACATTGAAAAATCCTTATTATAGTTAAGGGATTTTTGACCACAAAAGAGCTTTAAGATGATCTGGAGGACAAAAATATTACACATTTATTATTATTTTTTATTATTATTATGATTTTATCAAAAAGATCTATTTAAATAAATCCATATTTCAGCCAAAATAAAGAAAGGTATTTTCCCCATATTTAAAAAATGTTTTTGTGAGTCTGTAACGTCAACTTTTTCCTTTATTTGTATCATTAGTTTATCAAGACGACAGAAAAAAAACATGGTGGACTTAGGGAAACGGGCCAGAAAAGGACATCAAGCCAGGAAAGGGTTTATTAGAGACGCATCTAGACAGCATATCCTAGAACACTAGAACACCTTGACTCAGACGTGACAAATTTTCTGGCCGGATTGCTTATAAGAAAACATTGAATCATTCACTCTTGATTACTAGATGGAGTTTGCTTTAGTCTGTGTACTGGGAAAAGTTGACCTTTGACTTTTGAAATGCATTAAGAACGAAAGATTATACATCACGCAACCTCTTTCCGGACACAAAGCACTGTCATGATCTCATACCTTCAATGCTTTCGGCCTCAACACTAAAGCCATCATCGCTTTTAATCTCAAAGCTTAAATGGGGCTGGTCTCGGATGGGAGGACTCCCTTCTTCACTGTCTGAGGGGGGCATCTCATCTTCCGAGCATGACAGCATCCCTAAAAAGAAAGATGATTATCGTTAAATTAGTTTGACTCACTGAAATACCTTTTACTACAAGAAAGGACTAGCATGCCTGAGTATTTGTTCCAGTCAGTAATTGAACTGCGGTTAGCAGAGTCGCAAGTTGCTGGCTTGTTGCTGTCTCCAACTCGAGGCAATGAAAGACGATCCCAAGGCCCAGGTCTAAAGAGGTGGTAATATATTAAAAAATTTAGTAAATATCTTTAAATAAAAGTGAGCAACTATTAAATGTGTATAAAAGTATAACATCGACATTCTCTTCAAATTATAACAATTAATGTCTAATTCCAAGTTCCATTTTCAAGAGTAGCAAAAATACAAATACAGAAGATCTCCTCAAATCTACCATTCTGCTCATTTGTACATGTTGGGACTCACCTTGCACTCTCAGAGTCACTACTTGGCTCTTCGGTTACCTTATCCAGGTCAAGAACTCCCTTGACGGTTGGTGTTTTAATGCGAACTCCATACCTGCATGCAGTATGAAATTAATAAAGACTCCATACACATTTAGCAAATAATTACAAACCCACCGAATTGTAACTGGGTAGCTTTTTACCTTGACGATACTGAGCCTGTCTTGCGCAGTTCTTCCGTTTCAGGGCGATCATCTTCAAAAAAGTCAGCTTTTGATTTCTTGATGCCGATACGGTCACAAAGAGAGGACACTCTTTTCATTCGAACCTGCTTTGGTCGAGCTGTTGCTTCTGGTGGAGACGGTGGAGCAGCCGCAGCTTCTTGTTTAACCAGGGGATCTTGGGGTAAAACAGATCTGGTGGATTGAGGTGATGGTGGACTGAGAACCATGGAAACAGTCTTATTGGGGTCGTAGTAACCAGCCATTGCTTGGTTGATGATAGCTTGAGCACTCTCTGCCTGATATGCATCTAAGGACTTTGTCACCTGACCTGCAGATTGCTTGCCTGATAGGACAGTCTTGGTCCTCCTTGGTGTGGAAGACTCCTTATTCCGTGGCTTCTTTGATTCATCTCCAGCCGGTTTGCCATTCCTACGTGGCTTCTTAGTATCTGCTGGTAATGGTGTCATTTCGATGCTGTTCGTAGTGAGTAGCTGGGTAATGGTGTTGGAGGTCTGTACCAACGGAGTCAAAATTTGGGGAATTTGGTTTTGAATTGTGTTCTGCCCTGCAACAGTCTGCAAGTTCCCAGCTGCAGCAAGTGTGGCTGACAAGGCATTGCTTTGCAAGAGACTAGCAATCTGAGTGACGCAATTAAAAGAAGGAGAATTTGGAGTTGGCAGCTGAAATGTGTTGCTTTCAGGGTTCTTGACAAAAATCTGACCAAGTCGGTTAACAAGTAACACATGTGGAGTAGGATCCACGTTGGGTCCACCCACTTCCTTTACAGTGAGAATAGCATGACCTGGTAACGCCTGGGTGACCAACTGTTGTTGGGGTTCAATTGTTGATCTGGGTGTTGAAAAGTTGATGGAAATGGTCCGCCCTTGGACAGCTTCTTTTTGCATAGGCATGGTGTTGAACCCATTAATGACTCCAGAAGAAGACTGAGTAGCGGAAAGCATGGGTTGACACTCATCTGATGGCTGGGAGGATGCGGAGGAGGACGAGGAAACTACACCGACTGTTGTAGAGCCAATTGGTTGCGAGTTAGTGGGATGCAATGGCAAAGAGACTGTACCTAATACTGGCCCTTTAGTCCCGAGGGGCACCAGAGTGGCTGATGAAACAGAGAGCATAGACTCTGGTTTCTGCTTTGAATATGTGGGAAGGCAAGGCATTGCACCTCCCGGAATTGAAGGGGCAGGCTGCTTGGAGTCTGTAGGTGGATTCAGTCTGGTTGTGAAAGTCTCCATGGGAGGTAAGACTGTCTTACCCTCAGAACTTTCAGTTGGAAATGTTGGTAAAGGACCAGAGGACAAAGACTCAACTGATACGTTAGATTTAGGCAACACATTGGACAAAACTGGTGTCTGTTGCGATAGAGTCTGCATTCCATTAACTGGGCACAAAGTAAGAACACCAGATGTAGCATCTGGTAAGTGCTTTGGGTTAGCTGTAGAAGCCTCCATAGAAGTTACAAAGTGACCACTACTTGGATCCAAGAATATGTCTTTGGACACTGTAGATACTTGAGGGTCAACTGAAGTATCTCCCTGAATGGAGACCAATTCTGCGAAACATGCATCAGATGAAGGTGGATCACAACTTTCAAGGATCAAAGGCGTCTCTGGCTCAAAAACTAAACTAGAGTCTTGGTAATCCTTACTGTAAGCAGAAAATGCTGCGTTTGAAGATTTCAGGTCGACAAAATTGGTCAAACTATCTTGAGAGGGTAAAACTAACAAAGAGTTTGACTGCCATGCTGAAGGTACACCAACAGAATTTAAATCAACAATTGCATCTGTGGAAAGAGTTTCAACGGATTTGGACACAGTTTCTAAATCAAAACTATTTATGGAATTATTTGGGGCCTCATTCAGAAAAAGCCCATTGCTAGAAGCCTCATCATGTGGTTTAGAATGAAGTGATTTCTGAGGCTTTATGGCCTGATTTGATTTCTTCAAGCTCTGGGTATCACTACTTGCATCACTCTCTGTCTCATCGTCTATACCATCAAGTTGTGAAATCTGCCTCAAAGATGGAGATGAGGGCATTTGGGAAGCATCTCTCGGAGTCTTGCGAGTGACCACAGTCCTAGAAAAATCGAAGTAATTCTCCATGTCTTCGTCGGAAGAGCTATTATCCCAGTCTTGCCTACAAGGGTCAACACTACAAGACAATCTCTGAGAGGCCATTTTTGAATTCTTCTCACCCGGGGTCCAAAAGTCCTCCTGGCTATCTTCACCTTCAACTACAATTTGTGAACTGCAGTTCATAGCGACTCCCTCATTCAGCACTGTTTCTTCTATTTCAAGCTCAGTTCTTAGATCAGGTCCCATGGTCAGGTCTGCCTCCAAGTGGAAGGAAGTGTAAGGGAAATCCTTATCGCTTGCAAGATGATTTGCTTTTGGTATACTCAAAGAGTCTCCTAAAGGTAAGGCACCATTTTCTGCTGGATGCTCTTGTGGTGATGTAATGAAATTGTGTGGAAGTTCCATAGAATCCAATGGATTGAACTCAAAAGGCAGTGGTCTTGCAGTGAGATGGGTGGGGGAACTGAGTACTCTGTTGGAGCAAGGGGTGCTGCCAATACCACCTTGCCATGTGGACTGTGAAAACAGTCCTGAGGTAGATTGGGGCATCATTATTCCAGAACCCCGGACTGAGGAAGCACTTCGACCAACAGGACGAGCTGATGGAGAGGTCAGCAGGTTTTCAGTAGCACCAAGAGGGAAAACTGGGGAGGTAGGTTGAGAGGGTTTAGGGTGATGGGATCCACCTACTCTAGATGTCATTGGGCCTGCTGGGGATCCAAGAGTAGGAGAGGTCATGTGATTGCGGCTAGTATTGTTCTGGGAGTGTGGACTGTGCCTGCGTGGCCTTCTAGTGTCGTCCAGATCACTTATGGTTAAGATGTGGTGAGGCTTGGATGGGGCAGCTCCTGGCAAAAAACCCCCCAAAAAAACATTTGTAAAGATGCTTCAAATTAAAACAAACAGTAAAAAGGTCTGTCACTACCGTTTAACTTTATTACCTGGAGAAGGGAGTGGTCTGGAAAGCCCTCCAGCAGGTCGTCTGTTTTGAGGGTATAAAGGGATTTTGGGGCGGGCACCAAGCTCCGGTTTGGCAAAGACGGGATTTGTTTCAGTGGAATTCGTAAGGGTGAACTCCACAACATGGGCCTCAGAATCTAAAGGAATTAACAAATTAATTCTAAAGTAATTTACAATTATTTTCAAACCATCACTCTCCACTTAATAAAATAACAAGAAGCTTACCTGACTGGGGACATGGACTATGGGCAATTGTACAATTTTCTCCCTGATCTGGCAGGTCTTCCACTGCTTTTTCCTGAACAGGTGGCCGCACATCCCTTACTCGAAATGTATATTTGCAGCGGCGACGGGGGTCAACAGTACTCCAATACCAGCGAGAGCATCTAAGGATAAAATATATGTAACTAACATTTAGAGGCCAAGAAGGTATTTCATTACATCCATTGCAGATAAAGAGGCTGCATGTTTAATACTGTAATTATTTCTTTTCTTTTTCTGTTTCCTTGGCATTTGATCAATTAGCCTGACATCTTTTTTAAACTGACACAAGGACATCATTTTTTATAACAAGCCATAAAAAGTTACTTACTGGTAACCCACAGGAAAAAGTTTGCCATGACAAACCGATAACTCGCTGAGCTTGCCCAGCTTCTCAACTAATAACGAACCTGAGAAAAAAAAAGTTAGAATGAACATCTTTAGGTGCATTAACATGTGATTATTTCTTAATAAAATTTTAAACTGCAATTAAATTCTAAAGCAAAATTCTATCTATATAATCTTAGAAACCAACCTATCATTAAATTGATAATTTCTGGTTCCAATCCAGTCAAAAACTTCCTACGAAGACTTATCCCTTCAAAATCCACATAAACTCTCCGAAGCACTTCAAACCCTTGACCTGTGATGATCTGGTAAGAAGAACAGTGTTTTAAAAATCACACACATGTTAATTTTGTGTTACTAACAAACCATAAATAAGTGTCTAGAACTAAACTACAAGCAACTGAAGCGATTGCATACTTTTCCACTTAAAAGATTGCGGTGCTTGTGACAGAAGACTCTCTTATCATCCTGGAAGACACAGTTGCGGTAGCGGGCACACATGAAGTGGTAGTTGCTCTGGCATGAAGTAAGGCAACAACCCACCGTCGCCCCGGTCCGGTTACACCGTTCACAACGCTTAGAAAAAAAGGAACGTTAGCAGAAATTACACATTGCAGTTGCATTAACAGCTTACATAAAACACAAGCCTTTAAGCATACATTACATAAATGGATGAGGATCTTAGAAATTAGACTCAAAATTTAAATACTACGTATCTTAAACTTTTAAGGCTTTTGTTGTTCTAGAGAACAAAGATTTTATTTTGAAGAATGTTGGTAATCGACCAGCAGTGGTACCCATTGACCTCAATTGCATAACTAGAAAACCAATGTAAGTTATTGGGGGCCATTGCTCGGTTTACTAACTTTCTCCAAAATATCTTCTGATATTATATCAAAATACACAGGAATAAAATGACAACTGATAAAGCATTTTAATTTTTGGGTAAACTTTTACTTCATTTAGATTAATAAAAAGCATACCATTAGACGACCTCTCGCAACTGCACTGTGGACATGCAAAAGGGAACCATTATCTTCCTCAAAAACCTCCGCAGACCACATAGAACAGTTCACATGAGCCCACTCATTCTGGCCCAGATAAAGCAATCTCCCAGCATCCTGGAAAAATAAAAGATGTGTCACTTCAGACATGAATCATGCATGATGTCATTCTGTCCTAATACCAATATGTTAGACATTTATTCATCTTTTTCCTTCTTGAAATGAGGAAAGGAGAATGAGATACTTACGCTGGCCTTTGTATCACCAAATTTTTGGCACAGAGCACACTGCCTTTCATCTTCCTTCGACCAACCAGTGTCCAGGTCTGTTTTTGTCACTCGACCTCTCTTACCTGGAACAAACCATAACGCTATCAGGTTAGGTTGACTTATACACAGCTTTACCTGTCTGGGTTATATCAGTGATCTGCACTACCTTTGAGACTCAGTCGTATCTCCCTCATGTCCATATAGCAACTCCTGCTGGTTTTAAGGGCCAAAGGATTAGAAAGGTCGGTTTCTTCTCTCATTTTAACATCAACGTGGCTTCCCATCAGCTGCAGTGTGTCATCCTCAGGCTTCCCACAGGCATCTTTCTCTTGCCATTGTGCATAAACGTGTTCATAGTTCGGGGGCCTTACGGCGTGTGTAAGCATCCCACTTAAAGAAGAAGGATAAAAAAGGGATGACGTTAATTACAGAACATTTGGATCTTGTACGTTGCACAGACATGAAAATAATAAAAAAATAGGTATGCCTACACTGGCAGATGTTTGATGCGTGGATCCCACACTTTAGGGTCTTGACTGTTGAACCAACTGTAAGCGTCCTCCAACAGCTGGAAATGATAAAAACTACATTTAAACCACTGAGACATAGCAAAATAGTAATGCAATTCTTTGTCTAAAAGAGAAAGTTCATTGCCAAAGTGAAAATTAAATTATCTCTTAATGATACTTCATATCTTTCTTATGCTAAACTGAAAAAAAGATATTACTGAAACCTGTATGTTTGTTTTGTTTACGTAAACCAGAAGTGAACAGGGACCAACGATTTATGGTTTACGATGTTCTTCAAAATATCTTCTTTTGTGTTTCGCAGGAGAAAGAATGTTATAAAGGTTTAAATGCATCCACTCTTCAAAATGAAGAATGAGATACTTCTTGTCATGATTGACCCCCATGATCCATCAACTGAAACTAATTGACTTGAGAAGATATTTTGAAGAGTGTATCAGAACAGCAATGGTGCCCATTCACTTGAATTGGTTTCAAGTACATACAACAGAAGTGAAGTGATGCTGCCACAGTTTGGTCACAAATATTCTTCATATAATATTTTTTAGATACAAATCTTTTTTATAGATACAAATCTTTATCTATAGTATACAACATATAAAATAAATCATAAAAACGTAAATGACAAAATCCTGTTTCACACAATTCAGTGCTTTTTTGTAACAAAAAAAGGAATGTGATTGATCTTTAAAATCCTTTCTTTGATTTGTCTTTAAAACCACCAACACAAAATTGAACTGAATAAGAAAAGTGTCTCAAAATACAGTGTAAGGAGGTCAAAAGACAGCAAGATATAATTTATTATATACACATCAATATTAAGCTTTAACAGCTGTTGCCACATCTGCTGAGCTTAGTCAAATACCAGCTTTAGCTGTCATCATTTCATAGCAATGACTAATAAATAAATTGCCAATTAAATATGAATTAATTCATAGGATTCAGACCGTCAGATAGTACGAGCGGGCCAGGGTGGTGGGTCTTTGGTCCTCTGGCAGGTTTTCCTCTTCTTCGAGGTGACGGACGATTACCTTCACCACATCCTCATGGAAAGACTTCTGCACAAAAACACAAAACAGAATTATGTTAAAAAATCTACTAAAAAATCTGTTAAACTTTTTATGTTAAAAAGTTTAACATTTCTGTTAAACTATGAAATGTATTCATGTATTTATGAACCTAACACATAAAAAAAACTTGAGCTGGGAATATGAGAATGATGTGTTTTTCTATTATAAAAATGTACAAGTTAAATACATTGCATTTCTAAAAGTAACCATTTGCGAGGTTGATTTCAGACACCCGTCACACCCCAACTTTCTAGTTGCCATTGGAAAGTGTTCGTTTTCGTATAGGTTGACCTCTGACCTAGTACAAGCAAAATGATAGTGAGTTGAGCACTTGAGATGCTAACCAGTGATGTGTACAAGTCTTCTTCAAACTTTATTCCAACAGCACCAAAGTCACAGACCTCTCCGGTGTCTGGAGAACCCAGCTCAGCACACTAAAACACAAAAGAATTTGCGATTAAAAATTTTTTCATATTTTGTTTCACGTTTAACATTATGTGTCCTCATATACTGATGACCAATCAATCACTTCACATTTAAATCCAAACAGATGCTCTTTATAATAACAATGGCCAATGAATATGTTCAGATGTTAACGTATAAACAACATATAAAGTACAAATATGAAACTGCTGATAAAATAAACTTGAACCAAAGACACACACCACTGAGCAGGTGAGCAGGTGTTTGGTGAGCGTGGAGCTTAGCAGACCAGACAGCACTTTCTCCAGCCCGGTCCTGAGCTCCTGCTGGAGCACGTCCCTCCAGCCATATCCGCTGATCTCTATGTCAGGCTGGGCTTGTAAGCATGGCTGACAGCAGTAAACCACACTCTCAGGCAGACTGGACAAGATCTCATATAAGTCATCTGTGTGAAAATTATGAAATAAACAATCAGCTGATGTAAAAGACAAGCAACAGATTTCCCAATACTGACCTACAAAAATACAATAACTTCTCATCATATTCATGAGTGATAAGACGGTGAGCTAGTCCCTTTACGAATAGTTAAAATTGTATTACATTTACAATTAACTAAAATTAATAAATTGTAAGTATACTTTAATTCATCGTATCTTACAGAACCTTATCGTTATCAATAAATATATACATCTGTAAACAAACATGACAAATCTATACACCTTAAGCAGCCAAAGCGATAACCTTAACTGTTTCCGGTGTGTTCACTCACCTGTTAACCCTTCACATTTAGCGTGGACCCAGTGGTTACATGTTGAACACTGCATCATCTGACTGTCGTAGTCATTGTCTTCATAACATTTGAAACACATGGTGCAGTAGTTTCCTTTAAAAACAAAAACATATGTTTGCCATACTTAGTTTAAAGCCTGAAGGTCAGTACCAGAATAAAATGAGAATACTCCACCTTTTCGACCATAACAAATTAAAGTGCTAGAGCACAATTTTATTCTGCCACAAAAATATCTTAAACAATTTAATAACTGGAAAAGACTTAAAAAACATTTCATCATTTAAAAAAAATGAATGCATATCTCTAGTCAAGATCTATATTTGATTCTAAAAAGTCCCTCAGAAGTTTCATTGTGTCATCATTTTTCCGCGGAACACAAAAGAAGATATTTTGAAAGCGTTCCTGTTGTCCCCATTGACTTTAACTGTCTGCACACAAAACAACTGCAAAACACTATTCTGTAACCAATACTCTTCAAAATACCCTCTTTTGTGTACTGTGGATAAAAGGAAGTCATGAAATGTCAAGAGGCTGATTAAACGATGACACAATTTGCATTTTGGTCTTAACTTTAACCAACCCTGACAGTAACCTTTATTTCTAATCGATGCATCATTGGGATGAGTGCTAGAAGTGCTGACCCACTGTGGACAACAAACGCTCATAATGCAGATGTCAACAGCAAAGATTGGGACATGAGATCAGTAAGAAGCTATAATCTCACCTTGATCAAATAACCGCGTACAGTCTGGACACAGACCCTTGTCATGATTCCATTCCGTGTCCCAGCTCTTCCCTGGAGTCACCCCACAACTTCTACACCTGATACAGGTCATGCACACCTGGAAATACCAAACAGTGCCTTTAAATAAGAAGTACTTCTACAAATATTTGATTTATGTTGGGTTAAAGCGTTGAATGGAAAATCTTTTACAAAAAAAAGCTCCGATGTCGTTTCATGACTTTCCAAAACAGGAGAAGCTTACACATTCTGAAAGTCTGCATTTTATCTGTGGGTGTCACTTCTGAGCGTTTTGGGTTTATTACTATTTTATAACCTAGTCATAACAGAACTGGCATTACAAATGATTTTATTATCCGTTTGAATTGACGCACTTGCTTTAAAAATGCAATGAAAGAGTGGGGTAAGGTTTTTTGATGATGTGCTGCGCGTTGAGGATACCCACGCGACTCAACTTACCCATGGCTTCTTACGCTTGTTTGGTTTGGGGTAGTTGGGGCCGAGACAGGCGGGATGATAACAGTTCTGACACCTTTCACACTCAAGCAGAGGCTGTATTGAAGTTAAAGAGTAGAAAACAAATGAATGACATTAATGATGAGGCAGAACTTAAATAATACAAAAGAAAATTACATGAGATAAAAGTTTGATAATAACTTCTCAACAAATCGCAGATCCAATCTTAGAGTGACAGTTTATCAAAAATTTCAACATTCTGTCATCATTTTTTCTCCCTCATTTAATTTCACAAAAAACCCAAAACAAAATATTTAAAAAAAACTGGCAACCGAACAGCCATCAAATTTTATGGACACAAAACCGATTCAAGTGAATGGGGGCCGGTTCCCAACATTGTTCAAAATATCTCATTGTGTTCTTTGGAAGAAAGTATCATACATGTTTTGAAATAGCAAGAGAGTGAAGAACTTCCAACTACCTTGGAGTCTTTGTTCTTTCGTCCGCAGACCCTGCAGAACTTGCATCGACGACAGCACCAGTTCTCCTTGTTCTCGTCCAGAGGACGCTCAAAGGGGTCTAAGCAGAACCGGTGAAACGGTTCACAGCATACCTGACAGAACAACATCTGCAGAAAATTCAAAAATGATTCACTTAAATTTGGTTTTCAACGTTGGACATCCAGCCAACAAGGTGACATCAGCAAATGTGAAACAAAACCAAATAAGGAAAACTCCTCTTGCATAAGATAAATCTTATCTTTGTGTACCAAATTGTGAACGTAAGGAGATTGGAAAACAAAAACGCTGAAATATAAAATAAGTAGAGGTCAAACCTCATGTTGGCCTTTGCTGGCACACAGCAGGCAAGCGTACTGGGGTACGAGAGGGACAGAGGTGAGGATGCTTAGACCTCCTGTTGCCCAAATGCTCTGAAGGCTACAATCCTCCTGTGGAGAACGACAGAGAAATTAGATATTAAAGGATCTGTCCATGTGGTCGGGTATGTTGACTCCATCCCCTCCGAGCCTTCAGCAAACCAGTTAAAAGTTTTAGAATACAAACGCAAAACCACAGCGTATGTTTTCAGTTAACATTTTCATAAAGGATCCCATTCTTTCGAAACATCTGTCGTTCTAAAGGAGTGAACAACAGAACTGAATAGTACATTTGAATCAAGGCATGTTTGGTTTTACACAGTGGAATTAACATCTGGAAGAGCACAAACAGTGACTTACTATCAAGAATTTTTATTTGTATAGAGGAAGATAAATATTTTACTGCTGCATTTTAAGAGCTGGTATTGGCGGACTTGTATTGTTGTGCTTATTGCATATATCAAAACATACAGTTTTTTCAGTTCAGCATAAGACTTTTCATCAGTGCCAAAGTTTTCTTTTCCTTTCAGTTACAGTCATTCTTCCATGCAGGATCAGATGCTGCCACCATGTGGCATAAATGTGTAAAGTATAGGTGGATGGCAAACCAGCAAACGAATTAAGATTGTTGATAGGATTGGAAAAGGACCTTGAAATCGACACGGATCTTGTGGGTGGGCACCTCTGGCTCCATCTGTCTTTCTGCAAAACCATTTGCGAGGGCTGCGAGAACGCTGGGCGGGGTCTGCTCTTGTGGATTCTGCAAAAACAATAGATGTTTTCAATGAGCCGGTATTGATTTCATCTGAGGTTTGTACAATGTGAATACCTTTTCAACTTTGCGCCTGATGGGCGGGACCTTGTGGAAGCCGGGTCTGCGGTGACGCACTCCTTCATCGAATGCGTCGCCGATGAAGTCGTCCAATGAAACAAAATCTGTTGAGCAAAAAATTCAGATACAATTAAAGCTTAAATAGAATATAAATTAATTATAATAATAGTATAATTTTATAATAATAATGTAGGCATAACTATATAAAGATTATTATATTATTACTTTGAATAACCATATATATTATGACTACCAGAACCATATAGTTTTTATACAACAAGTCTTTTTAAAACGTATGATGCCATTTATTGAATTACGACCCTATAAATAGCAGTCAAGTCTGCAGCAGGTTAAGGTTCACACTTTTGCTATCCATGTGATTGTCCATGACAATGAGGTGAATAGTTAATAAGTTATTTTGAATATTTTTGTGGAATATTTAAGGGCATGACTGATATGAAAAGTTCTTTTACAATAAAACCTCTACCCATGCTTGCATTCAGTGACGTCTTACCTGCGTTACGATAGCCAAGAGTTCTCCTGCGGCCAGGGGAGATGGAGTTCGAAACACTAATCCATTCCAAGTCTGATTCGTAATCAAGCAAATCGCTGTAGGAACGCGGTTTAACGTGTCGTCGAGGTTGTTTCCGCACAGATGGGCTGTCACCCGGAGGAGTGGGAAACATACGGCCGATCCCATCGCCACCCTCGCCTTCTTCATTACTCGAATGACCCACACTGACCGATGACCGTCGCTTCTTCACATTTCCTTTGAACGATGAGATGCTCATCCCAAACATGCTCAAATATAATTATGTCGAAAATGTTTCATCGTTCTTAACTTTACTTACCTTTTTGAAGCTTACAACTTAGTCTCCGGGCTTTCCGCTCCTCGACCGCGTCACATCGTTTGTATCTTTAAAAAATAAAAGCCAAGAGAAAATGATAAGGAGATTTTAGGGTAACATTATGGATCAAATTGATGTGACTCATATTACACAAAGTCAAGCATTACACATAATAAAACATAAATACTTACACGCAACATTGCCGCTTTGTGTTTGGGCCGCCAAACTTTGGTTTGTCCAGACAGTTTATACACCTGCCACAGTCCTCCTCATGGAGACACCCCTTGCACTCGCCACACCTTCGGTTGCGATTCGCTAACAAATGAGCTCGACTCTTGCGGGACTTCGATATTCTGTGCTCATGTAACAGAGGGCTTTCTGGATCCGAATGAGACTCGACACCTGCCACAGAAACAGAACACAAGCTCAATCCATGATTAAAAAACATATCATTAACCTGACAAAAATATTTTAATACATAGGTTATTTCCTGTAACAATGACAACAAGCAGGAAGCATTGGTATGAAACTCAAAAATGTGCAAACAGGAAATCAACCATAAGCAAGTCTGCTCAAGTGTTTGTTTTATACGGTAAATTTTTGTGAGCATGTGCCAGTACCTTTCTTTCCAGGTGAAGGGGATATATCCGATCTCTCGTGCAAAGGTAAAGCGCTCAGTCGTGGGATGTCATCTGGGATCATGGCACGAGGCTGGCCTAAAACCACAGCCGCTGCCCTGCAGACATGTTTGATGCGGGGTCCTCCTCTGACGGGCTCCTTAGAAAAATACGTGTGTAACAAAAACTCATGAGAACACTGAAACTGTTTATTGAAGATGCAAAGCTATGGGGATCACACGTTGAAATGTGTAAACGAAAATATTTTGCTGATCAAATTCGCAAATAAAATCAGTTTGTGACCCACCTGCTCCAGAGACCCTTCAGTCTTGTTGGGACAGGTATTCTCCGGATGCTCCTTTGGTGTCCGCCTCTTTCTCGTTGTTGCTGTGATTCTACCTTCTGGCAGGAGCTAAACAAAACAAGTTTTGATAAAAAAATAAATAATTGTAAATAGCATTCAATCAGTTTGACTTAAATTGACAGTAAAAAAAGCTTAGGTGGCACATGTATGGTTGTAATAAATATAGTTATTGGCAGGGCACATCATCTTTGAAAAGCTATTAAATATGCAGTTATTCTTAAAAAGGGAAAATATTAATATAGATGCACCAAAGTATTTGTTGCACAATGTATAGTTGATATTATGATCTTTAACATTACAGCTTGAATATGAAAGATGCAACAGATGCAACAGATGCAACAAACCAAAAATCTCATATTTTACCTGGGTGGAAACATTGTTTCTTTTTAAGTTGTAAATTCTTGATATATAAAGCAACAAGTATGCATGTAAAATATGAACAATCATTTATTATTAAAACGTATTACTTACTTCCATAGAACACAAAAGTAGACATTTTTAAAAAAACGTCACTCCGTCAGTTCCATCGTATGGAGACAAAACCAATCAAAGTGAATGGGTGCCAGTGCCGTTTTGTTAACAACACTTCTCAAAATATCTTCCTTTGTGTTCTGCAGAATTAAGCCATACAGGCCTGAAATGGCTAGAGGGTCAATAAACTACTAAAAATTTTTATGTTGCCAGGGACCACCAAATGTAATGGACCTTTCGTGAGGACTCACTTTCTAAAATACATTTTCAAATACCTTTATATAAAGTTTATAACGTTGTATATTATACGAAAACATTTAAGCTATAAAAAATAAATTGTAAGTTGAGAATATGCCAATAAGCCTTGGTCTAGCGAGAGTTTGACTCTCAACCCTAGGTTAGGCGGACAGCACCAAACCCTCAACTGCTACCCGGGCGCCGCAGCATATATGACAGCCCACAGCTCTGGGTATGTGTTCACATTTGGTGTGTGCGTTCACTACTGTGTGTGTGCACTCTGGATGGGTTAAATGCAGAGCATTTGGGTCACCATACTTGGCTGTATGTGAAGTTACTTTCACACTTTCATAAATATTTTATATAATATGAAATAATTGTAATGTTTGTTTTATGGTTCAATTGCCCTCTAATCTTTTGGAGGCCCCCTTGGGGTACCTGGAGCCCAGTTTGAAAAACCCAGCATCAGAATGAAATAATATATGTTGGTGAAAACTGCCCTCAATCAGAAAAGATAGATTTACCCCTGATGACTTTAGATGTTTCTGTTGGTCTATTTTGATGAGTTGGACCTTTGCTTTCTTAAGGAGGTTGAACATGCGCTTGTTAGCGCCTGTAAGACGAGGACGATGAGAGGCGACCTTATCGTCAACATCAACAGCAGAAGTTTCCTCAGAATTCAGAGCTTTTGACTTTGAGAGATGTAATTTATCAAAGTCTGAGATGGAAAAATGAAAATAGGGTTATTCTTTAACACTTATAAAACAGTGTTTATATTATTTTATGATCTCCACCCACCTCTACATTTATTGGGAAGCGAGATATCTGTATGAATGGAGAATTCGTCTGGCAGTTCATCCTCTCGAATGGCAGCTGCCTGGTGTTGCGCTAGCAGCTTGGAACTAAGAGCTCGGACGCAGATGGAGACTTTGCGAACAACCCCAGGGGTGTTAAGATCCTCGATTTTAAGTTTAGCTTTTTCTTTCCTAATGTCTTTGAGAGACTTAATCAAACTAGGCCCCTTATCAAATGAGATATTCTTATCAGGAGATGAAATAACCGTCTTCATTTCAGTTTCTGGTTTCCTTGTACCAGTCATGAGACCCTGTTTGAATTTCAGCTTCTTGTATGACCTTAACTTCGATGCTTGGGTTTTTAATTCTGTTGGTTTTTCGTTGTTTTGCAGAGGATCAAGGAATGCTTCCATCGGAAAATCCTTAGTAGATAACAACGTCTCCAGCTCTTTATCGAGATCTTCATTGAAATTGAACACTTCTTCAGGGGCAGGTTCCAGAACGTCCCATTTGAAGCCTGGATCTCCAAGTAGCGATTGCCTTTTCCCAGACGACGTCTCCATACTGAAATTCTCAAACTCGTCGGTCGGTTCTGTTTCCAGAATGGAAAACAAATCGAGATCGGACTGGCTTTCGCCAAGATCTTCCTCTTCATCCTGAAACAGAGGGGTCTCAGGCTCGCCTCTTTCGCTGGAATCATGTCTCTTTGTTCTCGGTTGCAGCCCAAACTTCTTCTGAGCGTTCTTGCGGGGAAGTCCTGACATACCGACATCATCCATAAACCTCTTTGGTGTCTTGATGACCCGTGAAGATCGGGCGCTTACAACTGGCATTATGAAATGTCTGATGTTTTTACAAAATTTTGTTTTGTTAGGTTGAACATCTTGGTCCAGCTCCTCGTTCTCATTCATATCCACCTGCTCAGAAATATGCTCTTCAATGGTTTTCTCTAACTGCTTTGAAATGAGCTTGACCCTATTTCTTTTCTCCCCTATGGACTGAAGACATTTCCTCTTGAAATTTGTTGAAAACAGAAGCTTGGGCTCGCCTGCATCTGTATTAGCCATTGGAGGAAAGTCTTCACCAACTTCAACTAACTCTTGTCTTAATTTTTGATTTTTTAACCTGCGCCCGATCAAAGACCTGCGTCTACGTTTTACCCGTTTAACCCGTCGTCTTGCCAGATGAGGAACCTGTGGCCGTTCTATTTCCAAGGATACTACATCTTTGATGTCTGTTGACACCTGTGTCTCATCAACCTTAACCTCATGCTGGGTCTCTGTCACATCAAGGGAGTAATTGGTCAGTGTTGATTCTGAACAATTGTCTGTTCCGACCAATTGTTCCATTGTCTGTGGCTCAGATGCTTGGGGCATCTGTGGCTCTGTACTTGGAACTGTCCTTATTTCCTCTTCATGCTTAACTTCACCCAAATGCACTTTTGGTTTTGGTTCTAAAGATTCCGGTACTGACGTAAGCGATACCATCGATACTGGCGTTTCGTCCACCTGAGTCTCAGCTTCAGCAGTGTTTTCAGAAGTGTCTTTCTCTCTTGCCAGATTAACTTTACTCCTCCGTCTGTAAATGGTCCAGTGTCTTTGTTTTCCACGCTTCTTCCGGGCAGTGCTTCGCCGTGTCCCGTTCCTTCTTACGTGGGCAGGGATGACAATTGTTTTCACCATGTCCTCCGTCGGCTCTGGAATAACATGGTCTTCGACTTTTTCAGGGAGATCCTTTATTTCAGGTGACGTTGTGACTTGCTGGATCAAGAAGGACTGCTTCAAACTGTTGTTTTTGCCGGGTGAGGAAACAACCTTTATTTGAAGCGGAGGGACGATATCTCTGCTTGTTAGATCGTCGGGGTCAGTCTGAGTGGATTCTTCTGGATGAGCTTGTGTAGTTGACTTTTCAAGGACCTCTTGCTTTTCCTCTTGGTTTTCCTTTGAGGTTTCCTCAACTCCCTCAAACGTCAATAAACTCTCTGGACGTTTAGGAATTGGGGAATTCATAGGTTCTTCTGTTGTTTGCTGCTTATGTTTGTCTGCCTCCAACATGTTGGAAGGTTCTGCTTCTGTGGAAACATTATCTTCATCAACAGGTTCCAAAGGAGGTTCCGACTCTTTGATGAGATTTTCCTGCGTTTTACTTGGATTGTCTAGGGTGTCTTTGCTTTTGCTCTTAACTAAGGTAAGAGTCCAAACAAACTTGCAGCGTTTCTTGCGAGATCTGGTTTTGGGGTTCCGTATCCTGGTCAATTTCAAACCTGGAATACCAACAAATTCCTGATCAAATGAGAACTTAACATCAGTGGGAGCTGACTCCTGATTCCTTTCAGATTCCTTGTGGTTCTTTTTCTTTTTCTTTTTCTTCTTCTTCTTCTTCTTTTTGGAAGGAGACTTGGATCCTTCAATAGTTGAGACTTCCAACACTGACTCGGCCAAACTCTGGTTTCCAGAATCCTGTGCGGTATTGGAGGACTTCCTCCTTTGTCTCCGAATCACAAGCTTATTTACTTCAGTGTCGTCTTGTGCTGGTTCTTCCTTAGCTTTTGGCTCTTTATTTTCACCGGACAGGGAATTTGTAGGCTTTCGCGTTGATTTCCTTAACTTTGCCCTTTGGTCAGCACCAGGATCTGTTTGAGGAGAAACATCTGATTTTTTGTCTGCAGACCTTCCTCGTCTCCTTGTTATGTTCTCCTCTCTTGGTTCACCCGCACTGCTTTCATTTGCGGTCTTTAATTTCACATGAACACTTGAGATTTGGGAACATTGATCCTCCATAACCTCAGATTTGAATTTAATTTCCTTCCGTTTTTTGACAGATTTCTGTTGTGAGGAAACTGTATTCTTTTTAGTCACAAGCTTTATGGTGATCCTTGGAGTTACTCTAGGCTCCTGTTTTGCAAAACCCCTTTTCCTTCTGGTTTTGGGGGTTTTTATGGATCCTTCACCATCATCCACTGCCGGGTCCTTTACAGGCTCTTGAGTGTGTAGTTGCTGAGCAGAATCATTTTCAGGATCTTGTGAACCTATGTTTTCCAACACAGCAGCCGCTCCACGAGTTGGCCTCTGACGTATCCTCTTTGACTTTGCTGATGCACGATCACCTGGAATAAAACATACATAACACACAGTAGATTTAAAGTCTTTATAGCACAGTTAGTTTACATAAATGTTTACATTCAAGTTATAACTACAAACTAGCAACTCAGTCTTAAAGGATAGACAATTGTTGTTGGTAAAATCACATGTGAGAACAAAATATACAAAGCGAAAAACAAAACCAAAGAACAATTTAAAAGTTAAAAAAAGGTTATCTAAAATCACACTCACGTTTACAAGGATTTCGTCCCTGGAAGACAGGGGCGCTGATGTCTTCATCCGCAACTTCAAATCCTTTGAATTCAGCTCCCTTAAAATGAAAGAGAGGTGAGCTTTTAAAAACATATGCTGTGAGTGTGTATTTCTATGGAGCAAGTTTAATTTCGAAGAATTCCTTATGTGTTTATAAATATAAAGTCACATTGTTAATGGTTACATATTTTTTAATTATATTGGTTAAATATTAAATAATGGTTTCTATTCATAAATGCTTTTTAAGAGGCTGAGCTTTTTCAAAAAGAGGACACAATAAAAATTAAAAAACATGCACATTAATTGCATAGTTTTAAGCGTAAAGGAAAATCAGTGAAGGTGACGTCTGGTACACATCTCTTGTTAACCATATAAAATATGTCACCAAAACAATGCAGTGATGACAGAGATTTAAAAGGAGATTTGGGGATTACGAGTGCTAAAATACTGAATGTTGTAGGACAAAATACCATCATTCCTGTTCTAACATTATACAAAGTCTGTTGACAGTATGAAACAACTTTCGTCTGCAGTGGTGAGAAACAACACAACTGTATCAACTGTATCCTCACCCACTCCAATGAACTTGAAAACAGAGCACTTATTAAGAATAAGTAAAATAAATACATTTCATTTTATAGACAGTTACAGACACTGTTCAATGAACCTGTAAACTGCAACAATGTCAATGCATGAAGCTGATGACCCCATTTTATTTCAAAAGACAAGAAAATGTCAGTGCTTGTCCTCATGCTTTCAAAGTCCACAAAGCTTTGACCTTGATCTTCTAAGTATTAGTTTTTCCATTTCAGGTTGTGCGATTCTGCACACAGAAAGCAACACAAATGTTGCCATAGCACATTTCCGCAACAGTGATATCTCAGGTCTGGCAGCATAAATGCAAAAAACAAAAGGTTGTCAACATATTTGACCAGCGAATTTACATGTACGTCCTATTCACTTCCCACAAGAAACATTTCATAAAGAATGCACACAAAACTTCACAAGACCCTTGCAATGACTTTCCAAGGCTTCATTGCCTTTCCATTTATTTATTTGGCAGACGCTTTTATCCATAGCGACTTACAAGTGTTATGCAGTTGCCAATTATCACTGCAGAGCAAAAAGGGGTAAGGTGTCTTGCTAAAGGGCACTTCAGTCGTTGCCCGCTGGCCCTGGGATTCGAACTTGCAACCTTCTACTTAAAAGTCTAACTCTCTAACAACCAACCACGACAGAACACTATCCACAATTATTGGGACCCCCAGCACTTCACAGGCAAACCAACAACTGGGTGCACTGTTGAGTCTTTTATTCTACACATGGACACATGTTTGAGTCTTGGAGCGTTTTCATAATGGCCAACATAATAGTGACTGCATGGTGTCACAAGAAATCACACGAATCAAGTAACCAGTATGCAAGCTCAAAATGAGGAAAGATCTTTAAATTTACATGTACGTTCCATCGCCTTGCCACAAGACACGTTTCATAAAGAATGCAATTTCAAGTGCATTTTTTTAAACTTTTTAAGATACAATTTGCAATGACTTTCCGAGGCTTTTGAATACTCTCCACCGGCCAGCCAACAACAGGTCCATGTTTGAGTCTTGCAACTTATATATAATGGCAAAACTCACATAACAGTCACTGTATGATCAGAAGCAATCATATGAATACAAAGTGAAGGTCAAGGCACACACTGTAGTGAAGTGAAGTGACGTATTGCCAAGTATGGTGCCATGCTGCGGCCCCCGGGGAGCAGTGGGGGGGGGCAGTGCCTTGCTCAAGGGACTTAACTCTGTCGTAGTATTCCCGCTGGTTCCGAGTCTCGAACCAGCAACCTTTGGATCACGAGTCCAAGACTCGAACCACCAGGCCACGACTGCACAATACAATAACAAAAATGCAAGCTCAAAATGATGAAAAGATCCAAGAATTTACATATAGGTCCTATCCACTTGCCAAAAGAGACTTTTCATAAAGTATGTTATTTCCAGTCTATTTTGAAAACTTTTTCACAACTTTTACGACAAAATGACCCATGCAGTAACTTTCTACCATCCACGGCTGTTGAGACACCCCACACAACATCGGCCATCCAACAACAGGTCCACCAGCCTGCGCGCTTAAACTAAAGACTCAACCAATCATGGATCTTTATTCTACACATGGACACATGTTTGAGTCTTGGAACTTATACATGGCCAAACTCACATAACAGTCATTGCATGATCAGAAGCAATCACATGACTCCAGTTACAAAAATGCATCTCAAAATGAATAAAAGATCCAAGAATTTACATATAGGTCCTATCTACCTGCCACAAAAGACTTTACAAAAAGAATACAATTTCCAGTCAATTTTGAAAACTTTCACGACAAAATGACCCATGCAGTAACTTTCTACCATCCACGGCTGTTGGGACCCCCCACACAACATCGGCCATCCAACAACAGGTCCACCAGCCCGCACGCTTAAACTAAAGACTCAACCAATCATGGATCTTTATTCTACACATGGACACATGTTTGAGTCTTGGAACTTATACATAATCTGATCACTGCATGATCAGAAGCAATCACATGACTCCAGCAACAAGAATGTAAGCTCAAAATGATGAAAAGATCCAAGAATTTTACATATTGGTCCTATCTACCTGCCATAAAAGACTTTACAAAAAGTATGTAATTTCAGTCTATTTTGAAAACTTTTTCACAACTTTTACGACAAAATGACCCATGCAGTGACTTTCAACCATCCACGGCTACTGGAACCCCCCACCCAACCAATCATGGATCTTTATTCTACACATGGACACATGTTTGAGTCTTGGAACTTATACATAATCTGATCACTGCATGATCAGAAGCAATCACATGACTCCAGCAACAAGAACTGCTCAAATTGGGAATGGATCCATATTCAAAACAGAACCAAGCAATGACCCACATGATGTGCCACCTATAGAGGAAGAACTTCAAGCAGAATGAAACTCCTTGACCCCGGTGAGCTCCAACCCTACAGTAAGGAACCCCCCCCCTACAGTAAGGAACCCCCCCTTCCCTCCTCCCTCTGTGTTATAACACAACGCCATGCATAACGATCAGCCCCAGCACAGTTTAAAGACCCCCCATTTAACACAGGCCCGCATGTCCATTTTGCCAACCCCAGCTGGCGATGCCCTAAACTCCGCGCTTCTGCCACCCCAAACAAGGCCAGGATCCAGCCCACCTCGTCGCTTCCACTGGAGCTGTATCCGGCCTCTCCCAGGCTCCTGTAGCTCGACTCGATCCCGAGCAGGCGCAAGTGAGACTGGTCTTCGTTTAACGCGAGCGCCAGGCTTGAAGGCCTCGGGCCTCCACCGGACGAGACCTCGTCTCGGTCTGAGCCGGAGCGGCCGAGCTGCCATCGCTTCTCCGAGCGCAAACGGCTCCGCGAGGACCAGGGCCGCCCGGGGAAGCGACCCCGCGCCGCGCCCACGCCGCCTGCGCCCACAGCGGCAGCCGCGGTTGCTGATCCGCATCCCGCCGCCGCCATCATAGCTTCAACAACAACACCGATGGATCGAAACTCGGGCTCAGCGATGAGGGAGAGCGCCAGATTGGGGGGGGGGGCGCGCGGTGCATTGTGGGACGTGTAGGCTGGGGCTGACGTGTTGTTTGCGTGAAACCTTCAAGGACTTTAGGAGGAGTTTTGGGCTTTATTGATATTCTTTATTATTATTTAATTTTTATTATTATTATTATTTAGTTCGGTTTCAAATGATTTATTATTTTGCTCATTGTTGATGCTTTGTATTACATGTTATAATTAAAATCTTATTAATAGTCATTTCAAATATTCATATTGCTTCAAGACTTAAGAAAATATTTGATTTATTATTAAAATAATGTAATATGATACAAGACCTTATAATAATAATAATAATAATAATAGTTTTAATAATAATATAAATAATGATAGTAAATCGACTTTTACCATTAATTCATTATTGTGTGTATTTCTATTCATATTGACCTGATCTGAGTGCTAATAATAATAAAAATAATAATAATAATAATAATAAAAATAATAATAATAATAAAATAATAATCATAATAAATAGACTTTTATCAAGAATCATTATTGTGTGTATTTCTATTCATATTGACATGGTCTGACTGGTAATAATAATAATAATAATAAAATAATAATCATAATAAATAGACTTTTATCAATAATCAATATTTTGTGTTTTTCTATTCATATTGACCAGATCTGACTGCTAATAATAATAATAATAAAATAATAATAATAATAATGAAAAATAATAATCAAATATTAATAAAATAATAATCATAATAAAAAATAAATAGACTCTTATCAATAATTATTATTGTGTGTTTTTCTATTCATATTGACCTGGTCTGACTGTTAATAATTATTATAATAATAATAATAATAATAATAATAATACCATTAAATCGACTTATTTTTCTATTCATATTGACCTGGTCTGACTGAATATAATAATAATAATGATAATAATAATAATAATGAAAAAATAGTTTTATCAATAATTATTAAGTGTAATTATTGTTATTATTGTTAAGAACATAATACAATACTATTTTATTAAAAATAATAATAAAATAATAATTCATAAATGTATGTATTTCTATTCACATTGACCTCTTCTTACTGCTTTGTACTGTATGTGATAATTAAAATATTCATAAAAATCTAAACCTGATTGTTTGAAGCAGTTATTGATTTAATTAAAATAATAAAAGTAATAATAATAAATTAATTTTCTTTTACTGGTAATTTATTAAAGTGAGTTTTCTATTCATAGTGACCTGGTCTAACTGCTATGAATTACATGTAATAACAAAAATATTACTTTGCTTTAGGGCTCTATATTTAATTATTTAAAAAATGTGATATTTATGATTAAAATGGTATACTATGATACAAAATCTTTCTTTTTAATCAGTCATTTATTAATGTTTGTATTTATAGTTGCAGTGACCATTTCAATAAACACAATAATACTTATAATAATAATAAAAATGATAATAATAATAGAAAATTGACTTTTACCAATAATTTATAAGTTAGTTTTCTATTCACATTGTATTATGTAATATATATGTAATAATAAAAATATTCATAAAAATCCAAACTTGATTGTTTAAGAAAACATTACATATATTTTAAAAAAAATAATAACAATAATATTAATTCATTACTGTTAGTATTTCTATTCATAGTGACCTGGCCTAACTGCTTTTGTACTATATGTAATAAGTGAAATATTCATACAAATCCAAACTTGATTGTTTAAGAAAATATTACATATATCATTTTAATAATAAAAAAGTCATAATAATTTTAACAACAACAACTATAATAATAATAATAATAATACCAATGATAATAATGATATTGATAGTGGTAATAATAATAATAATAATAAGAGTAATAATAATAATAATAATTATTATTATTATTATTATTGTTGTTATTACAATGATAATAATGATAGTGATGATGATAATAATAATAATAATAATTATTATTATTATTATAATAATAATAATAATAATAATAATAATAATAATAATTAATATGTGTATTTCTATTCATAATGACCTGGTCAACATCAGTTATTATTTTCTATGCATCTCATTTTCCTTTGTGAATAATTTGAATATTAAATCTCACAGAACCATTTCTAAAATAACTATAAAATAACATATGAAATAAAACAACAGAAGCCGCATTGCTACACCAACTTTTCATCAGTGTGCTAAAAAGTTTAGTGCAGTGTAAAATAATGTGACGTATGACCACCAGCGCGCTGTCCCCAAAACTACATTACCCATGATGCAATGCCCCGCAGTGACGTCATATCACAGTTTTCACCAGGAAGCGGAAGTAGAAGAGTTGTTTCACCCTCGCCTTTGTTGTGTTAAATCCCCATTTTCTCATCTGTTGTCAGCCTTGAAGGTATTCTGCTTTTTTCTTTAAACCAGGTTTATAAAACAAAGTTACGTGTGATCAATAACATCTATCTCTCATTCATGTGATGTTGCTATGACTACTCTGTACATTTAATAGCATTGATGATATTGAGGATTTACACACACTTTTATTCTTCATTTATTGGCTGGATATAAATGTGATGCTTGACATAAGTAAACAATTAATGATAAAAAACTAAAATAAATAACATGCAATGTTGGCAGTTCTGTCTCATATAACCAGATGGCAGCAATGCTTCATTTGGCATTGAAATGAATGTAGAAATATATAATAAAGTTATCTTTTATTTCCACAGGATCAGAAGTCCAAACTTCATCCAATATGAATCTTGAGAGAATTCCCAATGAAGAGAAACTAAGTCTTTGCAGAAGATACTATCTAGGTTTGTATGTATAAAACACGAAGAACTGTCATTATCACACATTGTTTTTAATGTCTATGATTGTTTTTAAACACTGATATCAGATCAGAAAGATTAAGTGAAATCTTATGGATTTCAAGGGGTAGTTCATAAAAATCGGGACGCACCGATATGGAAATTTGGGCTTGTATGTGGATTGCCGATATATCGGCCGATAAACCTTTCTTCGTAAGCATGAAACAAAATGCAAACACATACAGCGAACGACTGATTTTATTTCAAAACTTCAGAAAAGAACTGTACATCCGAAATTGAACTGATCTGTGATCTGTAGTTACTACACACTTCTATGGCCAACGTTTTGGCTATGGCTTGACCAAAATGAAACATCAATAAATCAAGTGATGATTAAATGTGTCCAGCAGAAAGCATGAGAAGTGTGTCAGCCAGCAGAAATAATACCTCATTTATCTTCCTAAAAATATCGACCTTTTATTATTGGACCATGATTCTAAATAATAATCGATAAGGCTGCCGAAACGTCAACCATTCCTTGAGAACATAACAATTTTATTACAACTGTATGACTTTCCTTCTTTAGCGTAATATAAACATCTTTTATGAAAATTGGTAACCAAACCACCGTCTCGTTTGTTCTCCATTGTACGGATGTTACATCACAGAGACGGGTCTCGAAATATCTTCATGTACCGCTCAAAAGAGAGTGATACAGGTTTTAAAGACATGAAAGTAAATATATATTTTAAAATGCAACAAAAGTACGACAAAAGTTTTTCTGAAATGAAGTTAACGTGGCTAGTTTGCACAGTACTGTAACGTGGAATAATATTTTGTTAATGTTTGCCCTCAGGTGGTTTTGCATTCCTTCCTTTCCTCTGGCTGGTTAATGTGGTGTGGTTTTTCAAAGAGGCTTTTTTTAAACCCGCTTACACCGAACAACCACAAATTAAATCCTGTGAGTATATGACAGGCAAGAATGAGTCACATGTTTAGGATTCTTCCAAGGAACTTCTTAAGTGAAGGTGTTTTGTTGTACAACATTTGTAATTAACGGTTTTTACACTTTCCCAGGATGTTTAATGGAATGCACTGGATCATATGACATAACATGCTATTTCAGATGTTTGTTTGACTTCTGCTGCCATTTACTATTTTAATACCAGTTGCACATTATGTGTGAAAGCCTGTGAGGCAAACTTTGTGACGCTGTCGGGAATGTTAGAGTGAACAAGCGGAGCTGTTTATATGCAAGATGTATTTTAACATATGTGATGTCTTGAATATATTTTATTCTTTTACTTCTTCTCCCAACAGATTTAAAGAAGTCGGCACTGGGGCTTTTCGCGTGGGTGGTGGTGTTGACAACGTGGATCACAATATTCCAACATTTCAGAGCTCAGTGGGGGGAGGTCGGAGATTACCTCTCCTTCACCATTCCACTCGGTACAGCTTGATATAACAGCTTTGAATCACCATACCTCTTTTTTAATACTTTTTTAATTCTCCTCCTCCCATTGGCAAGATGCCCCCTGGCTTATTTTACCACTGTCGCCACTTGCAAGAAATACTTGATCCGTCTGGGAGTTGTGGTATTTTGTGAACTGATGAAATCATTTGTTGGTTAGGTGAGATAATGTGGACACACAAGCATTGTGCTAATGTTTTTTTCCTGCACTGCTGCTTAATACTCGATCCATCTGTTGTCCGGCTTTAGCCGATATGATTATCAAGTTACAATGTAAAATAATGCGTTAAGTTTTGTAATGTTGTTGCAGTGAAGATGTACAATAAAAATTTGTGAACTGTATTTCAGCAGCAGTTTATCCTTTCTGAAAGTCTCTCTTTTTCTTCTTCTGCAAAACATTAAGGAAGATATTTAGGAGAATGTTGGCAACCCATCAGCAGCGGCACCAAGACACAAAACCAATGCAAGGGAATGGGTGCCAGCTAGCATCATTCTTCAAAATATCCTATTCTTTCATTTGCTGTTTTTAGAAACCAAAGCCAATCGACTTCGTAGGGATTTCCATAAAACTCCATGTTGAAGGATGAGCTTCTCTGATCTGTAGCCTATTAATCAATGCGGCTTACAATAATATTAAACTGACTTGCATACCAGACTATAATGTGAATGCATGAAGCATCTGTCTTGTTTGTAACCCCATATAGGCGCCTTTTGTGAAACTCGACCCACCTTTCGAGCAAACCCTAAGCCCCTCATGGATCTTCCTGGTTGCTGTTTTTAGTCACCTGTAGCTATGCGCGACAGACAGTTCTGCTTCTCTTTCTAAGCCATGCGGACAGGAAGAGGACATGTTATCCCTACATTCATTAGCTTGCCAACACATTGGTCACTGATCTGTTTTACTTCCAAATGACATCCATAAAGGCTGGATCTTCTGAGTCATAAGTCACATCAGACGGATGATGAAACTTTGTCCTGTTGTAGAAGGTCAACACGTGGAACATTGTGTTTGACATTGGCAAATCAGAATCATTACGATTCCTTTCATATTAAATTTGTAAAATGCAGAATAGTTTACATATTTGATAATATTTAAAGTAGAAATGGAAATTATTAAGGAGTGCCTCTAAATGTCTTTGTTCTTCTATAAGCAATCTTCCAAAAGGTATTTCAAAAGGATCCGATAAGGATTTGGGAGCAAGCATTCTTCCAAATACATTTCTCTTTGTTCATCGAACCCACAGAATTATTCAAGATACATTTATATATAAAAACTCTAAAAAGCAAGCATCGTTGTAAATAATGTATTCCATTTAAAAAAAATGTATGTACAGCATACCGGGAACATGTCAATTCATCACAGCCATATAACATACACATTTCACATCAAATTTATTCAATTGTTAAATGTTTTTATCCAAATCGACTTGTATTGCATTTAACTATACATCAGCGTCTGATCACGTCCTATCCCTTGGATCAAACCCATGACAATGGCATTGTTGGCAGTGAGCAACAGAATAGAGCATATCTATTTACTTTTTGTTACTTTAAATACGGATTCGGAAAATTACTGCCATGACGAATTGTTAAACCGTGCATTCTTCTAGATTATATTTAACTCATTGTCGTTATGTTTCATTTTATCGTAACCTTGCCCGGTCCAACACGGCGAACTCCTTGACGTCACCCAGCAATGGGCCTACCCTGAATGTGGCATCTGAGCATGAAATGTGCCACCCTTGATATAAAAGACACCAACATTAATAATCACAATGTTTTTTTATTATTCTATGGTTATGATAGCTGACATTTTGGTGCTCTAACTACCACAGTGACACATGCTGTGTCATGTGCAGTTTGCAGTCATTCTAACTTATTTATAGATTGTCAATTTTGCCGTTACCTCACACACATGACCTTTCGACATTGGATCGACGCATATTCGAATCCTTTCACATCATAACACAAAACATCTTAAGGGATGAAAGTCACACTATTCCTCTGTGAGATATTACATAATAACATAAATACACATGGCTTTTATCATGATTATATGGGGATAGTCCTAATCCATGCCCGTACTTAACATTCCATCATAACAAACGCAGCTTTAATAGCACTTTTGGCACCCTGACGCAAGATGAATTGAGGGAAAGACACCGGATCTCTGCCAGGACATGGCATTTGTTTTGAGCAAGGGCTCATGTGGAGGGGAGGTGTTTTTAGAAGGTACTTAAACCAAGACCAACACCTTCCCAGCGTTATTTATCCTGGACTTGCAGGCCTGGACACATCCTGGGACTTCTTACCAAGTGTCATTCCATAACTTTCTCTGGTGGTTAACAATCACGTTTAACTAAGAAGAATGGATTTTGATCTGCCTCCTTCAGTCCCGGTGAGCGGGATCCCATGGGATAAAGTTCTTCCACCGTTATTTCCCCGACTCAAGGGGACGATTGGACCGTATGCTTGGACTCCTACAGAACTTTTAATACCGGTTTCAGAACACACCGGAGCCGCACAGGTGGGATAATGCTTCTATAACATATTAATAAAATGCATCAGGCTGAAAAACAATACAAATCAGGTATTACTAAAAGTGATTTCCAATAATTCATCATTTTCATTTATTTTTGAAAGTTTTTTAAAGTAACTATAGTATGTTTTTTATTTAATAAATATATTTGAAATTATTAAATATATTTCTTAAAGAGTTATTTTTGGTTAAAAACAGCATGGTGATTAGTTTTTGTAAATTACAAGCTTACTAAAGAATCCAACAATTTCCATCATAACCAATGATGTGAATTATAATGGTCTTGGAAAAAGTTATGAAATATTTGGTGTCAAATTCCCTTCTTTTGCAGGTTACCTGTGATCAGAATGGTTTTTTGGTACAGGTTGATGTGAAACACTTCAGTCCCCAGGAGCTGTTAGTCAAAGTGGTCGGAGATTATGTTGTGGTTGAAGGAAAACATGAACAAAAAAAGGTAACACGTCCCCTCTTGACTCATATGTTTGTGATAATCGTTTGTGGATAGTCATTTTCAGATCTCATCCAAATCTGCCATTAAACACGTTGTGCTGGACGTTTAAGAAATGTCAAATCTAATGTATGAATGTTGGTTTCTAGGATGGTTCAGGGCTGGTGACGCGCCAGTTTAACCGTAGATATCGAATCCCGAATGGTGTGGACATCCTGGCACTGGAATCAGCCATGTCACCTGAAGGAATGCTCATCATCTCAGCACCTCTGCTACTAGAAGAGAACTCTCGATTGATAAATCTCAGTGGATCATAATGCACAGATCTAACAAACACGGATCTTGTTAAGAAAAAGCAATGTCCCCAAAACTCTCATCTTCTTTATTATACAGGCAAAACACAAGAGACCAAAAGAAAGAGTTTCACCTCTTCCACTCCCTCCTTTCTGACAGCCAATTCCAAACATACTCGATTCCAATTCATCAGATGACTCTTTGCACTTAAAGTTGGTTTATCACACATCCTCTGAAAGAGACACATTTGTTTAAAGTCTTATTCAAACGCTTATACATAATTGGATGGACACATATGCATTTGGCAGATAAAAACAAAATAACCATGTCTAGAACCTTTCATGAACAGCTTCAATATCTACTCTTCAAATAAGCAATTCTTCCAAAGATTGTACATATTTTTTAATCGTTATTAAAAAAATGATTGTGCTTATTGTTTATTTATACGTTCTGAATATAAATAAATATGTGATATACTTGTTCACTTGCAAAGTTCTTTATTTATAAATACACATTTCAATACACATACAAACAAAAATAAATAATAACATGATAGCATTGAAACCTCGTTTTCAGATATAAATCATGTGCCTGTAGGAGACGTCAATGGAAGAAACCGCTCAAGCATCACGTCAACTTCACTAGAAAAAAGATAAATCCACAATTTTAGTCTCGGGTAATATCACAAATTCAGAGTTTAGAAGACGTTATTCTCACCCGAGCTGTTCTTTCACCCATTTCCTTTGTCTTCTGAGAACTTGCAGTAAGGGATCATCTTCAAATTCTTTTCCATCTGAGTCTTGTGTACAAAAATGTAATATCAGAATAATCTTTTTCCCAAAGAGTAAAAAGGTCTGATTGACATGCAAGACATGTTGATATATGTAATACATAAAAATGTATTGAATTCAAACTTTTTGTGTAAGTTGTGACACATTTTAATACAGAACTATTCTTGAAAAACAAATCTCCATACACAAAACATACTTATTTTTTAAATATTAAATGAGGTATTATGTCTTTTTTGCATCTTAAGTAAAAGCATTCAAGCACAGGGTGAACTTCTAAAGTCATCCATGCTTTTAATAGTAAGTATTAAGTTCCTCTTAGATTCTAACCTGACCTGTTAAATCAATGTCATCACACAATTTTACAGCTAGTTACAAACACCTGCAAGAACATCACTGCTATGACCTTTCCTACCTTCTGCATCCTGCATAAGTTGATCTATGACCTCAAACGGTCGCTGGTCGTCAGCGCGGGGGGCGTAGGGGGAATGTGGGGACGAAGGGGAGGTAAATGCGGGGGAAACTGATGAACTTGTCTTGCACTGGGTTGGGGAATCAACGCCGGAAAAAAGCACCTCGGAGACGACCTGTCAATATCAAGAAATAAATAATGTTTGAAATAAAAAATGTTTGTTTAATGCCTTGATAAAATGAAACTTAAATACAAACCTGTCCCAAAGCATTGTGTATCGGTGAGGGTGGCGGCGCCTGATCTTTAGATCGTCTTCTTAGTGTCGGCCTTTGACCCTCTTCCTGACACCTGCTTTTTCCACTCGCCTCCATGACTTTCCGAGTGACCCCTTCATGACCTTTAGCCCGACTTGCCCTTTCTGGACTGCTGCTCTGCTCAACTCTATATACACAAAGATACTCAGACAGATCCAACTGATACTGTTATTATTTTGTGAATAAGGTTTGCCAACCAAATGTGATGCAATGCAGTGACAAGTTATACAAGCAATCAAAGCGACATCACCCTGCATTTGAACATTTAGTGATGACAATTTAATTGTTGCTGGAATCTTCACAACATGTTAGAACACATAAGAAATACCGTGCAGATTTTTTCTTTCGTCTTGTTGATGCAGTCTTGTCATTCCTTATGCCTTCCATCTTCCCATTGACTGATGAGGATTTCTTCCCCTGGGTATCTGGCCAACGCTCATCTTTGCTCTTAGTCTTTGGAGATGAGGATTTCTGCCTTGTGTGATGCTCTTCTACAATCTCTGGCATGTTGAACTCTGTTACTTCTACATTCTTTGTGACGGTCTCTCTTGAGCCATGCGGAAGGGTGTCAGGTTTTATTAGGGTCTTAGGTTGCTCTTGAATACGGATGGTGGCATCACGTTGGAGTCTGGAGACACTGGGGCTAGAAATAGGTAGAGCTGGCTCAGGTTCATGGCTGGAAAGGATGACTGGTGTGAATTCAAGTTGTGATTTGTGATGAGGTATTTTGTGTAAATGGCTGTGAAATGCCTAGAAACCGACACAGTCAAAGATTAGAAAAACTGGGTGAGTGGTTCTTGACTGTTGGGTCTAAACTAAATGATAAAATATTTACAAAGTGTTGGATCTGTTTGTCATAAAGCATGCAGCGAAAACTAAAAAAAACGTACAAAGTGACTTTTTGTTTAAATAACCAACCGTGATTTGAATATTGTTTTTAAGCACCTGGTTTGGTCCCAAAGTGTGTTCCAAAGAGTAACGGGGGAGAGAATTATGGGAAGAGGTTTCTTGACATGACTGCCTGGCCTGTTCCATCTTCCTCCTCAGACGCCATTGAAAGAGGATGTCATCTTCACGTCGGACCCAAGACCCCACAGAACCAAAAGAAGTGTGTGAAGACGGTCCTTCGCGAAAAATGGGATCTAAACTCACTTTAAAAACAGAAACATATTATATGAGGCTTTATTCCATTAACTTTGTATTGTAGTAATGTAAATATTTGACATGCCAATACACTACAAATAAAGTATCTTTTTTCTGGAATAAAGATACTTTTCAGTAAGTGTAGAGGATTCCTGTACACTTGTTGAGATGATTTTTAAAAAGTTACTCACAGTTTGCTGAAGCCATAAAAGTGGGCCCTGTTCTGATTTGCTCATCTAAGCTGACAGGGGAGGAGAAATCCGAGCAACCCAAACCCTCGGAGCTGATAGGCACTGAATCACTGCCAAGGGAATGTTCACTGAAAAAAAAGCATTCGCATTAATGCATTTGGCAGATGCTTTTATCTTTATTGCATTATACTTTACATTTATTACATGCAATCTCTGAGATGCCCATGACTTTAGCATTGATATCACCATGCTTTAATCACTAAGCTACGCGAAAGCCTTTTGCATCAAAATAAAACAAAAAATGTGAAACACAAAAGAAGATATTATAAAAAGTTACCAGTGATTTGTATTCATACAATGGAGGTCCATAATGGTCATTCTTCAAAATATCTTATTTTGTGTTCAGCATAAGAGGCCTACAGGTGTATAATGAAAGTGTATACTAATGAAAAATGAACCTAACTATCCCTTTAAGGTCGTATATTACTAGTCAACAGACAACAGGTAAACCATCCTGTTGCTAAAAAAAGCCGGATTCTGGAGATCCAGCAAACGCCTGGCGCCCACCCTGAACATTCAGTACTGACACCCTCATTTATCATTGTGAAATGACATTTCCTTCCCACCGGTCTGGAATTAAGTGTGTGGTTTCACCTCTTCTGAAGCAAACGGTTGGCCCGCTCCTGTAGCTTCAAGATCTCCGGTTCTTCTGGGTCACAGTGGGACGGCTCTGACAACGTCTGTAGAAACATTTGTGATCTGTAAGATTATTAACTACAATAAAACTGTCAATGGTAATAACTGTCACCACAAATGTCAGACACCGCAGGGTTTACGACCCAGTGATGACATTTAAGAACCACCTCAGGCCTGAATATAGTTTCCACCGAGCTCTCTGTCAGGTGTGTTTGTTCTTCACATACAGCACAAAACTCAGGCACCAGGCCAAGGGTTGCATAACACCTCAATTTATAAATACATAAAAGTTTGACAGTCAGCAGAGCACTGTGTGTGTCCTATGTAGGAGTGAGTTTTCTTCCTTTAACGTTAAGGAATTCTCAAGCGGTGGCATTAGAAGACAGAGCCGAACATGGAGACAGGATGATGAACAAAGCATTTGGATAATGGGTGCTATAAATAAAGGAGAGATGCTGCTAGATTGCAATAGTTGAACAGCACATTCTGAACAGATACAAGAACAAATCTGTGTATTGTATTCTTGAAACCAGAAAAGAACTTTAGCAACAGCGCATATAATGGTACACCTAAAGACAAAATCACATGTGGTTGAAATGTCCAACATGACATTTAAAGCAAAAACTGCTACTTTACACAACTCACCAGCATGCTGAAGTCAAACATGTCTCTGACAGGGGATGTTGAGATGGGTCTGCGGGCACTGAGTGGAGGGTTGAGGTCAGTGGACTCTTCAGCACAAACACAAACATTGCTTTAGACATCATTATATGTAAAAATGAAATTCAAGGCTTGCATGATCAGCAGGTTAGAAAACCTATGGGATGTCGGTCTGATGCTTGGGTGGGTGTTGAACTGGATGGAGGGGATGTGGACATCCACCAAAATCTGCCCTCTTCATCCTCTGCAGCCTCACGCAGACGGTCCTCTCGGCTCTGTGGCTTTCCGTAACGGAAACGCTCAATGTACCTAGAATAAAAAAGACTCAATGAAGATTGTCACGTAAAAAAAAGCAGAGATTATAAAATGAGAAGATAATGACTCATTGATACTCTGTTGCACTTAAACTCAAGACTATTCTTAAAAAATGACTATGTGTCTAGCAGCTAAAGATTTCACAACACTTTATGAAACCCCTTTATGACTGACACCTTTCATAGAGTGCTTAAGTGGGGTTAAGCAGAAAACATAATCCTGATACTAAAAGTTTTGATAAATGCTTTTTATGTGTGTATCAACCATTTGTACAGTCATAGATTCTGCAATAAACTATACAGTAATTTAATGAATGTTAATGGTTGCATTTCAAATTTTATTGTACCACTAAAATAAAATATTCTTACTTTGCAAGTACGGTGGGCTCTTTTGCCCCCGTTGTTTCTCTAGCTGGATCCATCTTTGATTCTGAGCAAGGGGATGTACTGTTTGATGTAGAATGACTCAGATCAGTAGAAGGCCATGACTCGGAGTAGTTTAGCTGCCGTTCACAAGATTTTGGGGGGCAAAGGACGACTCTGTGGGATCCTTCATGGAACACCGGATCCTCTTTCTTCAGAGGCGTTTCAGGAGGTTTCGGATAAAGGGGTTTCCGAGTAAACCGGACGGGACTCAATGCCTGTAACAACACATTTCACAATCATCTCTTTTGTTTGATCCACAGATTTTTATCATATTTAAGCTAATCTTTTCAGATAATCGTTTTATGTTGGTTACTGCAATATACGCACACTATAATGCCAACTTTTTGTTATCCAGGTTTTTTATGTATGCAAATATAAAACAAATGAACAGCTCTTTTCCGAAACGCTATAAAGTCAAATCTTTAAGAAATCAGATTGTCATGCCATTTTGCTGTTTACTGAATCTTTTTACTGCTCCATCAATGTTTCATGTCAAATCACTTCATTTTCTTGTTTTAAATCTGCTACAAGACCTCGACCAATCTAAATTAGTTTGATGCAATCCAACATGGCGATGCTTAAAAGCGTTATTTGTGCTCAGTCTTCAAAATGAGTTCTTTAAACTCTTATAACACTTTTGAAAAGTGAGACTTACACCCGAGGTTAATTTTTTTTGCATTTATTTCATAAATATTGATATTTAGTATGAGTCCCTACGTCATAAGTTGTATCTTCTCTTGTTTTTTTACTGCCAAAAGCATTCGCTCCCTTGAGACAGACAGACACATAGAAGAGACGGACAGACACATAGAAGAGACAGAAAGACAGACAGACACATATAAGAGACAGACACAGACACAGACAGACACACAGACAGACACAGACACACAGATACACACACACAGACACACAGACAGACACACACACACACACACACACACACACACACACACACACACACACACACACACACACACACACACACACACACACGGACACACGGACACACACACACACACACACACAGACAGACACACACACACACACACACACACACACACACGGACACACACACACACACACACACACACACACACAGACAGACAGACACACACACACACACACACACACACACACACACACACACACACACACACACACACACACACACACACACACACACACACAGACACACACACAGACACACACACAGACACACACACAGACACACACACACACACACACACACACACACACACACACACACACACACACACACACACACACACACACACTCACCAGTCCCTTCTGCTGCTTTGGGATGGTTGTGGCTCTGGTTGGGCTGTAGTGGCTCTTGGGTTCAGGGGGATCACGAGGAAATGGATTTTGTGTTGTGAAAACAGCTGTCCCACTTTAAAGAAGAAGTGCTGACGTCACAATAAAACATTTCATCATACTGACCTGAGACAGATGCAACTCACCTTGATCTCATGCTGAACATCCAAATCTGTTCTGATCTAAACTACAGAAGGAAAACAAAACTTGATGTCAAACTTTCTTTGTACCAACAGATGATCACAGTCTATATGAATGATACAGTACAGGAAACTACACATTAACTGTCGCTTGTTTACGTTGCTAGGGAATTAAACGGTCGTTTATTCATATTTAAAAGTCACATATTATTTTATATTTACAAAAAAACAAAGCTAATATATCAACAATCCCTACACAATTATGTTAAATACTATTTACACTAATATGAAAGCACATTCGCTTACTTTTCACACTGTGCGCCTGTGTTGAACTCTGGGAAATGTAGTCCTGACGCCATTTTGTTTACGTCATTATCGACCGCCCTGCCTGGACCAATAGACGTTTGTGTTTTTTATGATTGACGGCGCATCGAACCAATGAGTGCGCTGCATGTCCATCTGCCGCGTCCAATGACAAGCAGGGAACGGCCTTGCGCGCGGAAGAGGAATGTGAGCTAGAGACTCGTCTCGTCAGTTTATGAGGTAAACACTTTCGTGTTATAATCGTGTATTTTATTAATATAAAGTATTATTAGTTTGATGATTTTTATCATTTAGGCGTTAAATTAGACGGTTTGACATATGAATGTTGTTTTTTGTGTTTTTTTGCTAGCTTACGTCAGCTTTTAATGTCGTTGAAGCCGAAAAGCAAAATAAAAGTCTTTTTGTGCATCATCATAATTGAAATTGTGTGTTTTATAATAAACACTGTTAATGTTTACAATATTATTTTAATTTCATATTGCATAGCTGGGAGATTTAAAATATGAATAATATATATTTAATTTTAAATTAATTATAATTATTTGTTAACACAATTATAAAATTAGGTGTCTTTTAATTGTTTTAGTGCTCCATGACAGAATTTAAAGGGACAGTTGATCAAGACATTTTTTTTATCACCTTGAGATTTCTTCATGAACAAACAGGAGATATTTGGTAGAATGTTTCAGTGTCTGTTGCCATTGACTTTCAGTGACACAATTATATTTTTGTGCTGTTTAACCCAAAAGAAGATATTTCGAAGGATGTCGGGGTAAAATCTTGGGTACTTTTGACAAACACTGTACCCTACCATGTGTTAACTTCCTGTCGTTTAATCCTCAGGTGTATGACAGTCAGAGACGAAGATCCTTACGGAGAAGATTACACTTTACAATGCTTCATTGTAAGATCAAGACGGAGAAAACCGGTGAGGATGAACTCCATTTTCAGTCTCCAAACTGATTTTCGGCATATCGGCAATTCCAGCATCATGGACGTGACATTTTGCGTTATGGTTACACCATTAGAATATAAATTTACATTTACATGTAGTCATTTAGCAGACGCTTTTATCCAAAGCGACTTACAATAGTCGAGGAGACAATGAAGCGGTAAATAGCCGATACAACAATAGGTGAACAAGTGCCACAACAATGCTACCGAGTTACACAGAGAGAGAAGTTACAAAAGAATGTTACAAAAGAAGTGAGTTAGTGAGTTAGGTGTAGCCGGAAAAAATGAGTTTTTAGGAGTTTTTTAAAGATAGAGACCGAGTCTGACAAGCGTGAAGCCAGAGGCAGATCGTTCCACCATCGAGGAACTGAAGCAGAGAACGTTTGAGAGAGAGATTTCTTACCCATAAATGTGATCAGAAAACCGAACCAACTGTTTATATTATACAAAACCCTTGTCGATTGGGTTTAAACATCAGAAAATACCAGAAAAAGACAAATAAACCTGCGCTATAGATGGGACAAAAGGACACAAACTTCTTAACATTTATGTGAATTAAAATGTACAAACCGGAATCCAAAATATCCAACAAATGGCTAAGATTGTCTCTATAGAACATAATATAATAACTATATTTGTATGTGTCGGTTCATGAGCAGAATGGATTGTTACAGATGTGACAATCCTAAAAAATAACCCTGATTTAACTATGAAAAATCATGCACTAAAAATAAAAATAATGCTTTAAAAACTTAAACAGAGAGATCACATGGGAATTTGAATCACCAAATGTTGACGGCTATGCTATGAGTAAAAACCTTTGGTAAAAACTCTATATTTTCATAACAAGATGGCATTTTAACGGAATTGCCCATATGATTGTATTATTGGTGTGTCTGTAAAGGGACAGAGGGACGACTTTGTTTCTCAGACCATCAGGTTGCTTAACACTTCAAAACTAACGCTCATAGCATCCCCTTCCATGCCACCCAATTCACCACACACCCTCTACTCCATCATCACTGGACTGCTGTGTAGTGGCACTGCACTTCAATACAATAAGACTTTCAAGATCACTCTATACATCTGTCCTTCATCTACACTGTATAAATCTACATTACTTTCTAGAGTATATATACTGTACAATACTGTATATATACCATGTGGAACACGCGCCCAAGCTTTTCATTCACCGCAGGATGCGTACTGATGGGGATGTGACACTTAAAGTGATTTGATTTTAAATGTGAGTATATCTGTTTAAAAGTGTTCTTCCGTAGATCCCGGGGCTCGAAATCGCCTTGATGTGGTGTTGCAAGGTCTGGTTGAAAGGAGTGACAGCGAGAGGTTTGTGTATTTAGTGTAATAAAAACTCAACCCGCCTGGTTTTGCATGTCACAATATCTTTTAAAGAACCAGAACCAAAATAAATACGTAATTCCAAAGAAAGGACTTTGCAAATGTTATTATGGTCAATTGTATTTTTAGCCTTTAGGAATTGAACAATGGAACTGGTTATGAAAAACAGCATCCCAACATTGGCACCAGGAGGTCTTTACTAGATAACCATTAATCCAAAGCTTCATGTTACAGTACTTCCTTCTTTTATCAGCTCTCTGAATAGGTGCCATTCTGATGTGTTTTTAACTGCTATAATTACATTTATTTTTATGATGAAGCTATTATCAGCAGAATTGCTTTCATTTGGATGTAACATATTAAGGAAAGGCGAATTGCACAGTGTGTGGGTAATTATGGGAAAAGAATCTTAAAAAGCGTAAGTTCAGTGAATGACTTCATGTGAATATCCCCAGCCTTAACATGCCTCCTGTTATTTCACAGAGAGCAGAATGAAGAGGATTCTGGGAAAATGGTGGCAGATACTTTGAGCAAGTATGCTTGATTAACAAAACACCGTTTTTTGAGTAAAGAAATTCAAATGTATTTCAGATGTAAAAAACAATTATATTCTTTACCTTTTAACAGGGATTTATCACCTACCTCTGCTGGGAAAAGGTAAGCAAGCTTTACTTGCCTTTGTTACTTTATAAATGTTGAGTAATCATTTTTGTTTAATGCCACATTATCAATAATCAGAATTATAAATGAGTTCGGAAAGGGCTAATATGTATATTTGTTGAGTATATAATTCTGCATGCAAAACCGTCATTGAATTATTCACTACCATCAAGACTATGCTTTAAAAGCATTTTTGCTTCTTTCAGACCGTCATCACGATTCCCTCAACACAGAAGGAAGAAGCGTAAGGAAATGGATGATGCTCTTGCTGAAACCAACCAACATAAACAGAGTGAGATATTAAATCTACAAATGCTGTTTAAATTGAACACATTTGCTGTAATGGAATAATGTTTTTTTCTTTTGTTTCTGTTCTTTATTAGATGCTTATATAATCAAGTTGTTCGACCGCAGTGTGGACTTGGCACAGTTTAGCACCACCACACCGCTCTACCCCATCTGTCGTGCGTGGATGAGAAACAACCCTTCTATGCGAGAGAGAGCTGCCCCCAGTCCCCCTCACAGTTCTGGGGAGGAAGAGGTATTCACTAGCACTAGCACACGGGCCAATGTTAAAAAAAACCTTCCCCCAAAGGATTTATTTTCCTTTGTTACCTCGATGTGGCACTTGTTCACCTATTGTTGTCTCTGTTATTTACAGCTTCAATGTTTCCTCGAATCTTTTTAAGTCGCTTTGGATAAAAGCGTCTGCATGGCTAATTGTAAATGTAAATATTAAATGGTTTATCTGGAAACGTCTTCTGATCTTAATGATTTTCTTTAATTTTCAACAAAATCGTGGTATATAGGGTTTCTGGTTACAATATAACTGGATTCTTATCCTTTCCTATAGCGTCTAATGTTTCTTTTTATTCATATTTTATAAGATGAATGACATGCTAAATGGCAAAAGTCAGAACGTCTATAGACTTCCTACACCTGTCTGTCCAAAGTCTGGGGAACCTGTAAACCTCAGAATTCCACCCGTAGAAAAAGCTGCAGAGAGCCAGGTGAGCCGAACAATCTATTTTACACTTTACAGTCAATTTCAAAGCAAAAGCTGACTTCAGATCAGCATGAACTAATACTTGGCTGAAAACAAAGCAATGTTTGGATACAGTATGGATTAGTATTTCTTACACTTAGTCTTGGTCCTCAAAAAAGTAACCTCTCTTGTCAAGAACAAGAACATATCATATACGAATGAGGCAGGAGACAAACTACTTATCAAAGCATAGTTGCATTTTATTTCTTAATCTGAGCAAAAACAGGTCCAACTTGAAATCAGGGACCAGTTGATGAATTGTAAAAAATGCAGAAGGGGAAAAAACAGGTTGCTTTTAAGGAAATTTGGTAACTACGATCACTCGCTTGATAAGAATAATAATAAAATGCACTTAGTTTGCATACTTAAGTACTTGGTATTTGTATGTCTTTTAATATTCAGAGACTCATGCCCATATTTCCTTGTCAGTCCATAGATCCTGCAGCAGATGCCTCACCTCTTATGTTCAATCACATCAAACGTTGGAAGAAAATAAGACAGAAGTATGCTACGCTCAACATGTAGTATAAACGCTGTCTACATGTGTTTATTTACAATTTGATTCTTTTGTGTTTTAGGTGGAAGGAAGCCTCCAATAAAAACCAACTAAGATACAGCGAGAGCATAAAAATTCTTAAGGAAATGTATGAACGCTAGATCGTGCAAAACAGGGCATGTAAAGAAATGTCACTGTGTTTCAATTGAGACCCAACGGCTTGTTCTAGCATAAAGCCTTTAATGACAGTTGCATAATAAAACTAGAATTATCAAATGAGACTAACTAAATACATGTCAGGAGATCAGTTTTTGTATTTTCTTTGATTTCTCTTTAAATAAATCTGCTTTTTTAAAGAATACGTTTTGCTTATTAAATTATTAAATTTCAGAACAAGTTGCGCTCCTGGATTAACATCTTTTGTGGATTTCTGTCCCTGATATATACTGTCAAGATGGAAAAACTATTGATAAAAATGGTTTAAAAGCTGGAAAAGCTGACATCAAATAAAACATTTTATTTAAAACATTCAATATATACAATAGTATTATAATAAATGCATTCTTATATTGTGTTGTTGAACCGCCTCAAATTTTAGTAAGTCAGGAAGTTAAAAAACATTGACTCAAAGCCTAATGGGTTACTAGAGGAGATGCATACATTCTTACAAGCATATATTACGATTCTTACAGACCGTTATATATTACATTTATGAATACAGCTACACAGTAATAAAATATAGTATAGTCATAAGTATTGTGTACCAGGATAAAACTGCACCGGGTACTCTAAAGCGGGAGCGTGCAGGAAGGTGTTAAAGCAATTAATACATTATTCGTAATTATTTTCATTATATATTTTAACATCCCATGGGAAAATTTCTTAGCTCAGATTATACTTCTGAAGATTTTATAGATTGTTTATCATTTAAGTATCTACATAATCTTAGACGTTTCTCCTGAATTGCTTAGGAAATAAAATCTGAAACAGATATATGTGAATTATTGTAGACAGTAAAGGAGCAATTCCTTGAAAATGTCAACCTTACCATGAAAATATAGACTTTTTACCAAAGGTTTTTTAGTATACTTATAGCATAGCTGTCAACATTTGGTGGTTCACATGCCCGTTTTATGTCTCTCTTTCAGTTTTTATTGTACTATTTTAATTTTTTTGGATTATTTTTCATAGTTAAGTAAGGGCTATTTTCAGGATTTTCATATCCATATGCTACATTTTGATCATAAACGGACACATAAAATAAATATATGGAAACTTTATTATGTTCCATAAATACACAATCCTTGGCAATTTGTTTGCATATTTATGATTCGGATTTGTAGATTTAAATTAATATAAATCTTAGGAAGTTTGATGTCCTCCCAAAACTGTCCTTTTTTGTCACATCAAAAACGCAGTTTTGTCCTGCAGCTTCCAAAACTTCCTTGAATTTCGATGGGTTTGTTACATTTACTTTTCCACACGTCAACTAAATGATAGTTATAGGAAGCCAGCAAAATAAGAAATTAAACAAGAAAACAAGAATTATATTAAAGGGCTTCTGTTTATTGTTTCTCCGTAGCTGTCAAACTTCTTAACTCCAATTGGGAGGTATCGGAAGTATAAGAGTTTTCTTTGAATACCCCGGTCCACACTTAACAGGAAGGTGCTGGCGAACATATCAAGCACTGTCACCAGACCGCCCAATTTACACATTCAAACACCGAAAGGCTGTCAAGATGACGGGATTCATAGATTAGGATGAAGATCTAAAAGAACATGAAGGGGAATCGGTTACTGACTGGTTTGAAAACCGGATGATGTTGATGCACACAAAGCACACAAGTCACGCAGGGGAGAAATATCAAAGTTTTCATTCGAAGAGTAATTTGGACGAGTACATTGGTGCCTGATGACGATGTATTGGATGAAGCTTCGGATTGGTCTAAAGAAAAAATGAAAGTTAGTAATAACATGCACAACAGTTTGCATTGCAATAATTTATATAGATTTCATCATTTACATCAGGAAATGAAACATTTTTACTATTTCAAAATGATTTTTCATGTTATACTTACTCATTTTAATGAAGTTTGTTTTTATTAAAAACAAAGAATTATTTATAATCTTATAAACCACAATCTTCAATGAAACAGAACATCCTTGATTTGAAAAATAAATATCTCCAATGTTCAACTTAAATACAATAAACAACATGTTAAAAATGAAATGTATATAGTTTTAGTGTAATAAACAAGACTTTGTGTTACAAAATAAATGTGTACAATATTTACCAAAATAATGTTCAATATTTAATGTTAAAAATTGAATGTTAAATATATTACTACAATATTTAATGTATTTTTTATTTTTTTCTATTCCACTATCAATATTATTGACAAGGTGAAATAATATTGATATTAATATTGCATATTGTTATTGTTAATGTCCATAATATAAAAAAATGTAACAGAAATATTTTTAACATACCTTAGGCCATCAAGATAAACTGGACAAAGTTAAGCTAAAGAAGTACAAAGAGTTTATTTAACTTTTAAGACCAAAACATGAAATAAAATGAATACATGCAAAACACCTCACCAGATTAATGATGATGATAAAGTTGTAAATAATAAAAAAATGTTGATGTGTAAGACTCTTTACTGTTGAATCCTCTACACTATATTTTCATTAAGTTATATGTGATGAGTTATAAGTCACTTTGGATAAAAGCATCAGCAAAATGAATTAAAAAAAGAGATAAAGGTAAAGGTAAAGTAACGCTTAATCTCTTTTATAAAACAGTTCAATAAAATGGAGGACATGGTTATATTAACCTAAAAAAATCATTAAAAACATTTAATGGATTTTTCAGAAGTATTAAAAGAATTGAATGAAAATCCATGTTAATTTCTCCAAAATGTAAAAATATTACTTTATGAAATGAAGAGAAAGTTTTTAACAAATACATATTTTAATTAACACCAGATATTTAATTTCTAAGTTAAAATTGAGTTAAATAATATTTAGTTTTCTACTTTGTTTACACAAAATGTAAAAAAATTTTTTTGAATTCACTCTTTTTTTCGAGTGCAAATTTCAGAGAACTCGCCATAATAATTCACAGAGATCAGCGTCTGAAAATTCTTTGATAACGATGGAGCTACTGCTAAGAATTTTGTCGATTTTTATTGATCTCTTAATAGGACACATCTATAGATAAAGCTTTGACCTCTTATTCCACTTTCAAGAGGTCATTGTATTCAAACTAACATGCAAGCGTCATAACTCATGGCGTCCGCATTACTGAGATTTAAGCGTTTATTGACACCAGGCCCAGAAAAACGATCAGTTGAATAATGCATGTTTGATGTATGGTTAATAAACTCCTCCACACAGGAATGTCACCAACACTTTCTGTATGGAGCGTGCGTTCACTTTATTATGTGGATTTGTCCGTAAACAATTGCATGTAATGCTGGATTTGAAGGGTCCTAATGGTGTGGTTGGTTCACTTGGTTCGGACCAAACGCAATAAATGATGCACCGCAGCAATTTCTGCCGTTCTGGATCGTTTTCACACCACACTGATTGCTCTGATCCGAACCAGTTGAAACGAATCAAAACGCTGTCATGTCAGAACATCCACATCACTCATTGGCCAGATGTTTTCCATTGGTCAGAATTAATGTGTGGGAATATTCCAATGGAAGTCAACAAAGCACGCCGGTAGACAAAATGCCAGTAGACAGTATGGAGAAACAACCACGCTGGATGATTGTATCCCTGGTCACCGTATATTATATAGTTTGTATAAATCACTTTACTAAACTATACATTTTGAAAATGAAGCGCAGATGAGGCCGAAAAGTTACGTTTTAATGCGCTGGAAACTGCGAAGGCGCATTGCAAGTCACTTCAGGTCATCTCTTTCGGAAATATTACCATCGATACTTCAGGTAAGTTCATGTTAAATGCCACAGGGCTTTTTTGCTACAAAAAATAAGGTCTTCTCATCCAATAATGCAGAACGCAGCTGACTTCGCCAGCTGGATTAGACCTAGGTGGCGCAGTACTTTTTGCAGTCGGGTCTGTTGGAGTTCAGATCTTGTTCTCGGCACAAACAAGAGCTCCGCTGTTTTCCGAGAGCTCCACCTCTTCAAGGAGGTCTCGGTACGCTTTTTTGGTCTGCTTTTGGTGCTCACTCGGGTACGATTGTTACATTCACACATGCCAAAACCAACCGCGCCAAGTAGGAAAACGAACTCTACTACGATTCAATCGAACTAAACGAGGCGTGTGTGAAATCCCCCTAAATTCAATGCTTCGCCATCAATACTGGATCCGACTGCTATTTTATACGAATAACATATTTGAACTACTGTATACTTCCTTACCTAGAACATAGCTTTATACTTATCGATTTTCAGATTTTAAATGAAAAAAACGAACAGACCTCAGATTACAGATTCACTTAACCCCAGCTTTAAATCAAGTAAATAAAATGCATGCATCTTAAGACATTCGCAACCTTCATGCTTGCATGCGCACATGCGTACAACCTGATCTCATCTACCTGCATCATCTATTTTTTGCTGTAGTGAAAGTGAAGGCTGAGGCAGGGCCTTTGTGTCATCTACAATAAGGAAGAGACAACATTTAGTATAAAAAGGCATTTGTAATCGGAAAAGAACACATAACTGGGTTGCAAAACAAGTTTCAAATCAAAAATCATTTGGAACAAAATATAGACACAAAAATATTTCAACAGCATTGGAAAATAGATGATTTGTATTACAAGGATAGCTTGGTGATTTCCCCATCAATACATTACTGTTCGTTTATACCAGCGGTTCTCAAACTGCGCCCAGTTGTTTTTAGTTTAACTTAAATTCTAAGTTTAAGCTGATAAGTCTTTCTCTGAGGGTCCGCAAAGTGATGCACCCTGCACAAAGGGGGCCTTACCACCAAACGTTTGAGAACCATTAGTTGATTCACCCTGACCTGAACCAATCTGAACTATCTGCTCATCAATTTCTGTGTTGTTCTCTTTGCCTTTACCGACGGAGCAGACGGTTGTGTCGTGTGTCAATCTTGTACCTTGTTGTGACTCTGAAAGGCGTGAAAAACATGTTGATCTTGAGCTTGAACTCACATGCTCCTCGCTGAAAGCCCCCTCGAGAACCAGCAGAAGAGACTTTTTCAGTTTCTTCTTGAACTCGTCACACATGAACACATAGAGAATGGGGTTCAGACAGCTGTTCAGATAAGCCAGACATGTAACAAAAGGTCCTGCGGTCTCAATTTCTTCTCGACCACTGACGGTCCAGTTATTCTTTACCGCACTTATGTGACACAACTGTTGAACATGGAATGGAAGCCAGCATATGAAAAAGGCCAGAATCACAGGGATGATGACTCGGAAAGGCCGGAGATGCTTTCCTCTTTTCAAGCGTTTGGCCCGCACGCCAATAGCTATGTATGAGGATGCAATGATGAGGAAGGGAATCACAAAGCCAACCGTAAACCTGTATATGAACAGAGACATCAAGACATCGATGGGGCTTGAGTAGGCGCAGAATTCCAGTCCATTATCTTCCACTACAGAGCGAATGATGACGAAAGGGATGCTGCAGCAGATGGATAACATCCACACCAACATACAGACGATTCTGGCTTTGACTACAGTCCGTTTATTCTGAGCCCACACGATCACCCATGTGCACAGACATCGATCCACGCTGATGGCTGTCAGCAAAAAAATGCTTGCGAACATGTTTAGAACCGCGACCAAAGAGGTGAGTTTGCACATGAAGTCACCGAAGGGCCAAACCATCTCGTAAAAGGTCACAACGATGTAGATGACCAAGAGCAAAATGGAAATTAAGTCTGCGATCGCCAAGTTGAGAAACCATACGGAGTTAACCGTGGACCCTATTTTGTAGCCGGTCACAAAGATGACAAGGCCGTTTCCGATGACGCCCGTGACTAGGATGAGGAAGTACATGAAAATGCTGAAGATTACAGCATTTGATACGCTTGTGTCTGGCTCTGTGGAGTTCAACATTTTGGAGATGGTCGTATCTCCCAGAGTGGTGTTCCCTGCACACAAAAAACACAATACACACCGATGTTATATCGTGTTCACAAAATATAGTTCAATATTTGCATTAGTCTCTATTTTATTGTGCATGTTGAGATATGAAAATAGGTATAAGGTACTTCATCCAACACCAGAGGGCATCTTGACTCATCATCTCAAACATTATCTTTAAGTCTATATTCAATGCCCAAGACAGGGCATAGTTTATATGTTATGCATTGTATTTATTTAATGTTGCTTTATGGTTGAGGGCACAAGCGAACCGTTATAGACTCATTGAGAATATGGATATTAATTCAAAGAGGTCTGTCCTAATGGTGTTTCATGTCAGATTGGTAAACATGTGAGCTAAATGTCAGTAAGTGCATTAGCACACTTTACATAACATATAATGTCCACATAAACCACCAGCAACCCAGAGTCCTGCATTAAACAGACATTACGGCAAATCACAAACACTCTTCCTGTCCATCAAATACCAATGTGCAATATAGAGGATTTCGCATTTAGGCAACTTTACTCGTTCTTTTCAAATATACTGCTCCCTATACACTTTATTTAACCACATTTATAGAATTAAACTGCACCGCGGATATGCGAATGTGATGGAAATCAGTTAACCTGTTAAATGTGGCAACCCTTCTCGGCCGTTGTTTTAACATTTTGAGATTTCTTATAAGATTATTGTGCACGCTTTCTCTAAAGTCGTCACTCGGGGTAATCTCGATCGATGCAAAGATGCAAACAGACAAGAAATGAATCAGAATGATAGAGGAAGAATCTTTACATACACAGTTTGTGCACTGCAGGCATTTTCACACTCAATAGGTTGAAACAGAAATGTAATTACTAGTTTATAACTTAGAGGCGATTATATATATATATATATATATATATATATATATAAATGTAGCTGTGTTCTTACCCATTTCCTTTGTCTTGATTTTTCTTTCTTCTGTCTTCAGGTAGATTTTGTCAAAGCCCACAATAACGCCTGCGCGTGGCACTTATTCAAGAGATTCAAGAGATTATGGGTGGGGTGATGATGTAAGCAGAACCTTCTACTGTAAAACTCATTTTGAATACAAAATATATTTGAACTTCAACTCGTCTACGTTTTGGACAACTAGGTTCAAATAGAAAGTGGAAATATCTTACTTTTACACAACGTCACATTGTGTTAAAAGGTTTGTTTTTCTGAATAAGTCTTACATTACTACTGAAAGGGAGCCACCATGTGGTTATGAACCACTACTTACAGATCCAAACCTATGGGATGTCTACGTCCCATATAGCACAGGCCTGTAAGAGGTCTGCTGAAGATCTGCTGTGTAATATCATCTGCTTAACATATTCAGAGCTGTTGTTCATCCATTTCAAATCATAAACATCTTCCAGACATCTTCCAGACATCTTCCAGACATCTTCCAGACATCTTCCAGACATCTTCCAGAGCTCCATATGACATCTGACCGCAGACGTTTTGGAGATGTGTCAGCCGAGCAACACATTTAAATGTTATGAAATACATATTCATAAATCTCACGAACTGCTGGGTTTCGATTTTTGGATTTTTTTACCTTGGATTTGAAAAGGAGTTCCGGAGTGGCGTTCGAAGCTCTGATCTGTAAAAATGATTGGATTGCTCATGACGTCATTTCCCTGAAGCCACCGGGCCGCCATGATGGTATGGCTTTACTTTGTGTTAAACAAATAGAGAGTTATTTACGACAAATAGGAATTTATTGAATTTATGTATTTTAAATCTTTGATTGTCTCTATCAGACACCTCAACATAACATGTGCCCATTCCTAAATATACATTATTATATATATTACAATAAAACATTTCTTAGGTATGGTAATGTTACAACAAGAGTAACATACATACATGAACTACATACAAGCTTGTGTATAACCCCTAACAAATAAATGACAAAGCAGCCTGACATTGTCTTAACCACGAAGGGCTTTTTGGAAAACCTTCTAGATTACTCCTTGTACGACTACTTAAGATCTTTGGATCTCATCATTCATTCATTTCATTTGGCTGACGCTTTTATCCAAACCATTTTCATCATCATCATTGTTACGTCATTAACTTAAAACTAGGTCTTCAAAGGAGACAGGAGAGCTAGTTGTGTTGTTTGTCTGCTTGACGCCTACATCTGTAAAGCATGAGCAAGTTTATCTCGATCCCAGATTATGTTCAATAAAAGCTTCTTTAAGCCCCAGCATTAGAGACTTTTTCATTTTCTTCTTAATCTCGTCACACATGAACACATACAGAATGGAGTTCAGACAGCTGTTCAGATAAGACAGACATGTTACAAAAGGTCTTGCAGCTTCAATTTCTAATAAAAGGGATGCCGGCGCAGATGGATAAGATCCACACCAACACAGAGATGATTCCGGCTTTGACTACAGTCCGTTTATTCTGAGCCCACACCACCAGCCATGTGCACAGACATCGATCCAGACTGATGACCGTCAGAAAGAAAACACTCGCAAACATGTTCAACACATAAATAAAGTAATTTTTTTTTAAAAAGAAGATTGTTGACATGAACCCCATTGTTAAGGTCATCAAGAATGCCATAGACCAAAAATGGCATTAAAATGAAGTCTGTAATCGCCAAGTTGAGAAACCAGATGGAGTTGACCGTCGTCTTCATTTTAAAGACGGTCTCAAGACCGTTTCCGATGACACCCGTGACGAAGATGACAACATATGAAGAACATCTAAGTGTTGGATAGACCATCAGCTGGTCTGTAGTATTTCAAGTCATGGGTATATCAACACTGAATGTTTTAATTACCGAAATCAATTTAAAAGAGGCAAAATAAAAATCCACTCTCACTCATTTCTGTTCGCAAATTCTGCCCTTAGCAAAATGTGGTCAGGGTTTGATCATGTGCCTTTGGTCAAACAGTTATTTCCCCTATATGAAAGAGAGGCTATGGGTGATGATGTCAAAGTGCTTTTCTGTGTTTGAAATAGAAATGTTCACAATCAAAATAGATGAAGGAAGAAATGTTGCATTAACCCAAATGTGAGTAAATTATTTTTAACAGAGATTACCATATTGGTGTAAAAATAATAGCATTGCATAGATGTCATTTCTTACCTATTTCCGTCGTCTTTATTATTCTGTTTGCTCTATGTTGGATGTTGTTCATTAAAGTTTCATTTAACAACGAATGGCAGTTTGCTCTTGTATGAAGTGACAAAAGGGGCAGTGTGATGATGTAAGAAGTGGCATATCTCACCAGCCAATCTAAAAATGTGGTTGTATTATAAACCTTATCTTTCTCAATAACCATTTACGCACACATACATTGAAGGAAAAATTATTTATCCCCTGCTCAATTTGTATTTTTACAAACTAACAAAAAAATGATCGATCTATAATTCTAATGGTAGGTTTATTCTAACAGTGAGAGACAGGATAATAACAAAAATTGATGTCATGCATGTCTAAAGTTCCATACTGATTTGCATTCTATTGAATGAAACAAGCCATTTGTGAATTGTATAAGAGACAACTGTCCACAGCTGTGATCCATCAATCAGATTCCAAGCTCTGTTCCATAGATCTGTCCAAGGATCTCAGGGGTAAGATTTTAGGGCTCCAAGCAGCTATATGGGAAGGTGACAACAGTTGGTGGAACGATGGAAGAAACACAAAAAAAAAACTGTCAATCTCCATGGGTCGGATGCTCCATGCAAGATCTAATCTCGTGGGGTTTCAATGATCATGAGCGATGAACGATGAGCAATCGCCTCACAACTACATGGAAGCATCTTGTCAATGATCTCAAGTCAGCGGGGACCACAGTCAATAAGGAAACTGGAACACAGTACGCCATCAAAGACTAAAAACCCGCAGCCCGCAAAGTCCCACTGCTCAAGGAAGCACATATACCGGACATCGGAAGTTTGCCGCTGAACGTCTGGATGATCCAGAGGAGGTGAAAGTGTTGTGGTCAGATGAGACCAAAATCCAGCATGAACTCAACTCGCCACGTTTGGAGGAGGAAGAATGTTTGAGTCGTGTTTAGTTCGTTTTCTCTCCAGCATCAAAGTTCTGGATCGGCCCGCTGAGCTGCATTCAACTTAAGTGATCTTTTTTCATCATACTTCCTATGTCCCACAAAGCCAGAAAAAGAGAAAAAGCTTCATTGCAAGCAAATCTTTGGATGTTTGGATCAAAATCTGCAAATGTCCCGTATAATGTTTCTAATCTGTTACATCTCTGTCTTCACAAAGCCTTAGTGCAGGTCATGAGAACTCTACGTGTGAGAATGCTTGCCTTTATCTTGCAGTAAGACCACAGTAAGGTCCGATATGATCATTTTCCCATCATATTAAAAGTGCATGATTTTTCTGTGGTCAAGTTGCAGAACTTTAAACCAGTAAAGCTTCCTAGTGAACAAAAAATGAAAAAAAAAACATTACTTTTTTTTATTCGTTTTACATTTTCGAGTGTCTTAAAACAGAAATGAATCATATAAGGCTGTTGGGAAGTTATGTAAGAATAGCAAATACTATTATTTAAAATTACTATATTACAATTAACATAAATTCCTTAATTAATACTGGTCTATTCATTAGCATGAATAATTAGGTCTATTCATGATCCTGCAACTTTTAGGTTTAATGCTGTGTCCTTATCAATTAGTAGAACAAGGCCTTTAGTCTTGAAAAAGTAAATGTTTTAAGTGTCTTTCTTAATTCTTCACACATGAACACATAGAGAATGGGGTTCAGACAGCTGTTCAGATAAGCCAGACATGTAACAAAAGGTCCTGCAGTCTCAATTTCTTCTCGATCACTGACGGTCCAGTTATTCTTTACCGCACTTATGTGACACAACTGTTCAACATGGAATGGAAGCCAGCATATGAAAAAGGCCAGAATCACAGGGATGATGACTCGGAAATGTTTCCTCTTTTCAGGCCTAGACAGAAAATGCTCGCAAATATATTTTGAGCTTGCAAAAAAAACTTGTGAAGAAACAAGAGCAAAATGAAAATAAGGTCTGCACAAGTTGAGAAACCAGATAGAGTTGCACTTCGTCTTCATTTTATTTGTACACGGTCACAAATATAACAAGAACGTTTCTGATGACACCCGTGACTAAGAAATGTGCATGTCCTTAAGATTCCTGTGTTGACAGACCTTCATCCAGCCATGTGGAGATATTCAGATGGTTATCTGTGTAATGTTCAGATCTTCAAATAAAATATAGAATTTACAGCGTGATTACAAAATCATGGACAGTGAAAATTCATACTTTTATTTTTACTCACATATTTTTATAACTCAATATCTAAAGTTAATCCAAAAAGTTGTCCTAATGACTGGTATCGTTCAAAATTCGTGTCATATTTCAGTGAATGGTTGACCCAAAATATATGTAACAGCGGGAGTCATGTGGTCATGCTGTATAATCATTGCAGAAATGTAAAAAAAGACAAATATTGAAAAAGAAAGTGAAATAAAAACAAATCATTACATTAGAAAGTTACAAATTGACAATTTTACTTTTTAATGTATAACTTCACATGTAAATTCTTACCCATTTCAGTTCTTCAACAGTTTTTGAACATTGAGAGTCATTTTGATCTTATATCAAGTGAGATTAGGGGTGGGGTGATGATGTAAAAAAGTCAAATATTCTCTATGATTCGGTTCTTTAATATTTACAGTCATATTTTTTCATTGTTTTAGGAAAATATTGTTTCATTTTCAGTCATTTATAGATTTCTTATTCTATTTCAACTTAAGACCTCTTGTCCAGCCATTTCTGATATTGACTTAACAGTGAGTAATGACAACAACAAACATGTAATATGAATGATAATTTTAACGTAAACACAGTTTCAGTGTCAGTAAGTGTAAATGGCAGTAAATGTCTTTTATTGTGTTTCTCATGTGACACGAACAAACTTTAATGTTTTCACATAAAACATACATCACTGTAAGTCATTCCATTTTATACTGGTGTCTCAACAGAAAGACCGCATTATCAACAGATTTCAACATTATCTGAATTTATTTAGAACATTTTTTAACCAAAGTGGTTCATAACCCTAAACCGGCAGAGATGCAGGAGTAAAAAAATATATATTTTACACGAGTGTGCAAAAAAGTGGGGTGATGATTCTGTGAGAAGCTGAACATGTTTTGTACAAATTTATTTCCCCACGTCAATGGAATAAAAGCGTCTATTTACACATCTTATATTTGTTTTCTCAAATGTCACTCCGATTTTGGTGTTAAACAAGAAGAGAGTTTGGGTTCCTTTCTCTCAAAATATCAAATGTATATCTCCAACCATCTTGATATCTAATCCCAAATTGTCCTTAATAAGCATTTTAAGTGGTTTTGCAGCCTTTCCAATTCAGTTTGAAGAAAATCAAACCTCAGGAGTGTGAAAGCAAAGCCAGACAGGCACATGAAAGCCTTTATCATATAAAACAAGTTCGTGAATCTCATTAAATGTACAAATACTTCTGATGTATCGCTTAAAGTGAATAGAAATTGTTTTCTTTACAGTCTTTAAGGGCGGAAAAACACAGATAGGCCGACATCTGACAGACAATGGCGCAATATTTCCCTGCATGTTCCCTTTAATGTCCAGCCCTAGTGATGTTAATGTCACATTTCTATAGCTCTCGTGTTCCTTTATGACAATTTTTCCCATGGGCTCCATCTCCCATAATCCTCCACATTCCCTCACCTGTTTTCCATTGTCAATCATCCACCTGCCAGCAATCCGGTCATCACCAGGACTCTATATAAACTCACTGTGTAGCCTTGGTCTGGTGGTTGTGTAACAAATTTGAACTAATGCATTATACCAAGTGCTATAACAAACTTTACAGCCACAGGCCGAAACTTGTTTAAGCGGAAATGTGTGTTAAAGAATCAACATTTGAAGGTGAAAGTCACATATAAGCAATGGAGCATCAACCAATGAAAACCACAAATATAAAAATAACGATGAATATCCTCATTGAGTGAAACAACGCCCAAAATCATACATTTTATTTATCATAATTGAATTTCCAAGTTTTTTTATTCCATTTCTACTTGTTTGCTCTGTTTGTATACGCATATGTGACAGTATCAATTCAAAAGTTAAGAACACATGAAAAACATTCAATGAAAAAATAACCAATAAAGAGTAAACTATAACTTTACTAAGATAAACTATCAATATCTCTATCAGTTTGACCTCACAATCCAATCACAATAAAGTATGACCTTCTGTAAAACTGAATAATTGAAGCAATGGATGAGTTGAGAAGATTTGTCGTCAAAAGGGTTTCCTGAACATCAAGAAAAGAAAACAAGTCTATGTGGTTTGAACATTTGGAGTTGTTGGCAAACCCAGATGATCCTCTTGAAAAGCCCCTTCAAACACCAGCAGCAATGACCTTTTAAGTGTCGTCTTAATCTCGTCACACATGAACACATAGAGAATGGGGTTCAGACAGCTGTTCAGATAAGACAGACACGCTACAAAAGGTCCAGTAGCTTCGATGTCTTTTAAAACACGTTCACTCCAGTTATACTTAATTGCGCACACGAAACACAACTTCAGAACATGGTATGGAAACCAGCATATAAAAAAAGCCAGAACTACAGAGAAAATGACCAATAAAGGCCGGAGCATTTTTCCTTTAAGGCGTTTCACCCGCACAACGATAGCTATGTATGAAGAAAAGCTGATCAAGAAGGGAATCAGAAAGCCCACTTTAAACCTGAATATGTACACGAACATTTGGACGTTGACATCTTGAGGATTGTCTTGACATATAACAACAATGTAAGGGATGCTGACGCAGATGGATAAGATCCACACCAACGCAGAGACGATTCTGGCTTTGACTACAGTCCGTTTATTCTGAGCCCACGCCACCAGCCATGTGCACAGACATCGATCCAGACTGATGACCGTCAGAAAGAAAACACTCGCAAACATGTTCAACACATAAATAAAGTAACCATATTTATAAAGAAGATCGTTGATACCAACCCCATTGACAAAACTATCAACAATGTTGTAAACCAAGAATGGCATAAAAATGAAGTCTGCGATCGCCATGTTGAGAAACCAGATGGAGTTGACCGTCGTCTTCATTTTAAGGCCGGTCACAAAGATGACAAGACCGTTTCCGATGACACCCGTGACGATGATGAAAATATTTATACACGTGGTGAAGATTTCAGTGTTTGATAGGCCTTCCTCGTGAGCTGTGGAGTGATTTGCTTGGGCTTCTAAGAGATTTGGAAATCTAAGAGTGTCGCACACTAGACAAAGGAAAGAAAGAGACATGCCGATTATTTATAAAGAAATGTGATCAAAAATCATGTTCAAAGTAAAATAAACATTTATTTTCGTTGGGAAAGCAGGCTCCTCAAAAGCAGGTTTGAGTTACCCCTCATCACACTCTATTTCAACTCATATGACACATGTTAAATAACATGTTGGGTCTAATCTAAACATAAAATGCACCGCTTCTTGGAGATTTTGCATTTAGGCAAATAGAAAACAATGTGGCAACCATATAGGGAATCGTTTTAATGATCCCGTGAGAGCAAACATTTCCATTTGGCATTTATGCGTTGTATGGCAGCAACTCTAAAGCTGAAAGGCAATTTTGAATTAATCATAAGATGGGTTTAGTATCAGAAGAAACAAAAGACAAAGCACAATATAACCTAAAGACTCAGTTCTGAAATGCGAGCTATAGGAAGAATGCAAATATTTAAAGGTAAGAGTAGACGATTTAATTTGAAGCAAAGGATGCCTCGAGAGGTCATGCAACATAGTCTTGCAGAAAAAGAATCAATAAGCAAACAACTTCAGCCATGTTCCAAATCATTTACATTGTAACCACAATAAAGAATATACTATAATTTAAGAGATTATACTTTTTTACCCATTTTCTTTGTTTCTTTTTATTTCTTCGTTCTTGATACGGATGTTAATAGTGCTCACCACAATATCCCCAAATAAACAATAAGTGCTTGTTCCTTCCTTTGAATTGAAGAGAGTCAGGAGATGATGTATTTATGCCTCTGTGAACCTACTTTGCATATGCCAAGTTTTAATTGGCTTGCCACGACAGAACTGTAAACAACAGAACTGTGTCCATATCTTGAACCATATATATCAAGTTTCTCTGCCATCCAAATAGTGTTTGCAAATACATTGAACATTTTTGGGATTCCCTTTTATCTAATTTGACTAATTTAACTGTGTCTAGTTCACACAAGAAGTCAAATTTTTAATATCTAAATTTTTAATTACGTAATAATACAAATAAGTCAATTAATATATTTAAAAGCAATATTTAATTTAAAAGTGCACTTTGTCAGAACTCTTAAGACGTGCGTTGTGTGAAGAATGAGGAAGACATTGTTCGTTCAATGCCAGTCTTCAAATTGGGGAAATGTGCATTTGTATAGAAAGCATTAATAATAAATTGCAACATTAACATAGTAAATGCAAAATGATTCCCAAGATTAATAACGGAGAACTTGATTAATTCAATTTAATCCTTATAAATCAAATTTTCGTCCACGGTTCCTAAAATTGGAGTTGATTAGAGTATATTTGATGTTGAACTAGATATGAAACATTGAAGGAGTGTAAGAATTTTCCAAAAAATTATTCTATACATATTAAGTTGTTTGTACTTGTCATTTTCCTTAATCTTTTTTAATTGAAATTAATTGTATGTGATAATTCTGTTGTATTTCATTCGAAAGGAAAGTCGAAGCTTAAGCAACAAATGAAATGTTTCTCCATCATAAAATAAACATTAGTTTTAACAGCATTACAATATGAAGATTTTGCGAGCGGATTACAGAGTTAAACTATAAAGAATGTCCCAATTTATTATTACAGTCGCTGCTTCTCATTTTGTATGTTATTATTATTCAGAAGGAGACATGTATTGTTATTTTACTACAATACACATCTGTTATAAAGAGAATATATTAGGACAGTGTATCCTAAGAGCTTTTTGAATATGACACACTGTGGTTTCAATCATTCTGATTATAAAGTAGTAAATTCAGTCTTGCACAGATTTAACCAAAATCAAGAGTTGAGAAAGACATCAGGTGTTGTGAACAGGTGGAGTTGGTTGAAAAAACCCAAATTCTCTTCAATCATAGCTGCCTCGAACACCACCAACGAAGACCTTTTCAGTTTCTTCCTCCACTCTTCACACATGACCACATAGAGAATCGTCAGGAATTGGGATGGAAGGGAAGTAAAGGAGAACCCAAATGCAGGTAGGTTGGGGGAAAAACAAGACTTTAATACAGAAAATAAAACATAAACCCACGATCGGGAAAACAGTAAAAAGGGCAAACAAAAGACTTCCCAAGAGGGGGCACAAACAAGGTATTTAACTAAAATAAGACAAAACAGGGAACTGGCATAATCTATATGAAAACTGGAAACACTGAGAAAATAAGGACTAGACTACACGAGATACACAGGTAACAAGGATACAAAGTACACGGAAACACGTCTGGACCCGCGCTGAAGCCGCTGGGAATGCCGCAGGGAATGCCGGCTGGACAAACAAAAGACTTCCCACGAGAGGGCACAAAACAAGGCATTATTTAACTAAAATTAGAAAAAACATGTAGTGTTTAAAATTCACACATTATGCATCCAGACTTAAGAATTTTCTAAATAAAGAAATCTCAAAATAACCCAAATACTTGCTAGACATTACTATAAGGGTTAAATTTTCTTTTTTGTACATACATTCATAAATAATGTCTCTTTTTAGAGCTCATTTGAGTACTGAGGTGATTGATAATAAATTATTCCCAGTTTTATTTTTGAAGGAGATTTACTATCTTAAGCCACAGAATAAATAGGACACCGATTTCAACGTTTTTTTCCTGAATGGAGTGTGTTCAAATAAAAAACGAGCATTTTGTTTTATATATATATATATATATATATATATATATATATGACCTAGAAACATTCCAGATGAAATTACAACAACACATTTAAGATGGGACAAACTGGTATAATCAAGAAAATATTCCAGCGCCATGGACGTGACATTTTGCGTTATGGACAAAAATGCTTTTTATAAAATTATTACCTGTAAAGTGAACCAACTGTTTTTAGAATATAAAACTCTTGTTGCTAGTGTTTAAACAGAAGTAAAATATCAGTCTATGCACAAGTTTAATATATTAAAATAGACGAAGAAGTTTGCATTGTGGACGTGAAAAAAATACACCGTTTTTTGGGAGACAACTAATTTCTTAAGATTTCTGTAAATTAAAATGTTTAAACCAGAATAAAAAATAGCCGACAATTGATATTAAAATATAAAATATTTACTATCATTTTATTCTCATGTGTCCATTTATGAGCCAAATGTAGGTTTATGGATGTGACAATCCTGAAAATAGCCCTTACTTGACTATGAAAAATCATACACTACAAATAAAAATATTCTACACAAAACGTAATATAAGTATAGTATAAAACCTTTGGTATAAACTTTATGTTTTCATGGTAAGGCTGACATTTTCAAGGAATTGCCCAAATTTATTTCAAGAACAGTTGAAATGATTGAATATTCAATGAATATTTTAATGCATCATCTTCACATCTTTACATCTCTCATTTTCAATACAAGCAGAAAATTCTGATTGAGAGCAAAACTGCAAAAGAATAAGAAAAATAAACAAGTTTGCATTTGAAAATGAAAAAACAATTTAACCATTTAATGATGTTAATGTTTTCCTCCTAAAACCCTGAAGAATCAAACAAATATCAAACATATTGAAATATAAATTCTTACTCATTGTCTTTGGTCTTTCTCTTCAGTCTTCGGAAAAAACACAACAATATCTCTGTATGAATACTTTAGTTCTTGTTTCTTCATTTGAATGGAAGAAACTCAATATATATGTATGCAAATACGATAAATGACATTTACTGCCTTTATAAATTAACGGATGGCAGTATCCGCATGTCATTAATCCTATAATGTAAGAAAAGTCTTAGAAACTTTTTTGATAGAGTACAATCAATTTAATACAATTTAAACAATCACAACGACATACAAATGCAAATCTCTGTGTTACAAAACAACAAGAAAAGAAATATAGAGAATAGTACACAGTTTGTACATTTATTCTCCATTTTATCTACCCCTCACCGGACAGATGTGACATGATCAAATTTAGTTTAGAATAGATTCTGTATCTTCTTTTTGTATCATTACCATCCAGAAGGAGTTATTTTACTGCCATACACACCTGTTATAAATATATATTTTCTAAGAGGTGGATGTATTTGGCACACTAGTCTGACATTGGTACATAAGATGGTGTGAAAGGTGGAGTTGGTGGCAAACCCATATTCTCCTGGCAGAAAGCCCCCTCGAGCACCACCAGCAGGGACTTTTTCAGTTCCTTCTTATACTCGTCACACATAAACGCATACAGAATTGGATTCAGACAGCTGTTCAGATAAACCAGACACAACACAATAGGTTCCGTGAACATATAAACTTTCCAAAAACTGAAAGGTAACTTTTTCTTAACTGCAAGTTCGGCACACAACTGTTGAACAAAGAAAGGACACCAGCATATGAAAAAGGCCAAAAGTACAGCTATAATGACCCGGAAGGATCGAAGCTGGTTTCCTCTTTTAAGGCGTCTTACGCACACAGCAATAGCAATGTATGAAGATACAACGATCAAGAAAGGAATCAGAAAGCCCGCTGTAAACCTGTATATGATCTCACTTATTCTTTCGTTACTAAAGTGTTGTGTACGACTTGTGTTAAAAACATTGGCATAGGGGTTGGCGACGCAGATGGATAAGACCCACACAAACACAGAGCTGATTCTGGCTTTGATTACAGTCCGTTTATTTTCGCAAACATGTTCAACACATAAATAAAGTTTCCACATATATAAATAAGATCGTTGAACTCGCACTTTTTGGCAAAGGCCAAATAAATGTTGCTCAACATAATTGGCATAAAAATGAAGTCTGCAATCGCCAAGTTGAGAAACCAGATGGAGTTGACCGTCGTCTTCATTTTGTAGCCGGTCACAAAGATGACAAGACCGTTTCCGATGACACCCGTCTAAGATGAATACAATGATGCATCCGAAGAAGATTTTCAGTACATTCCCTCCGTGTGTAACGTGGTTCATTTGGAATGTGGTCACGTTTTGAGGTCCCAAAGTGGCATTCGCTGCCACAGAGAAAAAAAAAATTCAATATTACAGTAAAACACAAACATGATTGACATCAACATTAAGTTTAATATAAAGAAGAATGTTTAAAATTTGTCGAGTATGCATTCAGTTTATGAATTCATCATGTAACATGGTGATCTATGTAAAAAAAAAAAATTTAATAATCAAGAAATTATCAATTTAATGTATTTTTAAAGAACCTATAAGGAAAATGTGAAAGCCCATTTTCAAAGTCTCAATTTCCTGGATTTAAAACTTTTCTTAATCTTTTCTGAATTAGCAAAGAGGATGTTCGTTTCATTCTTTATTCCAATTGAAAATACTACAACATGTTTGAGACAGGAACAAATAGAAAATAAAAAACACAGTACATATTATATAAATATATACCTGTATTTTTGAGTTCTATACCTATAAACCCCAGACAATCCTGTGAGTAATGAGCATGATTGACAGCGTAAAATTATTTCTTGGATGAATACATTATATGGAAATTTGATTCTGTACAACTACTTTGAATATGCCAGGCCAAGTTTCTGTCACATGAGAACTGTAAACAACATTATTTATAAATACATTTCACATATATCTACAGCATGGCAACGTCAGGACATTAAAAGTTTGGTTTATTGCAGTGCAATACCAAGTTTAAGACGAACAGGCGGAACTGTTTGTATTGAAATAAAACTAAACATATAGAGTAAAATGTCATAAAACCTGATTTTGCAAGCTATTTTGGCCATAAATGCACATAAATGTAAAGGTTTTGTTTTTAAAATAAGAAATAACATGATTTCTTAAAATTTGGTCTTTGTATTTCCAAAAATCCTAGATACTTTTTTAAGAGAGTACAATGAATTTGTTATAAGGATGATTTAAAAGACAATAACACAAACATTTCAATATAAAGAAAAACATTGTACAGTATACTATTTGTAGATTTATATTTAATCTTCGACCCACCTGATATGACATTGATATGACAACCAGCAATGTGCACAGACATTGATCCGGACTGATGACTGTCAGAAAGCAAACACTGCGGAAAAATGTACACATGAACATATTATATGTTCTATTGTGAAAGAAAGCCAGGATTTGAAGAACCAAGGAAAAAATGAAAACAAAGTTCAGAAAACAGAAACACATACATGGATTAGCTCATTTTAATAAAAACACACACACACACACACACACACACACACACACACACACACACACACACACACACACACACACACACACACACACACACACACACACACACACACACACACACACACACACACACACACAAAATTTCCAGATTCCGACAGCTACACACACTCAAATGTGAAAAACACATTTTGTAAAATTTTTTACATTTATATTGTTATATATATATTGTTTAAAATGTTTTTCATGTAAGTTAAAATTAAGTAAATCTCATGAACTCAAATACTTGTATAATCTTATAATAGAATGTATGAGTTCATGAGATTTACTTAATTTTTCAACTTACATTGTAAGGTTCCTGTCTGTTCTTCATCAGTTACAAGGACAATTCATTGATTCATAGCTCTGCCTCTCACCTATATGAGTCCTTGTGTTTCTCTTGTCTGATGTCAGTCTTTGTTGGTTGTAACTGTGTTCATGTGCCATTTTGTTCTTGGCTTATGTGTGTTGGTTAGTTTGTTCTTATTAAACCTCAAACTGTATTTGGATTCTGTCATCAATTTATACAATACAGCATTACATACATAAACACAATTTTAAACAGTATAATAATTCATTAATTTCTTAAATAATTGATAATTATATGCCTATTTAGAAACTTAAATATGAATTAGTTGTAAATTTCAGAGAACTAAGCTGTTGGACTTTTAATCAAATATTTTTTTTCCAATGAAAAAAGATTTTTAAGTTTCATAGTTTCATTATTTTTATTATTATTATGAATGAACAAAGGTTAATTGCTGTGTGTTTTATTATTACGTACAATAAGAGAAATACATGATTAACAATGACTAGTATACAGAAAAATTACAGAAAAAAATGAATGTTTAATGTTAAATACAAAATGAGATATTTGGAAGAATGATGCGATGTAAAATGCTCCAAGTGTTGCTGATAACCCAAATCACTTAAAGAAGTGAAGTTCCAGTATGAAATCCTACAAATCTTACGAACAGAAATACAGAGAATATGGTTAACTTTAATTGTCTAAGACTTGTAAATGTACAATATGTAAAAATAATTAATTATTTAAAATATGGAATATCCAATTATGCAAGTGTGTCATAAGTGTATCATTAGTAAGAATCTGTCCATCTGTAGCCAGTTGCGAAGAGTTCAGCTTTTTTCTTAGAACACAAAATAAGAGATTTTGAAGAATGCGGGACATGAACAACTACTACTATCCTTTATCAAAAAAATAAAACTTTCCCTTTAAACACCCTGAACAGATGTGGTTGACTGCAATTCCAGATTTTCCTCTGTAAAAGCCCCCTCAAGCACCAGCAGAAGAGACTTTTTCAGTTTTGTTTTATACTCGTCACACATGAACACATAGAGAATGGGGTTCAGACAACTGTTCAGATAAACCAGAAAGATTACAAAACGTTGTGCGGTGTACAGTGTCATGACAACCTTTTCACTCCAGTTATTCTTGATGGCGCTTATATAACACAACTGTAGAACATGGTGCGGAAACCAGCATACGAAAAAGGCCAAAATTACAGCTAGTATGATTCGGAAAGGCCGACAATTTGTTTTACTTTTCAGGCGTTTCACCCGCACGCCAATAGCTATGTATGAAGATGCACTGATCAAGAAGGGAACCAGAAAGCCGGCTGTAAACATATACATGTATAAATGCATACATCTATTGACATAGCTTTCCAAGTCTGCGCATTCATCTTTTGGTTTCTGGGCATAAAGAACAATGATGTGAGGGATAGTGCAGCAGATGGATAAGATCCACACCAACACAGAGATGATTCTGGCTTTGAATACAGTCCGTTTATTCTGAGCCCACGCCACCAGCCATGTGCACAGACATCGATCCAGACTGATGACGGTCAGAAAGAAAACACTCGCAAACATGTTCCACACCGTCACAAAAACCATGCATTGATATATGACGTCATCTGGTTTCCAACCCTTCTTTTTGAAGACGACGATGGTGTCGTAAACCATGAACCAAATGGATATGAAGCCTGTGATGGCCAAGTTGAGAAACCAGATGGAGTTGACCGTGGTCTTCATTTTGAAGCCTGTCACAAAGATGACGAGACCGTTTCCGATGACACCAATGACTAGGATGACAAAATATATGCACATGCCGCAGATTTCAATGATGGAAAAATTCTTTTCCTTCCCTGCGATGGTCAGAATCTGTGATCCCGGGAAGTTGTCCTCTGCACAAGAGAAGAGGTAAAGACTTCATGCACAGTGAAACACACGCCGGTTTTAATGATTCTCAAAAGTTTCACATGCGAAAGGAAAGTGGAGCACAAAACTGCTAACCTTTCATGGGGATGTTGGGATTTTCAGAACGGGGCCATAAGGGAATGCCCCAAGGCAAGTCAACCGCATCTTTCAGAAAAATACGGGATTAGAAAGTATCGATTATGCCAGCAAGAGAACAACAACAACAACAACTCCGTACACATTTTTCAAAATATCATGGGTTCGTTGGAATTACTTTATTTTATAATTAGTGGTTTTAACATACAGTTACTGTTCTTAAAAATAAAATAAAATAAAAAAATGGGTTTTTGGAATTAATATCCACGAGATTATATTAAGTTGTTCTTTCTCCAAAATTCAAAAAGCAGAATTGTTGAAAAACGTAATGTAATCATACTGTCCCGATGCAAATGATAAAATGAAGTAATTCCGACACAATCTTTCTGTTTTAATATGCATGTTGTAAATTACAACAGGAGTAACATGTCAAATAACAAAAAAGAACTTCTTTATTATCATTAGTTCATTTGCAAAATTCTTTTTAGATGCCCTTAATTAACCCCCATTAATGAATGTAGAATTTTAAATGCCACCCTTTAAACTATGGCAATTATGTTAAAACATTGATAAATATCTCATTTAAAATAGCAAACAAGAGTTGACAGAAGTCTTGTTTTACATTAACAAATAACAAAAGCTTGTTTCTTTAGCTTAAAGTGCATTGTGCCCGCAACACAAAAAATATAGGTTTGATCCCAGAGAACACACATGCTGATAAGACTAAATGCACATATACTCACTGGTAATAAACATATATGTCAAATAAATCATAAATGTAAATGTTAATACAAAGTAACTATATATTCATGCTATACATCTATATTGTAAAGTCAATTTATGCTTACCTATGTCGAAGGTCATTTTATCGCTTTTCTTATCAGTTAGATGTGGAGTTACAATAACTTCTTTGTATTGAACATGTATGACAGTTTCCTTGTCTATGGTTATGGGAGGGTTGATGATGTAAATTAAAAACTATTTTGAATTTTTTAAATTAGAACTATAAGAGCACTGCTTATAATAACCATTTCACAAATATTTAATCAAATCATTTAATATATAAAATCATATAGATAAAGATGTTATATATAAAGTATAATCTGTCTGTCATTATTTTTTGACATTTGAAGAAAAGTCACAAATTGAAGTCTGGAAAATAACTCTCTTACAAATGAAAACACATACTTTTAAGAAAAGAATAAACAAGCCTCATAAATAATCACTATCATAATCATTTTCACTGATTCCAAAGGGAAAATAGTTGTGAGATGATACTGCACAAAGGCAAATACTGTATGTTCTCAGCAAACAATTTGCATATTTCAAAATAGCTACAAACAACTTTGTTAACCAAACCATATTTATCACATTTAATCATGTTTTGCTTTCTATTTAATTAGTATGTTTAGAAAATTCAGCATAAAAAAAAGTACTCATGAAATACTACATCACTCGAAAAAATGACTAATTTGTACTTATCCAGACAATTTCTTCCTGACTCCACTTTTTTTTCAGTCTAAAATAATACGTAGTATTGTGCATGTAACATCAATGTATCTTTATATTCTATAGCAGTCATATTATTCATATGCAGTAAGAATAATTCAATGTGCAAACAAGTGATCTGGAATTGTAAATTGATGATAAAATTTATAAAAAGTATCTTGTGATATAAAATATGTATCATACAGATACATTTACAAATTTATATATTGTGACAGACACAGACATTTTCTCTACTGCTCAATGCAAGAATCTGATATATTTACATGCTCTGCTTTTGCCATGCAATTTAAAAACACATTATTATTAACAATAATGTATAAGTGTCATCCTATCAGAATTCACAAACAAAATATGTTGTCTCTGTATGAGTAAGGGGTTAAATGCTTGCATAACTCCCAGGTTTAATAGAAGAACCCTCTTTAGTGTCCGGTTGCGGACCCTTAAGGCCGAGAGAAATCTAAAACTAAAAAAAATTTTGAATTTTGCAGACCATCCATGCAACACACAGCAGTATAGGACTAAGTGCTGTTCTATCATATTTAAATATGTTTAGAGGCCATTATACCATTTAGTGATCATAAAGACATACATCTATATATAGCTGTGGCTGTTTTGGCGGCCGGAAAAAACTAGGGTTTCACCAGAAATACCTCATGCATCGCTGTGGATGGGTAGACTTTCCATTTTTATATAGAGGAGCTTTAGATGGTGAAAATACACTTCTGCGAAAAACAACTATATAATGAAATGCGAGAAAAACATTTTAAATGGTTTTAAATGTTAGTTTTGTTTTCAATAACCCTCATCCTCATGCGGTAAGATTTGTTGACACAATTGGACTACTTTAAGTCGTAAAGTTGTAAAATTTTTTTTTTGCCATGCAGTCCAGAAAAAAAGCGACCTCTATTTACTGGGCATACAGAAACCGAGTGAAATGTCAAACATGACATGATGGAGCAGATAAAATAATGAACTCTAATAGCTCACTGAGGGATAGGGTGTGACCTATAATTTTATCCCTTAAACTAATCTTTGTCAAATGCATTTACATTCATTTTTGTGCCAATAGTTTTGCTGGTCTCAACATGAGGCGTGATGTGTCGCTCTTTTGTCTGGCACATAAGCCGATGCATCTGATTTTGGGAGAAGAGTTCAGTCTTTGCTCTTACAATTTCCGTCATGTGGGCACAGTTGGCTCTCACCGGAATAGGAGATGCCACTCTGATGGATATCTCGCATTTAACATTACAAAAAAAACATCAATACGCCTTGAGAGAAACCGACATTAAAGTAGCAAAAGTGTATTGGGACACATCTTGAGTGCTCCTTTGCTTTAGACCGTGCACTAGGATCATAAAACTAGGGCCTTGCACAAGTTATTTTGGGTTGCCTGTAGACTCTGAATGACCTGTGTTCTTTCCGATATCTACCCATTTTTAAAGTGTCAAATGACCTTTCTGTGTCAAGTTCAGAGTTAGTGAGGAGATCTATGTGAAGGGTTTTGAAAAAATGGTCTTGCTAAAAAAAGGACTTTCTATGACACACATGTCGGCCTATTTTAAATACATAAAGTGACTTAATTAATGTGTATTAACATTCTCCCTGAAAAATATCGCTTGCATTTTTCTATGTCTCTTGAAATTTGTAAAAGGTTTTGTTAAAGTATGTTAATTTAATCATGTTTAAGCAATGCAGATCATAAAATAGAGTAATTCCCTCAACCCATTTTTTTCCGTGTACATGGGACTTTAAAATCATCCAATCATGCACCTTGTAAAGTTTCTAAGAAAACACGAAGGCAAAAATTTTATTTCACTGTACTGCCATTATTTGGCTATTTTATAGTTTTTTTTATCATATTATAAAGTACATAAAAACAGCTTCTTTTTATATCAACTTATCACTAGCTCAAATCAATAACCATGAACTTTTTTGCATCTCACATCACTTTTATTGGTGTATTCTTGGAGGAACCAGATATTTCCAATAGCTGGAGTTAATTTAAGCGACATCAGATGTTTTTAGTCTCTGTTGAGAGAAAAAACTCTGGCAGGAGCTCTAGTTAGAGGCGATGGTTTGTTCGATCCACTGGCGCAGGAAAGTCACACGTGAGTAGATCGCTGGGGTTCGAACGTTGCAGTCGGTGCTGCCCCATGACACGATACCCGCCTGGTACCAAACGCCTCCGCTCTGACATACCAAAGGACCACCGGAATCACCCTGCGTTTAACAAACCCACAGCGCAAGTGTTTAACCCTCAACGTTGAACATTTGTATGTCAAGGAGTACATTTAAATGTCCACATGTACCTGGCAGGAGGACACACCCGATGCCCCAGCACAAATCATGGTTTCGGTGATTCTTCCCTGTCCCCAGTACTGCATGCACTGGGGTGTGCTTATAATGGGCATGGCGGCTTGTTGCAGGTAGCGAGGATTAGCTGAAAACATAAGGAAAGCAAAATAAGCATATCACACGTGTGATCATATGCATGCCGTTTAATGGGAACAAATATGATGTACAATAGTCGATTCCTCGACTATTGTAAGTCGCTTTGGATAAAAGCGTCTGCTAAATGACTAAATGTAAATGTAAATGTAAATGATGTCAGTTTCAAAAGCAAAATATTACGGGTAACTGCAGTTCTGCCCCAGCCGGTGTTGACGCAAATTGTGCCAGGGGGGACGTTGTCGTTGGTGCCGACCAGACAGACTGGCGAGATGGTTTGTGTCATCTGGGCTGGTGTGGCCAGTCTCAGCACTGTGACGTCATAGTTGAAGGTCTGACTGTTGAAGTATGGATGGGTGATGGCCTGCAAGTAGAAAAAAACACGAGTTCTTTAATAGACCTCTTGGATAAAACACAAAAAGAAGAGATTTCGAGAAATGGATTTGTGTCCAAACAGTGGACTCATTTGGTTACCAACATTCTTCAAAATATCTACTGTTGAGATCTTAATGTGCCTTTTTACTTTAAAGATGTAGCTTCATTTCCTAGTCCAAAGACATTCTAGATATTAACACAGGCAAGATGAATAAAAGTTAAGAAAGGTTGATACCTTGGCAATACTTAAGACCTGAACAGGTTCAGAATTGGAGGCAAGGTCGTACTCTCCAAGAATGACATAATGGTATCCAGGCCTAGAAACAAAGTAAGAAATAAACGTTGACGATGCACACATCATTGAGAAGATGAAAATGTGATGGATTGAAATCTTACTGAACACGGCAGTGGCCAGCGGTCAGAACCCAGTACTCATTGAGTAAAGATCCTCCACAGAAATGGAATCCATTAGATTGCTGCAATAAAATAACCATCAGAATAGATGTTCATCGTATATAAAGTCCGTCCAAGCAAAACCAAATTTACCTGAAGAGAAACCTGCCATGGCCACGATCCAGGAACCGCATTCTGTCCATTCACAATTTTATTCAAGCCACTGATTTCAGGCTTGATGGTAGGCGTTCCACATCCTATAGGAAGCGACCAATTCATTTATAATAAAAAAATCGAACATGTGATAAATATTCTAAAAATGGTTGGGCAAAGAATGCAAATCATCATGTTGTGGTTTGGAAAACCATATATACCAAAAGATACTCACCCAGAGCTGAGGCCACCAAGGCCAAACAACTGATGATCCAAAGCATGTTGCAAAGTTAATGCCTTCTAATTCTCTGTCGAGCGCTTTATACTCACGCCAACATCTGATAAAACTGGGAAATAACCAAGATGCTACAAAGCAGCTGGACGGATCTCAGGGCTAAAGAACATTCATATCACGCCAGACAGTGTGTTGAAATGTTAACCGCAAAACAGGTTAGGTCAACCGAGTACACTTAAGCTTATCGAGAGTGAAATGTAAAATAAAATAAGAATTTTAAGGACCTATTTTATAATAAATGTATGTTGCCCATACATTTTGCATGTAATACTTTGCATTTTTTTGTGTTTAGACTGATCACAAATTATTCATGTGGCTTAGTAAATATGATCAAAATAAACTGTAATAGTTACTTAACAAAAACATTAACTCAATTATTTTAGTGTGACATAACAAAATGATTGATTAAAAAGGCCAAACTTAATTTTTTTCAAGTTTACATAATGAAAACAAAAATATATTTGTAATATACCCCTAATATGTTTTGTGAGTTGATGTTGACACAACATCTCTATTCATATATTTTTTAAATAATTTAAAGAGTGTACCAAATATTATTGTTTAAATATTTAACCTCTTCAGAAAGGTCTCGTTTTTGGGTAATATTCTGGCTGTTGTAATTTTTGTTGATTGTAAAAGTCTTAAACATTTTTGTAGTCTATACGTCTTAATCCATCGGATTGGACACTTGTTCAAAAAATGAACAAGAATTATTATTCTATTCATTCTATTCACTACAACAAATTTTAATATATTTCAAAACATGCATTATGGATTTTTCAATGTTTTATTGTGATTTTTTTTAAATATATATAAAATATTAAACTTATAGGGATATATAAATCGGGTTGAATTAATCCGATACACATAAAATGAAACAAATGAAAGAATATCCAAACTTGTTTCTGAGAAAAATGAATGAGAACACATAAAACAGACATTCTGGGAATACTCTTAATCTGCACAGGTTTGGTATTGGATCAATGATCACGCTCTCCAAGGACGACATTGGGATATTTGGCACTAGAAAGAGCACAGGTCGAACCACAAGATTTTTAATGCATAATCATATTAATGCTATAAAATTTAGAATAAAGTAAAAAACATATGTAATGCATGCCACGTGACATGTTTTATTGTATCCTCTACATTTAAGTAAGCTTACATTTCATAAAACAAGGCATTTTAAATAAACCAGTTCAGGGCTTTAATAAAACATGATGACCCAGTCGATCCATTTCCGGAGGTAAGAGACGCGGGTGTAGACTACTGGAGAGTCAATATGACAGTCTTTATCACCCCAAGACACAATGCCCACCTGATACCAAACACCCGAACTCTCACAAACCAGAGGACCACCGGAATCCCCCTGCGGTTAACAGGAATAAATGATGTTATAGGAAATAAAATATACACTTAAAGCATGTTCATCCACAAAGGTCGTTGTTTTTATGTATTTACGAACCTTGCAAGATGACGTTCCAGAGGCTCCGGCACAAATCATAGAATTTGTGATTTTGCTCTGTCCAAAGTGCTGCTTGCACTGAGTTGTGCTCACTATGGGTAAAGTGGCCTGCTGCAGGATTGGACTAGCTTTAAGAAAGGAAAAGACAACATCATATTGGACTTGGGTGTGTTGCGGATACAAAAACTGATCTTTTATCTATAAATGTTGGACTTACAACCGTATTCAGTTCTGCCCCAGCCAGTTGTGACACAAAAGGTCTGAGAAAGAATGTTGACGGAGGAGGAAACCAGACATACAGGAGAGATATAGGACGTCATCTGAACTGCCGAGGACAATCGGAGCAGTGCAACGTCATTGTTGAAAGTGCTTCTATCGTAGCGAGGATGAGCGATGACCTGTAGGGAAAACACAAGGGTTGACCTTAGAATTCCATATTGTTTGATTTGCGGTTGGACTGCGTTACCCAAAACTCGGAATGTGTTTAAATCAAATACCATTAAAGGAATAGAACCCCCCCAAAAAATAGTTAATATACTCACCAGTAAGCTGTATGAATTTCTTTGTTCACAGAGAAATATTTGGAAGAATAATCAAAAGCAAACAGTTTGTGGATCCCATTGACCTTATTATAAAAATTCATTTTTTGGAATGCAAATTGAGATATTTTCTAAGGATGTAGGACAACAACATTTGTGCTACATTTTTCTCTCTTTTGTCTTGCAAGAACTGTTTGGTTACAAGCTTTCGACGAAATATATTTCTCTGTTTTCAACCAAATAAAGAACTGTATACAGGTCTGGAACACCGAGAGAGCGAGTATTTTATGACAGAATTTCATTTTAAAGCGAACTATCACTTTAACTAAATCAGAGGCGGATACCTGGACAACTCTCTTGACCTGAACAGGTTCAACGTCATTTCCACGGTCATGCTCTCCAAGGATGGCAAAGTGATATCTGGCCCTGGAAACGGAGTAACGGAAAATGCACGGTTGATTAAACACGTTTCCAAAAAAATATTAAACTCATCCCATTTATTTATTGGTTCTTACCGAACATTGCAGTGGGCAGCCGTAAGAACCCAAAACTGGTTGATCAGGGATCCTCCACAGAAGTGTACGCCATTGGACGTCTTGTTCATACAGAAAGCATATAAACATGGTTGTAACCTTTAAGGATGATAAGTCTTAGAAAGACACAAATAGCTCCCAATAATTATTTGTGTACCTGAAGAGAGACCTGCCAAGGCCAGGAACCAGGCACAACTCCATCACCTCCCATTATTTTACTAGGAACGCCATAGACTGGCGTAATATCGGGCACTCCACATCCTATTGGTCAGAAGTTTATATTCAATATATTTAACAACCAACTGATCATTTTTTAGTCTGAAAGTTTGCAAGGACTCGACACAAGACTTATCATCGCTTTATAAAACGGGAAAAGATCCTCACCTTGAGTAAAAGAAACCAAAGCAAAACAGCTGATGATCCCCCACATGTTCTAGATGAATGTCTGACGTCTTTCGGATGTTTCTGTTGGGTTTCTCTTCCCATATAGTGTACCTTCATCTGCTTCTTTTCACATCTCACAAAGTCATTTCTATGCATTGAGGAGGAGCATTGAGATGTTTGTCACATCACTAAAACCAATTGAACTAAAATATTTACTGGAAGAGCTTGTTCGGAAAAAATCAACAATGAGTTTCCACCTACTATTCTTAAAACATAATTCTCAAGTTAAAACATGCAACCCCAGCCAAAACAAGCTTTGAGGAATTCTTTTAAAAGCATGTGGGAAACACTTATTTCAATGAATCATAAGACAAGTGTAAATAAATGTATCTACGTACAACAATAATACAAAATATAATGGCTCACCGAACCGGTTGCAAGGCTCCACCTTGGCTAGGAATGTTCTCTATTATGTGTTTTAAAACTAACCGAATAAACTTACCGTTAACGCTTTGGGTAGCATTACAAAGGCCTTTGCAAACATCGCGTTATGCCAAATAAGGCAATAAGTGAATCAATTTGTACTATGCTATGTATTGATTTGTTACATAAAGTTGAATAAATACTTTTCATTTACACTTACATTAACATTCAGTCATTAAGCTGACGCTTTTATTCAAAGTGACTTACAAATGCGACTATTCATCTACTGAAGACCATTTGATGTCAAACTAAATCACTCTTAATGAATTCATATTCATGACTAATGCATTAAATAATCTTTGGAGTGTCAACTAAAGTCCATTTACGGAAGTCGCGTGAAACACCATTGCGTGGATAGGCATGTCCATTTTTTTTAAATCGCTGTTAAGAATCACACTTAAACAGCATATTTTAATCGATAAAGAGATGTATCAGTAAACCGCTCATCGTTGAAGCATGGGTTAATGATGTTTATGTTATTACATGAAACCTTCTGGACGTTGGCACAAATGGGCTTCAATGTGAAATCATCTACTTGTTATCAACATCTTCAATGACGCGCTTATAACCGACAGAGATCTAAGATGTGTAACCTACATTTGTGTGTTGCACGTTTTTAGATCACTTACAGAACAGGTCCTGTCAGGTGATGATCTCTTTGCATTTGTCATCTGCACAAATCCTTTTTTTTCGTGTTATTGCATCTTAATATTGGTAGGTTTATAAGTTTCACATTATAATGATAAATATGTAATTTCTCAGGTTTTATGTATACTTACAGCACATTTGGTGGTTCAGATACCCAAGTTAGGTCTTTCTAAGTTTTTTTAAAAATCATTTCTATTTTCAATTCAATGTGCCCCGGTGAGTGAAATTCTTTGGAGCTTGCTCCAAAAAAAGGACAGTACGGGTAACATGTAACATGAAACATATAGTGCGGACCACATAAGACAGTGTGCAATATGCACATACATATAATCAGTACACACAGTGTACTTTAGACAAACACAGTCGAAACATTCAACATACATACATTTAGCACGAGAAAAACATTAAACACTAAACACAGAATGTGTGCACGTTCTGCATAATGTAAACAATGTAACAGTGTAAACAAGATGTGCATAGGATGAGGTAGACTGTTGTTTAAAGTGCAGTGTGTAAATATTGTCCAGTGTTACACTTTGATTTAAATTGCAGTGTGTGACATATTGTGTGTGGGAGTGTATCAGTTCTGATTGTTCATGAGTCGGATAGCCTGACGGAAAAAGCTGTCCTTCAGTCGACTCTTGCGGGAGCGGATGCTGCGGAGACGTCTTCCTGAGGGCAGCATAGAGAGACATGAAATGTTTCATGAAACATTTTGTAAAGTCAGGCTAAGGCTCTTATCAGGAGTTAACCCACACATTAAAACAAAAATGTACAATTATTTTATGTTCTAAAAAGAACTATCTCTTGGCTATTTGTTGGACATTATTTCTTCTGCTTTGAACATTTTCATTCACATAAATCTTAAGAAGTTGGTTGTCTCAGAAAAAAGTTTTCCTTTTTTTGTCATGTCCATAACGCAGGTTTACTTAAAACAGAAAAAGTGGTTCAAAGACTGATACTTTTCAACGTTTAAATACCATCAACAGTGATTTTGTATTATTATAAAAGTTGGTTCAGTTTGCTGGTAACAGCATGACATTGATGAAACCCTCGGTGGCTTAAATATATTGGTGCTTTCCTTGCAATTCTTTCAAATAATGCTCATTATTAATGTAAAGTAATGTATTCTTACAGTACAAATGGTCTTTTTCATGCCCTTTGCAGCTTAAGATCTTGTCATAATGTTTTAACAAAGACATGACTCATTGGATCAAGTTTCTATATGTTTTATTAAAGATTCAACTTATAGTATAAAAATTACAAATTGGATTACAAAATAAGATACTGTTCACAAAATATGAAAAGCTCTAAGTCATTGGAATGCAGGGATAATCTCAGGTTGTTTGAGCTCTAGTTGGATGAGACGGTTTCATCGATCCATTGCCGGAGGGAGGACACACGAGAGAAGACTCCTGGAGCATTCACGTTACATTCGGGTGTTCCCCATGAAACAATGCCCACCTGATACCAAACACCTTGGCTGTCACAAAGCAGAGGACCTCCAGAATCACCCTGTGGATGACAGACATTTTATTTTTTCACTGGAGTCCAAAATGATCTTCTGACTGTTTTTTCCTGCTTGTATCTGGTCTTACCTGGCAAGCTGAAGATCCAGAACCTCCGGCACAAATCATGGAATTTGTGATGAATCTGGTCAGACCCCAGTACAGTCTGCATCTAGCAGTGCTCACTATGGGCAAAGTGGTTTCCTGAAGGATGCGAGGACCTTCTAACAATGAAACACAAACACAGAGTATTAGAGCTTACGAGGTCTTGTTAGTATGAGAAGATAATTATAAGATGGAAATGGAAACTTACGACCGGTTGCGGTTCTGCCCCAGCCAGTGGTTACACATAGAGTTCCAGCAGGGACATTTGTGGAGGAAGAAACAAGTTTTACAGGAGAGACACGAGACGTCAGCTCTACTGGAGAAGATAATCTCAACAGTGCAGCATCATTGTTGAAGGTTCTTTTGTTGAAGCGAGGATGTTTGATGACCTGTAGGGTTATGAGAAAACCTTCAAGTAAACTTTCCAAACTAACTTTAATCTTTTAAAACTAAACATCTTAAAGTAAATACCTCAACAATTTTCCTGATCTGAACGGCTTCATCATCAGAGCCACGGTCATACTCTCCAAGAACAACTAGGTATCCGGTTCTGGAATGAGACAGGGAAATGCAAAAAAAAAAACTGAATAGAGATTTATCAAATTATTGCATCAACATGAATGACAGATGAATAGTTGGATTTATAAATGTGTTGCTTCTTACTGAACAGGGCAATGAGCAGCAGTGAGGATCCAGTTCTTGTTGATCAGAGTTCCTCCACAGAAATGTCCACCATTGGGTTTCTGAAGTAAACATAATGAAAATAGAATTCAGAAATTTCGTAAATCCTGAGCTCATAAATGAAATTTATTAACAACACAATAAGAGGAAAACTACAAAAGAATAATACAAAATACGAGAATTGTAGAGTCACCTGTATGGAGACCTGCCAGGGCCAAGCAGAAAGTGAATCTTCTCCATCAAAAACCTGCACAGCATTTTCAATCGGTAGCTCTGGTTTCAAGTCTCGGCCTAAGCATGCAGATTAATTTGTGAATTCATTTATTATTAAATCTCAACATATTTATGACACATAAAATATAGTTTAACATGGCTCATTTATCACAAATGATGTGAGAAGATACTCACCCAAGGCGGACGCCACCAAAAGAAAACAGCTGAAGATCCAGAACATGTTGTAGATGAGTGTCTGATGTCTTTATGATGTGTCTGTTGAGTCTCTTCTGCTTTATATTCTGTCTGGCATCTGGTTAATTTCTCAACTCGTAAAGGTGCTTGTATGTATTAAGGAGGAGTATCAGAAATATATTTGTCATATGAGGAAATGACAGGAATTAAATAATTAATAAGACAAAAATCTGTTCCAGTATAGGATAGTAAGGATAAAAACAATGTAACGGCTAGCCAAACAAGTTAGTAAGCTGCACCTCAACGAAGTAATTCTGTGATTTTGTGTAGCGTGACTAAACTTGTAATGAGTCATTACTAGATTACAGGTAAAGATGAATACATGAAAGGAAATGAGCGTTTGTCAGTGTTATGTAAGTGACACATTTTGTTTTTGGGTTGCTTGTTGGTCTCATTGGGACACTGGGTCAATGGTTGTGATACAATGGTCCTTGGCATATTTAAAATGATTCCAAAAATTAAAATCATCATTGATTCACCCTCTTTGTCATTTGAGACCACTATGAGATTCTTTCTTTCTTACAACACAAAAAAACGACATTTAACATTCGTAACCGAACTACAGTGAAACCTATTCACTTGTATGGGATGGATGTCTACAAACTTTATGTGTAAACGTTAACATTTTTTGTGGCATCATAGACAACTTACTCAATTGGGTTGTGAGTCCAATAGTCATTTACGTACCCACAAGATGATGGGGTGGCAAACCTTTTTCTGTCCATCCTCCATCATCCTCCACATTCCTTTTAATGTCAATCATCCCACATCTCAGCAGTCTCATCATGATCTGGACTTTTTACACACTCTCTGTATGTAAAAAGACCAGACAAAGAACCTCCTTTGTTCTTTGTCTGGTCTCGTTGATATTCAGTGTATATTTCATTCGCAATATCCGTTAACTGATTATTAATAAAATCCTAAGTTTATTTCATATTTCGCCCCTTCGTTGCTTGCTCAAATGCATCTTTGAAAACTTTTCGCTTATTTTTAAGATGTTCACACTCAGCAGTTTGTTGCACAATAACAATCGTTGAGGAAATTATATAAATGTCTAATGTGGCATTGTAAAAATTACAAAATAAGCAATTATATTAACCTAGTAAAATATTTTAAAAACATGATATTTATTTTTTAAGTAAAAAATATAAAAATAATTTATAAAAATTCTACATTTAATTTCTCTAAAATGTACAAGTACATTTTTAAGTTCATGCAATACATTTTATTTTGTTTAAAAATATAAATGTGTAATTCTTATATATAAATATAATATATAATATATATATATTTTAATTATTCCTAATTTTTTATGGGAATGTACAAAAAATTTAAGCGGTATATTTACTTAATTTCAAAGCTTCAAGTAAGAAGACTTATTACAATATCTTTTGTTATTAAATCACGGGTTAAGGACGTTTCTGTTATCAGGGAAGAAATGGGTATCCATTCAACTGGTTTAAACATATTAAAGGTGAAAACATCTAAAGACCCGACTCCAATCTATAAAAGATACATACAGTACAACCAACAGCTGCTAGGTCTCAAATATTTGATCATTTCATGTTTGATCATATTAAATATATACATTTTTTTATTTGGGGATTCAATTATTTTAAAGACTTCTGACATAATGTCATTTATCAACATGTACTGCTTTTGTTAAAAGATATGCTTTAAGGAATGTCTGCTAAATAATAAAGATAAATGTGAAATGAGAATGTTGGAACCTGGTGTTCATCTTGAGAACATTGTTGAAGATGACAAAATCGGTTTGGATGACAGAACACCTGACCGTCAAGTTCAGTGAGGTCATCACCTAGTTGGACAGGAACCAGATGGATGACATGACCTGCACAAACCACATGCTCATCTACACCTCACACTTGTTTACATGTTTAATATTCCCCGCATCAGTTATGAGTTTGTCATCAGATGTCTTCACATAAAATCTGTTGGTGTGGCCACCCGGAATCCTTCATTCAATGACGTGTAATGACATTTCAATCCTATAAATCCGTTGTTCCAAGAAAGACAGGTGTGTAGCCCTTTTTTTACTGTTACTCTTAATTGTTCTTTTCCTTGTGACAAATACATCTCTGATGCTCCTCCTTAATGCAAACAAGCACCGTACGAGTTGGGAAATTAACCAGATGCCAGACAGAATATAAAGCAGAAGAAACTCAACAGAAAAATCAGAAAGACATCAGACACTCATCTACAACATGTTCTGGATCTTCAGCTGTTTTGCTTTGGTGGCGTCCACCTTGGGTGAGTATCTTCTCACATAATTTTTGATAAATGAGCTGTGTTACACTATATTTTATGTGTCATAAATATGTTGAGATTTAATTATAAAAGAATTCACAAACTAATCTGCATACTTAGACCAAGACTTCAAACGAGAGCGTCCGATTGAAAATGTTGTAAATATTGTTGATGGAGGAGATTCACGTTCTGCATGGCCCTGGCAGGTCTCCATCCAGGTGACTTTACAATTCTTCATTTCATATAATTCTTATTATCTTCTTTACTTTTAGTGTTGTTGGTTTAATTTCACAAATTTTCTGAAATTTATATTCATTACGTTTAACTCAGAAACCCAATGGTGGACATTTCTGTGGAGGAACTCTGATCAACAAGAACTGGATCCTCACTGCTGCTCATTGCCCTGTTCAGTAAGAAGCAACACATTTATAAATCCAACTATTCATCTGTCATTTATATTGATGCAATGTTTTGATAAATCTCTATTCAGTTTTTTTGCATTTCCCTGTCTCATTCCAGAACCGGATACCTAGTTGTTCTTGGAGAGTATGACCGTGGCTCTGATGATGAAGCCGTTCAGATCAGGAAAATTGTTGAGGTATTTACTTTAAGATGTTTAGTTTTAAAAGATTAAAGTTAGTTTGGAAAGTTTACTTGAAGGTTTTCTCATAACCCTACAGGTCATCAAACATCCTCGCTTCAACAAAAGAACCTTCAACAATGATGCTGCACTGTTGAGATTATCTTCTCCAGTAGAGCTGACGTCTCGTGTCTCTCCTGTAAAACTTGTTTCTTCCTCCACAAATGTCCCTGCTGGAACTCTATGTGTAACCACTGGCTGGGGCAGAACCGCAACCGGTCGTAAGTTTCCATTTCCATCTTATAATTATCTTCTCATATGTACAAGACCTCGTAAGCTCTAATACTCTGTGTTTGTGTTCCGTTGTTTGAAGGTCCTCGCATCCTTCAGGAAACCACTTTGCCCATAGTGAGCACTGCTAGATGCAGACTGTACTGGGGTCTGACCAGATTCATCACAGATTCCATGATTTGTGCCGGAGGTTCTGGATCTTCAGCTTGCCAGGTAAGACTAGATACAAGCAGGAAAAACCAGTCAGAAGATCATTTTGGACTATAGTGAAAAAATAAAATGTCTATGTCATCAACAGGGTGATTCTGGAGGTCCTCTGCTTTGTGACAGCCAAGGTGTTTGGTATCAGGTGGGCATTGTTTCATGGGGAACACCCGAATGTAACGTGAATGCTCCAGGAGTCTTCTCTCGTGTGTCTTCCCTCCGGCAATGGATCGATGAAACCGTCTCATCCAACTAGAGCTCAAACAACCTGAGTTTATCCGTTCTTTGAAATTAATATTTATGCACTTTATAACTTTTGTTTGGACTTGTGTAACTTATCTTGGGAAAAGTGTGTATGTAATAGTCTGCACTGTTCTTATTACTCAATAAAACATTAACCCTAACAATGACTCATACTTATGTGTCATTATGTGTTGAAAATGTATTATAATATTTTTTAACATAGCTAGAACAAAGCAGTGAATCTTAACTTCACATTATCTCTACACTAGATCTATAAAACAGCAATGACCTTAAATAACAGCTTCATTACATTTTAATATAACAAGAGATGTTACAGTTTTTGACCTAGATACATCTGTGTGGTTTTCAATGTTTCTCAACATTTCCTGTTGCTGAAAAGGATTTTTGAAGTCTAGACTTCATTTTGGTGCGCTACCTTCAGTTCAAGCAGGCAGAGTGAATAAAAATGAGTTTTAATTTGTTTAAAATTTGCCAGAACCAGTGCACTTCTTCCAAGAGTTATTTATAACAATGGCATTAAATTAAATGAAAATGCATGAATTTCTGAAGCAAATTATGTGTCACTTATTCAACTTTGTACAGTCAAAAATTGTACTGTGAATTTAGTAATGAACCAGTTCATTAAAACGATTAGGTATTAAGTGAATTTATTGTTTGTATATATGCAAGTGAAAAATGCAACAAAAAAATTTGGTTTATACTACAGTTTTACGATATTTGTTAAATAAATACTTTTTCTCATTACATAATCTTGAAAAAAAAACGTAGACTTAAGAGAAATCAACTGTTTTGCAATGTGTTCTAAAAGGTGACATTAAGGTTTTACTCTGTATGAAATGGGATACACCAAAGGCTACCTGAAAAAAATAGTGGTTGGACTGGCTTAACAAATTCATAAACATGTAAGGGATGACCTTAAAAAGTATGCGAGTAAATGAACATTTTATTATCCACAGCTTTTGTGTTGTCGGGTTGGAACTGATTCATTAACTAATTTCCGTGTTCTCAGTTTTGCCGGAGGTTTATGTATTCACAAAGAAGACTCAAATTATCAAAAACGAATTGAAAGCCAACTGTTTGGCCACTGGCGTCATCCCTTAAGATGAGCATACGGATGAATCGCACACCCATGCCTATGATGGAGATTGAATCTGTCAGGATGGATGGGGTGAAGGAATGGAGAACCCAAATGCAGGCACAAGTGGAGGGAACAACAAGACTTTAATACAAAAACACAAACCCACCATGGGGAAAACAGTAACACTAAGACACTATAAAAACAGCAAACAAAAGGCTTCCCACAAGGGGAAACCAAAAAAGAAAATATTCTTAATAACTAAAACAAGGCAAGACAGGTAACAAGCAGGGCAAAATACAAACAAACAAACAAACAAACAAACAAACAAACAAACAAACAAACAAACAAACAAACAAACAAACAAACAAACAAACAAACAAACAAACAAACAAACAAACAAACAAACAAACAAACAAACAAACAAACAAACAACTGACAAGACACAAACACGATTCCAATAACAATTTAATGCCACGACAAAGGACAGCAAACACAAGGGCTTTATATAGGGAAACATAACAAGGGATAACGGCACGAGGCAGGTGTGGGGAATGAAACAATGATGGGAAGATAGACAGGATAACAAGGGGGCGGGGTCAAGAGACGAGACAAGAGAGCACATGGCATGTCAAACCAAACAACACCATGTGACCCTCACAAAAAACACATGCGTCTGCCATGATTCTGCTAAAATCAGGAAAAACATGACCAGAGAGGTAGAATCAGGACAGAATCCACAGGAGTCAAACAAAATCATAACAGAACATACCAGAAAAAAAAGAGACATTTTCATTCTGTGAATGTAAACATTATGTATTTCTTGTGGCATCATAAGCAACGTCCCAACTTGGATTATCGAATAATCATCCTTGCCATCACCCTGATGATGGGTTGGCCAATGTTTTTCTAGCTCATTGTGAGGATGTTCATACCCATCCTCTTAGGCAGTCTGTTGCACAATATCAATCGTTGAGGAAATGAAATACTGCTAGGAAGTTTATTTAAGTAAAACAATTTGTATGAGTATGTTGGAACCTGGTATTCATCTTGAGAACATTGTTGAAGATGACAAAATCGGTTTGGATGACAGAACACCTGACTGTCAAGTTCAGTGAGGTCATCACCTAGTTGGACAGGAACCAGATGGATGACATGACCTGCACAAACCACATGCTCATCTACACCTCACACTTGTGTACATGTTTAATATTTCCCGCATCAGTTATGAGTTTGTCATTCAAGGAGTTTTTTTAACATTCTCACCTTGAAACCTGTTTGTGTGGCCTCACAGAATGCTTCATTTAATAACTCAAACATCATTAAATCATGAGTCAAGAACAACAAAATACGTGTTCTAATAATGGAAGTCAAGCTGACATTTCCAGGGATAGATTTTAAATAATTTGGATGTTTAATCATTCATTTTAGTTTCTACAACAGACATTTTTTTATGCTTAAGGGATAGTTAACCAAAAAATCTAAAATATTCAGACGTAAATTGCTCACTCTAGTTGTGAACACTAACATATATGGAGATGAATGCTTAGATCCAAACAGATCTTTGACACCATTGACGACCATAGTAGGAAAAATTTAAAGGGTGGTCAAAATTACCCTAGATTTTATTGTTTTCCTACATGTCTCAAATTATTGAATTTTGTGTTCATCAGAACAAAAAATCAAAGGTGAGGAAATGATGATAGTGTTTTTGTTTTATGATGAAGCTCTTTAAGGTTTGCAGCTTCCAACATCAGTTGTTTCAAGAAAGATAGGCGGGGAACCCTTCGCTTTTCCAGTCAATATTAATTGTTGTTTTCCTCATATGACATATAATTCTGACACTCCTTCTTATTACATAGTTGTGAAATTTATAAGACGCCTGATAGAATATAAAGCAGAAGAGAATCCACAGAACCATCAGAAAGACATCAGAAACTCATCACCAACATGTTCTGGATCTTCACCTGTTTGGCTTTAGTGGCGTCTGTTGAGGGTGAGAAACTTTTGATGTTATTTGTACTTAATTAATTAAAAAAACTTTGTAGTAATTTTTAATGTGTTCTAAAAAAAAACAATTAATAAATTAATCTACATACTTAGGCCGTATTGTTAATGGAGGAGATTCCCTTTCTGCTTGGCCCTGGCAGGTCTCCATCCAGGTGAGTTTCTAATTCTGTTTTTCTTTCATTGTATATTTTCTCATCACATTTTTCCTCTAATTGTGTTGTAGGTTAAATTTCACTAATGCACTCAGGATTTCTGAAATTTTCTGAAATTTATATTCATTATGTTTAACTCAGAAACCCAATGGTGGACATTTCTGTGGAGGAACTCTGATCAACAAGAACTGGATCCTCACTGCTGCTCATTGCCCTGTTCAGTAAGAAGCAACACATTTATAAATCCAACTATTCATCTGTCATTCATATTGATGCAATAATTTGATAAATCTCTATTCAGATTTTTTGCATATCCCTGTCTCATTCCAGAACCGGATATCTAGTTGTTCTTGGAGAGTATGACCGTGGCTCTGATGATGAAGCCGTTCAGATCAGGAAAATTGTTGAGGTATTTACTTTAAGATGTTTAGTTTTAAAAGATTAAAGTTAGTTTGGAAAGTTTACTTGAATGTTTTCTCATAACAGGTAATCAAACATCCTCGCTTCAACAAAAGAACCTTCAACAATGATGCTGCACTGTTGAGATTATCTTCTCCAGTAGAGCTGACGTCTCGTGTCTCTCCTGTAAAACTTGTTTCCTCCTCCACAAATGTCCCTGCTGGAACTCTATGTGTAACCACTGGCTGGGGCAGAACCGCAACCGGTCGTAAGTTTCCATTTCCATCTTATAGTTATCTTCTCATACTAACAAGACCTCGTAAGCTCTAATACTCTGTGTTTGTGTTCCGTTGTTAGAAGGTCCTCGCATCCTTCAGGAAACCACTTTGCCCATAGTGAGCACTGCTAGATGCAGACTGTACTGGGGTCTGACCAGATTCATCACAGATTCCATGATTTGTGCCGGAGGTTCTGGATCTTCAGCTTGCCAGGTAAGACCAGATACAAGCAGGAAAAACCAGTCAGAAGATCATTTTGGACTCCAGTGAAAAAATAAAATGTCTGTCATCCACAGGGTGATTCTGGTGGTCCTCTGCTTTGTGACAGCAAAGGGGTTTGGTATCAGGTGGGCATTGTTTCGTGGGGAACATCTAATTGTAATGTGAATGCTCCAGGAGTCTTCTCTCGTGTGTCTAACCTCCGGCAGTGGATCGATGAAACCGTCTCATCCAATGAGAGCTTAGTTTGAATTGACTAAAAGCATATTTTTACTTGTATAAACTTGAGCAACTTATAATGAAAAACATGTGTATTTAATAACTTATTCAATCTGGAGCTATTAGCCTTTTTTAACTTATGACTCACAATCTTGAATAAAAAATATAAACCTTCATGATGACTCACGTTTATGTGTCAACACTACATACACATAATGAAACGAATAATGGAAATACTGTTTGAGTAAATATTTGTTTTGCAGTCACATATCTCAGCACATTTATTCTATATTACATGCAGGAATGCCTTTTCCAACTTATTTAGCATTATTTTTTGTTAGCATTTAGTTCAAGATTATTCTTGTACACAGAATTTTTGTAGTAAAAATAACGGAACAACTGATCCATCAACCGTGATGCAATTCTCGGACTTTGAGTAGGATGATTTCAAACCTTAAAATCATTCAAAAATAGCGTACAGGTTACATTTCAATTAAATTTGTAAATGTGAAATTTGTTAACATATACAAATATGTGATGTTATCTTTTGTTTGTTATCTCAGTTTATTATTACAACATGTTTTATCATGAGTTGTGTTTGTGTGTTTGTGTTATAGTGTCAAAAATTCTAAGTGTGTACACACATTCTTTATAAGGTGCGAATTTATTACATGTGTCTATTTAAATTTCACATTCACATTTTTTTATTTTCAGCCAGTCATGATATCATGAAATCATTATTAATAATGATAAGGAATTCGTAATTTCAACAGATATAACTGTACTTCTCAGCCCTCTTTGTTGAATTCAAGGACCAAAATAAAAGTCTTTAATAAATGCGCAAAGTAAAAATTATAAATTAAAACATTTCTAAATAAAATCACATTTTATATAAAATTGTGAAATGTAAAATGTAAAAATGTTCTCAAAATCCTAACTTTTGCATGATCACAAAAGTGCAAGTAAAACAATGGGCTCTGTTTTAACAATAGCGTTCAATTGCAACATAATCCATGCATTAACAACACTAGTAGTGTTGATCTTGTAATTAAATACAAATAATAATATAGACTCTTATGTATTATAGCTCCGTAAAAACGTTTCATTTATTTGACAAAAAAGGCCAAACAAAAATTAAAAAAATTTATATCAACTTATTTTTTTATTTTTTTTAAAAGAAATTCACAATTTCACAATCTATTGCCATGAATTATTTTTTTTTGTTTTTCTTTATTTCCAGGAACACATTTTCTGTATATCTGATATAGCCAGTTTATCCAAACCCACTGATCTGCCGGCTATCTTTCAATTCACTGCAATGGGTCTCCTGGACGTCATACAGATTTTAACTATAATAGCAATGTGCAGAGAAAGATTCCTGAGCCGGGGTGGATGAAGGAGAATATGCCATTGGGGGAAAAACCCAATGATGCTGGTAAGGAAGTTTAAACAATTTTAATATGCATTACCTAATAATTATGAGAAGTCATGTCCTAAAGATAAGAGAGAGAGAGAGAGAGAGAGAGAGTATTGGGAGATATTTTTTAAATCTTCATGTTTTCAATGGAAAAGGGATGGGAAATGGAGAAACAAGAAGATGCCGAAAAATTTGCAATATGTTTTTTATTTTTTTGTGACCCGCAAAACCCCAGAAGAAGGAATAGTCATCAGTTTGGGTCAGCAACAATGATAATTAATGGAAACATTTTCTATACACCATCATGCTTTACAAGCAGAAATGTTTTTTTGTATTTTTTTTGCAGGATGAAGATGCTTAGACTGACAAAGGAAGAAGATTTTCTTCTGGCTTTATGCTGTTTCTCTTTTTGTCTTTCACTTTCAGGCTTTCTTATTTCTTTTACTAATTATCTTTTTTTCCTCAGTTCATTTTTTGCATACACATTATATCTTAAGCATTTGTGACTATGTACAAAAGTCCTTATTCGTAATGTACTGTTCTCTCCATAAAATAATTCTATGTAAAGAATATTTTTAGAAAATATAATCTTGACATCTTTACATTGACTGTGTATGTTCATGTCAAAGATTGAAATGTAATAATATTATCTCAGAACTTTTCCCAATGTTAGGCATGGTTCCACAGGCAGGCTCACGTTTATTATGTAACCATTTATTATATATCACCAATAAAGTTAATAAATAATTTTAACCATTTCTATGTGCAAATTAGGTTTAATCCTATTATAAGGTTTAAATGCTGTTTGATAATGAATTTCAAAACAAAATTTGTATTATTTCAGCTTATTCAAGGTGGTTCAATTATTAACAACTAAAATATGTATTATATTGCTGTGATTGTTCATTAAATATAGCTCAAGTACTATGGGTATATACTGTATGCAATTTTTTTTATTAAGAACCGAAATACACACAAAAGCAATAACATTAGTGTTTTTTGTAAAACGTAAGGTTGTGGATAACAAAAATGTAATAAAATTTTATGATTTAAAGGTTTAAGTCATTTAAACATGTACAATTTAATCTGAACAATTTAATAAACTCATCAAAGAAGCACAACATGAATATAATGAAATATTTCCACTAAATATAAGGACTCAAATACACAAGTACATCTACATGATAAAAATCAAGCAATTCCAATAACTCATATCTTTCAGTGAATAAAGTGCATCATTTTAATGCAGGGTTTTAACTGGTTAGAGGTCTAGTTGGATGAAACAGTCTGGTCGATCCATTGACGGAGGGAAGACACACGAGAGAAGACACCTGGAGCATTAACATTACAGTTTTCGGCTCCCCATGAAACAATACCCAACTGATACCAGACACCCTTGCTATCACACACCAGAGGACCACCAGAATCACCCTAGAGATGACACACAGACGTTAAAATGATTAGCCTAGATTTGACTTTTGAGTTTACATCTGCATGACACATACCTGGCAAGCAGCAGATCCAGAACCTCCGGCACACATCATGGAATCTGTGATGAATCTGGTCAGACCCCAGTACAGTCTGCATCTAGCAGTGCTCACTATGGGCAAAGTGGTTTCCTGAAGGATACGAGGACCTTCTAACAACGAAACACAGTTTTGAGCTTGTCTTGTATGTATGAATACAGAATCATAATGAAAATATCACCCGATGGAAACTTACGACCGTTCTCAGTTCTGCCCCAGCCAGTGAGGACACAAAGAGTTCCAGATGAGATGCTGGTAGAGGATGAAACCAGTCTTACAGGAGAGACACGAGACGTTATCTCTACTGGAGAGGACAATCTCACCAGTGCAACATCATTGTTGAAGGTTTGTTTGCTGAAGCGAGGATGAATGATGACCTTCAAAACAAATGTATTTTTCAAAATCAAGTTTGTTTTTGTTAATCCGTGGTTTTGAAAGCATCATGAAGTTTATTAAAATTCAAACCTTGGCGATTTTTCTGATCTGAACAGCTTCATCGTCCAAACCACGGTCATACTCCCCGAGAACGACTTGGTGGTATCCAGCTCTGGAGAAGGGATGGAAAATCCAAATTTATCGACTTTACCTACTGTATGTTGTGATGTTTTCACAAATTGATGGATTCATTTATTGGTTCTTACTGAACAGGGCAATGAGCGGCGGTGAGAACCCAGTTCTTGTTGATCAGAGTTCCTCCACAGAAGTGAATTCCTTTAGATGTCTGGTGTGTATATAAAGAGCACAAATGCATAAATAGTAAATGTATTGTTTGACTTAGATCAAATAAAATGATATAGTGTACCAATACTTAAAAATAAGAATTAAACCTTCTACCTTTATAGAGACTTGCCAGGGCCAAGCAAACAGTGCATCTTCTCCCCAAACTCTACTGACAACCGAAGGCTTTGATTTGGCAACGTTTTGAGCTAAAATGTAACCAATGATGTACAAGATTTCTTTCATAACCACATTTAAGGTAGTTTTATATCAACATCTTAAAACGTTACTCACCCAAGGTGGACGCCACCAAAGCAAAACAGCTGAAGATCCAGAACATGTTGTAGATGAGTGTCTGATGTCTGATGGTTCTCTCTAAAGTTCTCTCTGCTTTATATCCTGTCCGGCACCTCTCGCATCTTATGCATCGAGGAGGAGCTTCAGAATGTTTGTATTTGTCATATGAGGAAAACAACAATGGAATAATGACTGACAGAACTAAAATGTTGGCCGGGAGACCAATATGTCCCCACCTACGCTTCTTTAAACAAACTGGTCAAGTCTTGCTTAACTTGTCTGATGCTATTTACAAAACCACATTTAGATACAAGTTGGCAACCTTGAGAAAAACACGAGACAATATCTGAGGAATTTGATATGTTTATTGAAGCGTCTTGAGTCATATGGTAAACAAATATTAAATTGAGTCATCAACCAGCAATTTAATCATTAAAAAGCTGTAACAGTTGAATAATAATAAGACTATAACATCCAGCAGAACAAGTCACAAAGTTCCACCCCAAGTGTTTTTATGCTTTGTGCAGCATGACTAACAATTAAATAATCCAAATTGTATTTTAGATGTTTTGTAAACATGATGTTCTGAAATATTTGGAAACGTTTGAATGCCAATGTTGTTATGTAAGTAATGCATTTGCTTGGGTCACACACTGTAAGTTGGTCTCATCTGGCAGATCCGGTCAATATTGCGATATTAAATTCACCATATGAAGACTTTGTGATTCATTTTTGCAAATAGTGTGTGTGAATCTTTTTTCTTTGTTATTAATCGACTTCTTCAATGGTGGGACCAGACGAGGAACCACTTCCAGCACCCCCGGGGAATCCTCCAGGCATCCCTCCCGGCATTCCTCCAGGCATCCCGCCGGCACCCTGATAGAGTTTGGTGATGATGGGGTTGCAAACCTTTTCAAGCTCTTTCTGTTGGTGCTCGTACTCATCCTTCTCTGCAGTCTATTGCGCAAGAAACAATCAGTTACACTATGAAAGTGCTATATTACTTAATTATAACAACACACGTTTTAGTTGACTCATGCATTAATAATGTGTGCGAAACATTCTTGTCACCAACGGGTTTCAATGTGAGAACATCTAATTGTTCAAAAACATCCGTCAATGACAAACTCATAACCGACAAAGAAAGTCCTAAGCGTGTAAACAAGCATGAGCTGTGGATGAGCAAGTGGTTCGTGTAACTCACGTTTTTTGGTTCGTCACCTACCTGGTTTCTGTCCAGCCAGGCAATGACCTCATTGCATTTGTCAATGATGACTTTTTTGTCTTCATCACTGATCTTGTCCTTTATCTTGTCATCTTCCACAGAGCTTTTCATGTTAAAGGCCAGCGATTCCAGAGCGTTCTTGGCTGTGACCTTCTCCCTCTGAGCTTCGTCCTCGGACCGATACTGGTCAGCTTCTTGTACCATACGCTCAATATCTTCTTTGCTCAACCGACCTGAAAGAAGCAAACGAACGTCATTATTAGAATACTCAAGTACAATTGAGATGACTACAAAATTCATGTGCAGTAAAATGAACAGGAGTTAGTTCTACAGCAATGGCCGGGAGAGTGTTTGTGTGAACGATCTCACCTTTGTCATTTGTGATTGTGATCTTGTTTTCTTTGCCAGTGCTTTTGTCCACCGCCGATACATTGAGAATGCCATTGGCGTCAATGTCAAAAGTGACTTCAATCTGTGGCACACCACGAGGGGCGGGAGGGATCCCCGTTAACTCGAATTTGCCGAGAAGGTTGTTGTCTTTTGTCATGGCTCTCTCTCCCTCATATACCTTATGAAAGAAATTTCGGTCAAAACATTAAAAGTTTCTGGATTAACTTTGGGACGACGTTCAAATAACGCATTTTAAGCATCTGGGTTGAATCAAACCAGTTTAACACATTTACCAAGCTACAAAAACATTAACCTTCAACACACACTCTTACTAACCGGTGAAATGATGATAAACTGATATAAATTTGTAAGATCTCATTCATTTGGTACATTCTGTACTATTTGCTTTTGGATGGATGTGGAGCTAAAAAACAATGTTTTTACTATAATGTACAAATTATTGTCAAATGTTAAAAGTGCTTCCTTTCACAAACCTGGATAAGTACTCCAGGCTGGTTGTCCGAGTAGGTGGTAAATGTTTGGGTTTGTTTGGTAGGAATGGTTGTGTTCCGTTTGATTAAAACAGTCATGACTCCACCGGCCGTTTCAATGCCAAGAGAGAGAGGAGTAACATCCAACAGCAACAGATCTTGGACGTTCTCGGATTTATCTCCGGATAAGATGGCCGCCTGGACCGCTGTGTCGGATGCGAAGAAAGATTAGAGCCTCACAAAGCAAATTATGTGACACAAAGGGAATTATAGTTCTTTTTCTGGTCCTGGGTCCAAGCTGTTGTGTAAAAAAATGTCCTACATCCTCAACCTTGTCAAAATGCACAATGAATCTCCAAGACCAGAATCAAGAACCCTGAAGAAAATAACACATCTAGACCTAAAATCTCCTACCAGCTCCATATGCAACGGCTTCATCCGGGTTGATGCTCTTGTTAAGATCCCGTCCGTTAAAGAAGTCCTGAAGCAACTTCTGGATTTTGGGAATGCGAGTGGAGCCGCCAACAAGCACAATGTCGTGAATCTGCGCCTTGTCCATCTTAGCATCCCGCAGAGATTTCTCCACTGGATCCAGGGTTCCGCGGAAGAGGTCGGCATTGAGCTCCTCAAAGCGTGCTCTGGTGATGGAGGTGTAGAAGTCGGCGCCTTCGTAGAGAGAGTCGATCTCGATGCTGGCCTGTGTGCTGGAGGAGAGGGTGCGTTTGGCCCGTTCGCATGCCGTTCGCAGGCGACGGACTGCGCGTTTGTTACCAGTGATGTCTTTCTTAAACTTGCGTTTGAACTCAGCGATGAAGTGGTTGACCATTCGGTTGTCAAAGTCTTCGCCACCTAAGTGGGTGTCACCGGCGGTTGCTTTGACTTCAAAGATGCCATCCTCAATTGTCAGGATGGACACATCGAAAGTGCCGCCACCCAGGTCAAAGATAAGAACGTTGCGTTCACCACCAACCTGTAAGAAGGTCACACATGAACTAGTGGCTCAGTATTTTAGCTAACCCAGGATGCTCATTAAATATCAAGGCTTTTGTCCTCAACCGTCCTGTCCAATGTTTCAATCCAAGCTTGGGTCATTTAAAGTGTTAAGTTCAATAAATTGCCAGGTCAAGCAATACATAAAGTCCTTTACTATTAAAGTTCTGAATATTAATGTACCTTTTTGTCAAGTCCATACGCGATGGCAGCCGCTGTAGGTTCGTTAATTATGCGAAGCACATTGAGGCCTGCGATGGTTCCTGCATCTTTGGTGGCTTGGCGCTGAGAATCATTGAAGTAAGCTGGAACTGTGATGACTGCATTGGTCACTGGCTAAAAAATTAAGATTAAATCAGAAAAGTCAATTTTTATCAGATGTTGTGTAGGCATAATATCAAAATAGTTTACCCAAAAATTTCAAATTTTCATTATTTGCTTGCAATTACTTGAATATATTTTTGTTGTGTTTTAATAAAAGTAATTTTAGGCCATGCGATTGACTCCCATAGTAAGACAAAAACTCTCTGAATCGAAATAGCTTACGTACTTGCATCAAAATATCTACATTTGTGTTCTAAAAGTTTTTATATTTAAAGGTTATGTGATTTTGTATCTCTACAAGCATTCATTATAAAACAGTAATATAGAGTGTGCTTCACAATTTGTCATTTTTGCACATAATATAATACATACTAAAGTATTAAATTATATAATATATTTGTAAAAATGAAAGACGGAATATAATATTATAATTTATAAATCACAGTTAATTATATTCGCCTTAAAGGCATCTAAGAATTTTTTTTTTATGAAGCATTAAGCATCAGAAGTATTGTCAGCACATGATAGTATTTAACATTATCTTTTTATATAGCTCCTCCCAGTTTCATGCATTATCCAGAGATGTTAAACATGCTTTAATGTTATTTTAATTCATATAAAACAAGCAAATATGAAAAGGAATTCTTGGAATTTGAACGGACCTGTTCGGTATTTTACGACATGTTTTTATAACTGTACAGTACTCGTGTATCTACAGTAATAGTGACTCCAAACATTAGAATGGAATGTGCAAACACCCAGCAAAGATTTGCAAAAACAGGATATTTGTCAGTTCAAATGTGAATACAATCACACACGTCCTTCCTGTCAAGAAAAAAGTTATTTTGCAGCATTACCAAATGCCTAATCTTCAAACTATTTCTTCACACCATTGGCTGATGCAGATTCAGAAATCAATCTGTGGTGAAGTTCCATTAGATACAACTGATAAAACCCTTCACCACAGCACACTTGTTTTTCTGCTTTCACTTTGCATTTATTTCACAATGTGTAAATTGTTGTAATTAAATATGTCTTATGAAAGGACGGAAAGGCCTTCAGGTTGTGTCACAAGGTGTGACACTGGACAAGTTTTTGCAAGTTTCGGTTTGGATTAGCAGTTGTGACATGATAGACAAAACCATGAAAGTCATGCTGAAAAAAGGAATGACACTTCTGGCTAATGTCATACAAAGTATGACGACCTCATTTGATTTAGGTTTAGAAAAATAAAAACACCAGGAGACAAGAGGATGTGTGTGTAAGCCAGACAGTCCATAGTGTCAATGAAATCAAAGCTTTTCTATGCAAATGTAAAAAAAAAATTCAATTATCCTTCAAATTGATATTGTTTCAACTATTTTGAACTCTGATTATTTTGTTTGCAAACTTCAAACTGCCAAGGTCATCAGTTCAACCCCCCCAAAAATGTAGGCCGAAGCTTCTGCCAAATGCATAAAGGCGAATATAAAAGATGCAAATGTTGCCGTCCTCTCACCTTGCCCAAATAGGCCTCTGAAATTTCCTTCATCTTGGTGAGTACCATAGAGGACACTTCTTCAGGGTAGAAAGTCTTTATTTCTCCTTTGTACTCTACTTCCATCTTGGGTTTGCTGCCCTCATTGATGACTTTAAAGGGCCAGTGCTTCATGTCAGACTGAACCACGGGGTCATCGAAGCGTCGGCCAATCAGACGCTTGGCATCTGTGACACAAATAAGATCAGAAAGTGATGGAATCGATTTGCCAGTATGAACACATGAATAGATAAAAAAAATCATAATCATTAAAAAACAGTGGATGAAATATATTCACAAGCTGTATATCCATATATGGGCACAAATCAGATTTATCTGTGTGATGTGAGCAAAGATCACAAACAAACTTCACTTGAAAAACAATATTGTCACTACATCATATACCTGCAATGCCATCTAATGGATAACATTTCCATTTCATCTTACGGATGACAACAATAAATTCAATAAAATTCATGACGTTGGTATTTATAAAAGTGTTTGTATAATCTAAATGCTCCAGGAGGGCTCAGGGGTCTTCAAGACTTTATTACATGAGGAAGTTTTATTTCACGTGGATGATTTACCGAAAACTGTGTTGTTGGGGTTCATGGCAACTTGGTTCTTGGCCGCATCTCCGATGAGTCTTTCCGTGTCGGTGAAAGCCACATAGCTTGGGGTCGTTCTGTTTCCCTGGTCGTTGGCGATGATCTCCACCTTGCCGTGCTGGAATATGCCCACGCAGGAGTAGGTGGTGCCCAAATCGATACCCACGGCTGGACCTTTAGACATTCTGCCTGGACAAGATGAACGTGAGTACAGCAACTGTTTCATGCATATGGTATCACAAATATGTACTCAATTGTTTATTTTAACGTGATGAAATTCCAAAATAAAATTCTGTCTCAAAAGAAGATATTTTGAACAACGTGTGTATCTGGCACTCATTTAATATAAACCAAAAGCATGTTTGCATTTTTGTTATGCGTAGTCTTATCCTCTATTTTAATCATACGCTACAAAGGCTTTTACATAATATGACAAAAGGCTTCGACAAGCCTGCATGTATTTAACACATCCCTTTAACTTTGCATATCCAACTGAAATTATAGATTTTCCTAATATTGCTTGCTGGTTAAGCCTGGCACACACAAAGCAACGGGTTGTTTCTGTCTTCATGGGACAAGAGCACACAAAGAGCTTATGCAGTAGGGGTCATATGACCTGAGATGGCTGCATGATTTGATCTGAATGCGCAACAGCATATACCCAACATTCTCAGACACACAAGGTCTTAGTATATATTTAGGGAAGTCATGGCCTTGTCGTTAGAGAGTTTGGCTCCTTACCCTGGGTTGTGGGATCAAATCTCGGGCCGGCAATATCATGACTAAGGTGCACTTAGAGCAAGTCACGGAACCCAAAACTGCTCCCGGGCACCGCAGCATAAATGTCTGCCCATGTGTTTCCATGGATGGTGTGTGTGTTCACTAGTGTGTGTGTGCACTTTGGATGGGTTAAATGCAGAGCACATACCTGGCTATTTGTCACGTGTTTTTTATTATATGGTCTCTGAGGATATCTTTGGATTTGAGTGTGGCATATGAAAGAAACATTGAGCTCTATAATATTGTATTAAAAATATGAGCTCTTAGTTACAAGATTTGCATTACATATACGCAACATAGGCATGTTAATATACAACATGTGATATAGGCCTACTGCATTTTCAGTATATTCCTGTATATTTTTTATATATTTTATTGTTGATTATTAACAGTTGATTTGTAAGAGTTCGTGACCGATACTAAGGTATAATATGACTATAAAAATAATGTAATAAATTATAAGGTAAAATAATTTGGACGGCATAAATGTTATGCCTCAATTTATGTTTTTTTCATATTGATGGTTGACTGTATTTCACATTTATAGTCCAAACTTACTATATAAAATATTAAAAATGCTCAAACAACACACACACGTAGGCAGTGTAGTTTAGTGAAGGCAAAAAGCAGGTTAAAAGCTTAACAGACTTCAAATATTTTAATATTAATCAGCAACAAGACAAACATAAGGCTCAGCCAAACTGTTGCAATCCTTCATATAAAGGTTTACCTTTCTGGAAAAGTTGTGCTTGAGAGATAAGTAAATGGAAATGTGTTGTGTCCCTCGGTACCGGATCTGTTCTGGTGTCTTCTGCTCTCTTTGACTGTATATGAGCACAGCGGTGTGAGGTCACCTGATCCAAGAGAACGTTCCAGACTGCAGCTCTCATGTGCAACTCAATGTCTGCTATTCAGAGCACATAGAATAAAGTCACAATCTACTGCTAGAACAAACACCAGTTTTCATTAAACTCCATCGTCTTTAGATATTTAGAGACAGGCTCTTTCTACTGTACACAACTATAGCGTACCCGAAAGATAATTTTATCATTTAATTTAAAAAGATTGTTCATCCTAAAATACAACCTGAACATTTAATTTCCTTTACATTAGAAACCTGATGTTTGTCTTATACTAAACACAAGAATATTTTTGAGAATTATGGCAGTGTGTTCGTACAATGGATGTTAATGTGGGCCATTTCTGCTTGAACTACATCTTCAAAATATCAAGATTATACAGGTTTGGATTGACATGGGGGCGAATAAATGATGGCAGGATTTTTATTTTTGGGTAATCCACCTCTTTTAAGTCCAAAGGAGTTGAATGGGACGATAAAGATTGAAGTTGGTTTTAATTGGCATTGTATCTATATTTCTTTGAATGAATCTTTCATGCAAAAATAAATGACATAATTTCTTTGTTATGTTGAATATTAAAGAAGATATTTGTTGGCAACTAAGATTTCAGAGTGCACCACTGAACACCGTCATGAAAAAATCAAAATGCACATAATTGTTTACTTTCCTAAATTCTTCAAAATATCTTCTTTTGTGTACCAAAAAAAACAATAGAATTATACGTTTTTACTTCTGTAATAATGCAAGCCTAGAAATCTCAGTTGCTGACATTCTTCTGAATATCTTCTTAGTGTTCAACAGAGTAAATCAAATTATGCAATGCTGTTTTTTTTATCCTTGGTAGTCAATGGTGCCAGAAATCGCACGTGAACATTCAAACAACCTGAACAATAATGCAGGTTTTAAACTTGAGTAATTCATGACGGTATTTTCATTTTTAGGTGGACTAACCCATAAATGAAGCTCTAGAAAGATTTGTATCACTTTATTTTTGAATAACATTGTACTCAGCTGTACAAAGTTGAGCGTCCATGACTCACTAGAAAGTGAGCGCTTAAATGTCAAAGTAAAGCTTAAAATAATCCCCTCTGTCTCTCTCTCTCTCTCTCTCTCTCTCTCTCTCTCCCTCTCCCTCTCCCTCTCCCTCTCCCTCTCCCTCTCCCTCTCCCTCTCTCTCTCTCTCTCTCTCTCTCTCTCTCTCTCTCTCTCTCTCTCTCTCTCTCTCTCTCTCTCTCTCTCTCTCTCTCTCTCTCTCTCTCTCTCTCTCTCTCAGCAAACACACTCCCCCCCATGTCTCTGATCATTGAGCTATTTCTGATCGGTTGATAGTTGAGAAGTGTTTCAGACCTGTTCGAGAAGACTACGGCGGATCTTCTAGAGCTTCTGAGAAGCGTGTCACTGAAGAGCATGCGTTTCTATTATTATATTTTGTGAACCAGCACCAGATATTTCTGAGATGAAATGACAGGGTGAGCAAGGACTTCGGCCTTGTGTGGACTTACTACAAATAATGACTGTAGATGTCACTGTATGAGTTATATGTGACTATATAAAAATAAAATACATTTTTTTCAAGACTGAAGACATTTAAAACAATTTTAATGATGTAATAAATTAACTAAATTACAGTAGATTTGTGTGACCGTTCATCCAAATGATTCTTTCCCCTTGTAGTCACCCTCCTGTAATTTCAAGACTTTCTTTCTTCTGCAAAACACAAAAGAAGATATTTTGAAAAACGTGAACAACCCCATTGTTTCTTTCCTTATTTTAATGACACTTTAAAATTTATTTTGCTTAAAAAGGACATAATTGTGCTAGTTTTGTGAGATAAGTAATCGCTTTATCATTTAGATTCAAAGTGATTTGTTCAAAACACAGACATTA
>CM065675.1:14044716-14071848 GCA_033220385.1 Triplophysa yarkandensis
TGAAGGATACAGAGAGACTAAAATGTTTTTTAAATGTAAATGTAAAACAAACAAGAACTAGTTTTTAAATGTTAAAATGTGTAGGTGATGGGTTTCATGTATTTCATCAAGTTTAGCAAAATATATCAAATGGACTCAAATGATATTGTCATTAAAACTGCTTTGTCATTTAGTTTTGTTTGGCATTCCCACACATCCGTTTGTGTTGCTTTATTGTCTTTGTGTGTGTGTGTAGTGGGTTTAAACATTAGACTTATATTTGATTTAATAGATTTGGTATTTGTGAAAGGTGTGTGTGCGTGCGTGCGTGCGTGCGTGCGTGTGGCACTCTATGATTCATTTATTACAAACTCATTTTTATAGTTGCAACCTGCTATTAAATGATCAATGATTAAATCTCTGAATCTTTGGTTTTAGCTGGAGCGTATTACCAAACTACACCCCAGTACCCTGCCCCTGTTGCCCCTGCACCCGTCATAATGAACCCCCCCCCACAGCAGCCACAGGCTCCGCCTCCTCCTCTGCCGCAAGCACCGCCCAAACGGGAACGCAAGCAGGTGAGATACACAACCTAGTATAGGTGTTTATACATCAGTGTCTGTGTGATGTGTGTGTAGTGGTCTTCTAATCTCATGAAGATTTGTGACAGCTTTAGTTTGTTGCTTTCCGATGTTGTCATGTTGAGATCGTTGCTCTTTTGAAGCGTCAGGTTTCACAAATACAACATGATATTGTTGCTGTTTGTCCTGGGTTTCTCAGCACATCATAAGAGATTCTCTATTTTTTAATATATGAATGTGGTTATGATACAGGAGTATGTGATGCGTGTAGATTGTGAGTCACACAGAAGGTTTATTTGTGTTATCAGAAAGATCACAGCCGGGTCACACAGCTCAAACTTTTATCAGCACTCGCGCCGTCTGTTTCAGACTAATTGAAACTGAAGAGAAGGTTAAGGAAACGAGAGAGACATTTCTCTGATGTGCAGGTGTCATCTCTACATCGCAGTTTAATATTTGAGTTTTTATAGAGAATTAAACTCTACAGAGATATACTCTGTAATCTAATCTCTCTAGTTTTATGAGGTTCTGTTGTTTTAATAAAAATACCCCAAATATTTTGTGATAATTTTAACACAAATAAGTAGTAAAGGACAAAAAAATATGAGAATATAAGATACATACATTTCGTCAGTTAATTTACTGGATAATTTATAGTTTAGCATTAATGATTATTATTAATAATAACTGTTTTTTGTGGTAACACAATTTTAAACAAATCACAATTTTGTGCAAATCTTCAGAATTTATAATCTCAAAATTCTAATTTCTGTCATTATGATTGGAAAATAACAATGGCACTAATCGATTTATCCCATCCAAAAAGGTTTGTGTTTCCATGTGTGTGTACTGTGTATATTATTTTTTTATTTACATGAATATACATGCATATATTCAATAAAAGTAAAAGATATTTATTATTATATAAATCACATTTAAATAAAACATTAAATAAATACAAAATTCCCAAATACAGATACAGAAGGAAATTTGCAAAACTCAGACATATGTAATGTTAAAAATAACTCTTATTCGGGATATGATTAATTCTGATTATTTATTTGAGAAGAAAAAAAACAATAAAAATAAGTGAGACTAACTGTCTGACATTATACATTTTATCATTTAAATGTACATTTTTGATTATAATTTTATGAATGTGACATTCCCTTTAGTTAATTAAAAACTCTTCCGTTATATAATTAAATATAACGGTAAATGACAGATACACATCAGAAAGTTATTTTTAATGTAATGCTTAGTTTCACTCTCAGTTTCTTAAGAAAGAGTTCAGTTGAGCTCCACGTGGCTCAAGAGCTCCACCTCTCCAGCGGTCCCAGTTCAGTCTGATGGGCGGCACACATTCCACTGCTCTCTCTCTCTCTCTCTCTCTCTCTCTCTCTCTCTCTCTCTCTCTCTGTGTGTGCTGTACGTGAGAGTCTGAGGCCCGCTGCTGTGTGTGAAGGTTTAGCCCAGTTTTGAGAGTCACCGTCAGGCTGAGTTTAGACTTCAGATCCAGGATGAAACGGGCCTAACAGAACCCGACCTCTCTCCTAAGCGAGGGGGGGGCAGGTAGGGAATGTGCTGCCTCATGAGTGTGTGTGTCATGGTTTGTCTAAAGAGTCGTGGCGTTATTTATTGTGTAAGTCTTTGCAGGACAAACTGTCGGCTGTTTGTAGCCTTTTGGGTTTTTAAAGGGTTTAAAAGAACATGCAAAAATTTTTTCTAGACGATCAACATTGTCTACTTTATAAGGTACCTGTGTGTGTGTGTGTGTGTGTGTGTGTGTGTGTGTGACTGTGTGTGTGACTGTGTGTGTGACTGTGTGTGTGACTGTGTGTGTGACTGTGTGTGTGACTGTGTGTGTGTGTGTGTGTGACTGTGTGTGTGACTGTGTGTGTGACTGTGTGTGTGTGTGTGTGTGTGTACACAAACGTGTGTGTGTTAAAAATTCATTACATATTTCATCTGTTACCACACAGATAAACATGTTGGGTTTAACTCGCTCACTCACTCGTGTTCATTTTCTATCTATACTGTTTTTTTTTGCTCGTCTATGCACAGTGTGATACAGTACTTCTGCGTTTCCACACGATGAGTGTTGACATATATCAACTCTTCTAAATAAGTGCCAAATGAATAAATGTAAAGGAATATCTCCCTCTCGCTCTCTCTCTCTCTCTCTCTCTCTCTTGCTCTCCTTCACTAGATAAGAATTAGGGATCCTAATCAAGGAGGTCGTGACATCACAGAAGAGATCATGTCAGGAGGTCGCAGCGGCTCAACACCTACGCCTCCTCAGGTACAACACACACACACACACACATCATGAGCACACACCCGTGAACCACACGATATCCCGCACACACACATTTGCACAACACACTTTTACCACTATAACACAGAAAGAAAACACACACAGTATTTAATTTTTAGAATTATATTGATTCATGTAATAGTTGCACAATTAGTCAACTTAAAATTACATAATATAAATACATTTCACACACATTGCGTATGCTTTTTTATTCAAATGATTCATCTGTAGACTTATTGACATTTTATTTATTCACCAATTTATAATTCGTCTCAAAATGTTCTTCCAGTCACTCTTGTCCTCCTCTGATATTGGCATCGTCACACAGCCTAATGGTGATAACGCCCCACCTGCAGTTGTCATGACAACCAGAGCCGAGTTTCCCGTCCCTCCAGGTGAAAGCCCTGTACCCGATGCCCCGCCCACTCCCCCTCTCACCAGTCCATTGGGTGATACAGTGGATGCTCCGCCCCCCGCGCCTGCAGATGAGACCCACGCGACATCAGCCGTGTTTGAAGCACCTTCAGAAGCCGAACTGGAGAATCCCATCCCCATCAGTTCTAACGGCGCAGAAGCCACACCCCCTAAATATGAGGAGGGGCCGGTCACACTGACTCCGCCCCTTCCCACTCTCCAAGCGGAGTCACTGCTGGAATCTCCGATAGCACAGCCGGAGGAGCTTCAACTTTTCAATGGAGGATCGGCTCCTGCGGCTCAAGCTCACAGCGCGTACAGAGACATCAGTCCTATTGCCGAACCCGACATCACTGAAGAAGCTCCACCTGTTACCATGGAAACACCTGTTAGGACTGTTAAAGAAATCCCTCCTCAGATTGTTAACGAAATGGTTGCTAATGTTGTGCCAGCTCCTGTTGTCAAGGAGCCTATTCCTCTGGTTGTCAAGGAGCCTATTCCTCGGGTTGTCAAGGAGCCTATTCCTCTGGTTGTCAAGGAGCCTATTCCTCGGGTTGTCAAGGAGCCTATTCCTCGGGTTGTCAAGGAGCCTATTCCTCTGGTTGTCAAGGAGCCTATTACTCGGGTTGTCAAGGAGCCTATTCCTCTGGTTGTCAAGGAGCCTATTCCTCTGGTTGTCAAGGAGCCTATTCCTCTGGTTGTCAAGGAGTCTATTCCTCTGGTTGTCAAGGAGTCTATTTCTCCGGTTGTCAAAAAGCCTATTGCTCCGGTTGTCAAGGAGCCTATTCCTCCGGTTGTCAAGGAGTCTATTCCTCCGGTTGTCAAGAAGCCTATTGTTCCGGTTGTCAAGGAGCCTATTGTTCCGGTTGTCAAGGAGCCTATTCCTCCGGTTGTCAAGGAGCTTATTCCTCCGGTTGTCAAGGAGCCTATTGTTCCGGTTGTCAAGGAGCCTATTGTTCCGGTTGTCAAGGAGCCTATTCCTCCGGTTGTCAAGGAGTCTATTCCTCCGGTTGTCAAGGAGACCCTTGCTCCTGTTGTAAAGGAGACTACTGTTGTCATCAAGGAGACTTCCCCTATTGTTGCTATGGAAATGCCGGCACCGGTTGATAAGGAAGAATATGAGAAGGTAACCAAGGAGACCATTATCAGAGAAACCGATGCAGAACAATCCCAGGAAACTGTTGTTCACAAGCTGCTGCCTCCTGATGCCAAGGAAACCGCTCAACCGGATGTAAATGAAACTCCTGAGCCATTGGTCAAGGAGCCTCTCACTCCATTAGAGGTGGTTGTCGATGTTTCGAAAGCCAGTCCTCCTCATGCAGATGAGAGAGATGATGTTCCCGCCCCACAGGCAGTTCCCTCTGAGAGTATTGTGACAGGTGGAACAAAACACACAAAATATACACACTACACAACATGTAATCTATATTCCTTTTTCTTCTAGTTTAATGGTGATTAAAAGCATTCTGTGTGATGGACATCTGTTAGTGAGATGTTTCAAGTGTGTGTTCACACTCTTGTGTATTTTTCAGCCATTTCTGTGCCAAAGAAGAAGAGAAAATTTAAAGAGTTGAACAAAAAAGAGGCCGGTGACCTGCTCGATGCTTTTAAAGAGGTGAGTTCTCATATCACAAGTTTCAACTGTGTTTGTCCAATAGTACACTGTGTGTCTTATGTTTAAGTCTGCACTATATGTTACATGTTATATGTTACCTGTACTGCAATTTTTCTGCAGCAAGCTCCCAAGAATTTCACTCACCAGGGCACATGTGCTGTGCTGATGTGACAATAAAAGTACAACAGACACACAAGGCTTCCAATAGCAGTGTGGATGGAGAATATTATTTTTATGTTTGTTTTTCTTTACTTTCTATTCAAACAAAGTGTTGTTCAACACGACTCTTAAAACTTTAAATGACTTCTTTAAATTCAATTTTGTTTAAATTCGTGATGATTTGTTTTGGAAAAGCCTGCACCCCCTGAGCCTGAGGTCACACCCCCAGTGAAGGTGGAGCCAGAGATTGTTGCACCGGTGGCCGCACCCCCTGCTGAAGAAGTGGATGAGACGTGGGAGGAGAAAGAAGATAAATTAGATGCCGAGAACATCCGGCCACAGAGCCCGGCCTCTGACACACCCACTGACCTGAAGTACCAGTATAAAGAAGGTAAATGTGACAACATTGCTGGGGTTTTAGTTCTGTTGGAAATGTATTTAAGATGGATTAAATTGATATAAAGTGAACAGATTTGAAACATTTTATTTAGAATTGTCTCCAGTTTGTATGAACTTTAAATGTACACTTATAAATGTTTCTGTTTTATGTAAATATAACACATAATAATATGTTATTCTGTTATTAATGAGTGTTATAAATTATAAAATGTATCAGATATATTTACTTTATTCAACAATAATTATAAATAATCAATTCGGCCTAAGAAAAAGGCAGTTTGTCATTGTTTTAGATTTATAGCTTTGAATATGAATACACATAGTTCCGTGTATTGTGTATATTTATATATCATTTGAAATTATAAAATTGTTTATACTTTTTTTATATATGTGCATGAATGTTTATGTATTTCTTAATTCTAAATGAATATGCACAGTGACAGTACACAGAAAAACTTTTGTTCCGTATGCAGTAAATCGCAATTAATCCTCACCAAGCCCCTAAGATACATAAATCACACCGAACAAAACCTTTAAATTGTCAAGCCCTAATATTATAGAATTACTATATAATAAAATAACACTGTAATATGACAAGACAAAATGTTACATAAACACAACTATTACGTTATATTATGATAAAACTTGTGTTTGTGATGCCCCTTGAAATCTTTTAGAAATCTTTTTGAAATCCACATGGATCAGTGAATGGGTTTTCTTCCCGTAGATCAATGGAAACCAATAAACCCAGAGGAGAAGAAGAAATATGACCGAGAGTTTCTTCTGGGCTTTCAGTTCATCAGTGCCAGCATGCACAAACCTGAAGGATTACCACAGATCAGTGATGTCGTGCTGGACAAGGTAACTAACACACACGCGTACACACACCGATGTGTGTTTTTGCATCATTTATTTTTCTTTCTTTGTTTTTGTAGGCTAATAAAACTCCTCTGAGGCAGCTGGATCCCAGTCGCTTGCCTGGAATGAACTGTGGCCCGGATTTCACCCCATCATTCGCCAACCTCGGCCGTCCATCAGTCGGTGGGCGTGGGCCGGTCTGTATTACCGCTCTAAGTCAACATGACATCTCCAGTCACCATTAGAGAGTTATTCAAAAGTCTTCTCTCTCTCTTTAGCCGTCAGGTCTAAGCGGTCCCCGACGTTCGGGTCAGGGGCCTAGGGGTAAAGAGCCTCGTAAGATCATCGCCAGCGTGTCTCTGAGTGAGGATATTCAGTTGAATAAGGCAGAGAAGGCATGGAAGCCAACATTGAAGCGCAGCGGGAGACCTGAGGAAGATGACGCTGAAGCGTTAAAGACACATGATCTGTTTAAACGTGTTCGTAGCGTGTTGAATAAACTCACCCCTCAGATGTTTCAGTCATTGATGAAGCAGGTGACTGAACTGACCATCGACACAGAAGAGCGGCTTAAGGGAGTCATCGACCTGATCTTTGAGAAAGCCATCTCCGAACCCAACTTCTCTGTCGCTTACGCCAACATGTGCCGCTGCCTCATAGCGGTCAGTCGCAAACCCATCCATATCCACATTAATATATATAGCATGTCTGTGCTCCAGTGAAGATCACCATACTGTGCCGTGTGTCTGACCATCACTGTGATGACTAAACCATTTCTGAGGAGCAAAGAGTGTAAGCGCGTGTATTCGTGCATGCTTGTGTGTGTTGTCTGATTATCTTCTCTCTGTACAGCTGAAGGTTCCCACCTCTGACAAACCAGGAGTTACCGTAAATTTCAGGAAGTTGCTGTTGAATCGCTGTCAGAAGGAGTTTGAAAAAGACAAAGATGATGATGAACATTTTGAGAAGAAACAGAAAGAGCTGGATGCTGCCACAGTTGTATGAACACACAAAACTACACACACACCAGAAAACAAAACTACACACAAACAAGAGTCACTTTACATCAGAACACATAACTACTCACATTTAAGAATCACTTCATATCAGAACAAAAAACTACACACAAACCAGACTTGCCTCACATCAGAGCACAAAACTACACACAAACCAGTGTCACTTCACATCAGCACACAAAGCAGTGTCACTTCACATCAGAACACAAAACTACACACAAACCAGACTTGCCTCACTTCAGAGCACAAAACTACATACAAACCAGTGTCACTTCACAACAGAAAACACAGGAACACACAAACCAGTGTCACTTCACATCAGCACACAAACCAGTGTCACTTCACATCAGCACACAAAACTACACACAAACCAGTGTCACTTCACATCAGCACACAAAACTACACACAAACCAGTGTCACTTCACATCAGCACACAAACCAGTGTCACTTCACATCAGCACACAAAACTACACACAAACCAGTGTCACTTCACATCAGCACACAAAACTACACACAAACCAGTGTCACTTCACATCAGCACACAAAACTACACACAAACCAGTGTCACTTCACATCAGCACACAAAACTACACACAAACCAGTGTCACTTCTCATCAGCACACAAAACTACACACAAACCAGTGTCACTTCACATCAGCACACAAAACTACACACAAACCAGTGTCACTTCACATCAGAACACAAAACTACACACAAACCAGTGTCACTTCTCATCAGCACACAAAACTACACACAAACCAGTGTCACTTCACATCAGCACACAAAACTACACACAAACCAGTGTGACTTCACATCAGCACACAAAACTACACACAAACCAGTGTCACTTCACATCAGAACACAAACCAGTGTCACTTCACATCAGCACACAAACCAGTGTCACTTCACATCAGCACACAAACCAGTGTCACTTCACATCAGCACACAAACCAGTGTCACTTCACATCAGAACACAAAACTACACATAAACCAGTGTGACTTCACATCAGAACACCTAAGTAAATATTGTAACAGTCTAACCATGTTGTGACATCACTGTTTGCTTTATTTTCAGGCAGAGGAGAAGCAAAGATTGAAGGACGAGCTGGAAGAAGCCAAAGACCAAGCACGGCGAAGGTCGCTAGGCAACATTAAGTTCATCGGTGAGCTATTCAAACTGAAGATGTTGACTGAGAACATCATGCATGACTGTATTGTGAAGCTTCTGAAGAATCATGACGAGGAGAGTCTGGAGTGTCTCTGTCGACTGCTCTCTACCATCGGAAAAGATCTCGACTTTGAGAAAGCCAAGGTGAGACTCAGATGAGCTCAAATACATCACACATCTGTTTCATGAACTCTAACGATAACATTCTGTCTCTCTTAGCCCCGAATGGATCAGTATTTCAATCAGATGGGGAAAATTATTAAAGAGAGAAAAACATCCTCCAGGATCCGCTTTATGCTGCAGGATGTGATTGATTTAAGACGGGTGAGCAGTCAGGAGAATCATTCTGTGACTTCATTATTAATGGAAGGACAGTTTTTATAGTATGTTTCTTACTTTCTCTTAGAATAACTGGGTTCCGCGCAGAGGGGATCTGGGTCCAAAGACCATTGAACAGATCCACAAAGAGGCAGAACTTGAGGAGCATAGAGAACAGGTCAAAGTTCAACAGCAGCTTATGTCTAAGAAGGAAGGCAGAGGAGGTGGAGGAGGTGGCAGCGGTGGCGGCGGCGGCGGCGGTGGTGGAGGAGGATTGGGTGGTCTTGGACCTCGTGGCGGACCGCATACACCTGGTTCCCGTGGTAACCAGACCCCTGACGATGGCTGGAACACAGTGCCCATTTCAACCAAGAACAGACCCATTGACCCTACTCGACTCAGCAAGATCACTAAAGTCTGAGTGAAACACTGATATTATTATTAATGTGTGTTTTAGACATTATTATTGATAAAACATTTTCTCTCATAGCCGGGCGCCATGGACTTCAATAATCAGCTTCTTGCTCCTGGAGGTAAAGGCACATGGGGCAGTTGGGGTAAAGGCAGTAGCGGCGGGTCAGGAGCGAAACCCAGTGAGAGCGGTGAGTGCGTGTTTGTGTTTTTTATGTAGAACACGTTTGACCGTACTGTAACGCCTGTTATCGTCCGTGTGTCTTCTTCAGCCCAGGACTCCGGTCGCCCAAACACTTTGAACCGTTTCTCAGCTCTTCAGCAGTCCACATCTTCATCCTCGAACATAGAGTCTGACAGGAGGATTCCTCACAGGTCAGAGGTCATGTTCACTGATGATACGTGATGACCTCATCTTATGCATCCTCTGATGTGTTTCCTGTGTTTGTGTGGCAGGAGCAGCTCCAGTCGGGAACGCAGCGAGCGTTATGATCGCCGCGACGAGAGAGGGGACCGGGGTGGCGATCGCTTCGACCGCCGAGACGACCGGCTGGACCGGAATCGCCCCGCAGTCAGCAAGAGAAGTTTCAGTCGTGAGAAAGATGAGAGGAGTCGGGAGAGAGATCAGCGTCCAGCGGAAACGGTCCGCAGAGTGTCCAGCATGACGGACGAGCGAAGGGAGAGGGAGCGTGGCAGCCGGGAGACATGTGAGATTATACTGACACAAAACAGATGTGTGGTGTGTGTTGTGTTCAGCTGTTGACTAAAGTGTGTTTGTATGTTTACAGTGAAGAGAGACACAACTCCCACTCCACCACCAGCTTCATCCAAACCTTCTCTGTCTGAGGAGGAACTAGAGAAGAAATCTATAGCCATCATAGAAGAATACTTGCATATCAATGACCTCAAGGTATACACACACTTCATTGTCTCTTGAACTCTTGTTTCAATCAATCAGAATGTTGTCCTTTGGTCCTGTAGGAGGCGCTGCAGTGTGTGGTGGAGTTGAACTGCATGGCCCTGTTGTCCGTTTTTGTACGGACGGGAATCGAGTCTACGCTGGAGCGCAGCACCACCGCTAGAGAGCACTTGGGTTTACTCTTCCATCAGCTGCTCAAAACACAAACGCTATCGGCACAACAGTATTATAAAGGGTGAGATGCACACACATGACTCACACTTGCGTTTATTGTTCAGTATGATATAAAGAGTGATAAATCTGTGTGTTCAGGTTGTCAGAGGTTCTAGAGGTTGCTGAAGACATGGCTATTGATATTCCACACATCTGGCTGTATCTGGCTGAAGTCATCTGTCCGATGCTGCTTGAGGGGGGCATTCCCATGGGCTCTCTGTTCAGGTGACACCTGTTCATCAAACCTACTGCTAACACAACAGCTTTACAGGCTGTGTTCATTGAGGCATGTAGGCCAGTGTTTGGCGTGTTTTAACGGAAGCTGCTGCCGTATTTTCCATGCTCAGTGCCGATGCACTACGTTTTTGTCCAGGCGCTGGCTGAGGTGAAAAATACTTTGGTAAGGAAGCTTACGTCATATGCATCTAATCACTGTGCTGCAGGGACGGGGCAAAATTACACTTACGAAGAATCGAGGAGACAAGTGAAGCAGTAAATAGCAAAGATGAACAAGTGCTGCAACAAGGTTTCTAAGTTACACAAGAGTACAAGAGTAGGTATGGAAAGAAGTTTAGTGGGTTAGATGTGGATGGAAGAGATGAGGGTTTAATGCGTTTTTGAAAGGTAGACTGAATCTGCAAAACAGTTGTAAGAGGCAGATCGTTCAACCATCAAGGATCGATGTAGAGAAGGTGCGACAGCCATTTCTTACCCTTTTTGGGATGGCACCACAACACGTTGTTCGCTGGTGGAGCGCAGAGATTTGGAATCAACGAGTTAAGATAGCTGGGTGCCGAACCTGTGTTGGTCCTGTAGGTTATAAAGAGAGATATGAATTCGATGCGAGTAGCTATGGAAAGGCAATGTAACTTGATGAAGAGAGGTATGACATAAGCTCCTCTCGGTTCCTTGATCACCACTCTTGCCGCTGCATTCTGAATCATCTGGGGAGGTTTGGTCGTGCACATCAGAAGTCCGGCAAGCAGATTATTGCAGTAATCCAGCCTGGACAGGAACAGTGCCTGGACCAGTGTTTGTGTTGTATGTTCTCTGAGGAAAGGTGTGATCTTCCTGATTTTGGAGAGCAGGATCTGGCAGTGCTGGAAACATGATCGGTCAAGTTCAGCTTGAAGTTAAGATGTTGTATGCTATTGGCAACATAGAACAACAACTATAGAATGGCTTAAGACAACAATGGATGAAAAATGAATATAGCTAGTTGTCAAGAAAAGATGTCTTGATCAAATGTCTTTTACCGGACTATTATAACTTTATGGAAAAACAATAAATGAGAAACTTATTTTACTTTTTATTAATACAATTTAATACAAGCCACAAAAAAACCTCCATTGACACAGCCCCCTTATTCTTAAACCCTTATTCTTAAACCCTTACTCTTGTTCTTTGACGCCTTCACACTCAGAATTAAAGAAAATTTGCTTGCTGATTGTAAAGTTATCAGGATTATTTCTGTATGAGAGTCTGCGTTATATTCAGGAAGCATTTGATAGTTTTTAAAGAATTCACTCGAGGTGTACTTTAAGACCATTATATCTTTTTTTTTTACTGAATTTGTTAATATCAACCTAATTAATTATTTTATTATAAAACAGTTAGTGTTATTCCTCAATTCTAAGTGGGCAGCAGCTGTGTTCTATTCATTATACGGCACTGCTGTAACCGCTTCACTCAATAGTTCTGTGTATAATTGAACCACCTTAACAAGCACCCTTTACATCATGAACATACAGCTGATCCGGTTAGGCTAAACTAGTAAATCTATTCAAACTTAATATCTACAAACTAATAGGTCTTATGTATCATTATGTACATTTATATGTATTTTAATTGTAATGGTAATTGTGCGGTAACCGTTTTATAAAAGCAATAAGGCTTTTGACGGTGTTGCTTTAGTTAATATTTTCCATTCAGAAACATTGTCTTCACATGATCACACTTCCTCTGTGCTCTGTCTTTAGGGAAGTGGCGAAACCTCTGCTGCCCTGTGGAAAAGCCGGAGTTTTGCTGGCAGAGATTCTCAAACTTCTCTGTAAAGGAATGGTACGATGTGTGAATTATGACTTCTGAATGCACATCAGCAGTTGAATTCATGAGTTCTGTCATTTTTATATTTCTGTCTCAGAGTCATAAGAAGGTGGGGACAATGTGGAGGGAGGCGGAGCTTAGCTGGAAGGACTTCCTTCCAGAAGACGAGGATGTGAATAAGTTTGTCACTGAACAGGTTAAAGATCTCCATCCCTCAATAATTTATCAGTGATCTGCTGAACAGAACCAGTTCAACACCATGTGTGTTTGCGTGTGTTTATGCGTGTGTGTGTTTAGGGGGTGGAGCTGACTGTGGGTGAGGAGTGTGTGATGAAGAGAAGTAAATCCTCTCCGAGTTCAGATGAGATCTCCCGAGAGCTGGAGCGACTCCTGCAGGAGAAGGCAGATAATCAGAAGATCTTTGACTGGGTGGAGGTACATCTTCAGATGCTCTTATTCACGCATGATAGAGGGGGCGTGTCTTGACAGTTAAAACAGCCAATTAGAAGAGTTTATTCTGTTTGCTCAGTTAGGGCTGATGTCACAGAAATATAAATCTGTCACATGAAGAAAATATGTCACATATCATCTTCATGACTTTTGACCTCTCCTCAGGCTAACCTGGACGAGCAGCAGACGTCATCTAACGGTTTTGTGCGAGCGCTGATGATGGGGGTGTGTCAGTCGGCCATCATCTGTGAGTTTTATTATGTGTCTGTTAATATATTACCTGTGTAGACTTTGGGTTTAGATATTTGATCTGGCGATGTCTTGTGTTTTAGGTGACAACCCCTATAAAGTGGACACTAAAGAAATTACCCTGCGGGCCAAGCTGCTTCAGCGCTACATTAAGGATGAACAGAAGGAGCTTCAAGCTCTTTACGCTTTACAGAATCTGATGGTGCAGATGGAGCAGCCGCCCAGTGAGTGCTCGTCTCCCATTGGTCCAGTGTCTGAATGGTCCATTGGTACAAGGTTTCTCATATTTCTGTCTGTTTTTCTGTAGATCTGTTGCGGATATTTTTTGATGTGTTGTACGATGAGGACGTGATCAAAGAGGATGGTTTCTACCGATGGGAGTCCAGTAAAGACCCAACAGAACAGCTGGGCAAGGGTGTCGCCCTTAAATCTGTCACCGCCTTCTTTACCTGGCTGCGTGAAGCTGAGGACGAATCAGATAACAGCTAAACCTCTAGTCACACCCACTCCTGAAGAGCATCAAAGTGGAAAACAATGACAAAGACAAACAGATATTTTCAATAATAATACTTTACCATATTTTACTTTATTGTTTGTTTTTTTCAAATGCTGTTGAACCGAAATGACAGTGAAGAGTGTTGGAAGATTACAAGCCTTACCCGCTTACTGAACTTTATGGGCGTTTCAGCTGTTAGCATTGCCACTTCCTGTTTCATGCTCCCGCTGCCATGGAGACAAACTCGGATGACATCTTTGCATTGAATTGGTCATTTATGCTGCTCAGAGTTGTGTGTTTGTTTTGAAGGCTTTATTTTGTGACTGCAGGTGTAGTTTGCTGTGGAGCGAGTGATGATGATGATGATATGTGTTATCGGAGGAGAAGCGACGGTTCTTTCTCTCTTTCCTCTGTGTACATCTAACCCAGTGATTCAGCTGTTTGTTGTTTTCTACTTTTTTATGACAGAAGATTTAACACAAAATGCAAAGCGCTTCAGAGCAGGACAGAGGTCACGGCTGAGCGTGCCGAACCTGCATGAGACGACAACATTAAACTTTTGCTGCTGCTGTCGACCAGATCGGACGGTTCCTTTTCACATGAACTCGACAAAAAACACTTTCAAAGAGAGAGGGATTTGGATGTTTGACAACTCCTACATGTGTCATGGACTTAACTCAAATCATTATTATGACTTGAATATATATAAATAAATAAAGAAGTGTTGAAACTGAAACACAACGGCTGGATGGAGTACAGGAGAGAATGAATACTACATGCCTTTCAGCATCCTGCGTTTCAGGAGCGACCTGTAAATAATTTTTCTTTCTTTTTTTCAATAATAAAAATTCTAACCTTAATGCCATTTATTAATTTTTCTTTTGCGGTTTAATCACCTGGCTTGTAAAATGATACTAGTACGTGATTATAGTTTATTGAAATTATGTAAATATTTCTCTTTTTTTTTGCTTTACGTATTTAATGAAGAGAAATTAATGTCTCTTTTCACATACAGAACTGGAAAGATAATAAAGAATATTGCATTGAAAAAAGAACAAAATGTATGAGTGTTTTATTGGGTAATGCTCTGTCTTGATCGATGTCTTGCATGTTTTGGCATGAATATGATTTTTGAGATTGAGGTTTTTAAACTCTTTTCTAAGTTATGAAGTTATTTCTCAAACTCTTTTCAACATAAGTCTGTCTCAGACTCTGTAGACCATTTGCTGACCAGTCAATAAACACTTCCTTTTTTTATATATATTTATATATACATCTTACATCTTTAATAAAATGTTGAAGGTATTTCTAACAGTCTATTATTGAGGCCTGTTGCTTATTTTTGTTCAAATGTTTGTCTAGAGTTAAACTTTGAGACAGGAAGTGGTGTTAGACCAGTGTTTGACTTTTTATGAAGTGATTTATATTGGAGTGTTAAAGGGTTTTATATGATTTAAGTGTTAAAACTACTATATTCAATGATTATTTCTGTTGATTTATATATGAACGATGAATCACTTTTTAGGATTAGGAATGGACCAGAAACAGGATGAGGTGTATTCACTTGAGGAATACAAAATCTGCTCTGTTTTTCTGAATTAACGACTTAATTATCTCAGAATTACGAGATCATTTTTCATGAAAAAAAATATTTTGCTCCGTTTTCCTGTATTAACGAGATCCCTCAATATCCTGCGAGTAGTAACTGTACAAAACTCTTTTTGAAGACATTTTGACGTACAGGTGATAACAAAAGTCGATAGTGGCCTACCTATTCAATTGATATATGAAACATACATTTATAGCAACGGCATTACATTCTGGGCCTTCATTAATGTTCATAAAAATGCAGGAATACACTTTTTAGATATTTTAGCAAATACACTTTTGAGGTAACAGTCCTAAATCTGTTCATCTGTGTGGTGCAACACATATTTCATCTGTTCAGGGCCCGCTCTGGCTACATCTTCAAATGCCCGTCTGCCACAAGATGATGTCTGTGGATGTTTCTTAAGGAACGAGGGATTCCCGAGGAAAATATTCCGAAAATGCAACAAGATCATGTAGGTGACAACACATTCATTCATTCAACTCATTCATTTTAATTGTGTTAAATTGTATTGAATCTCAGCAGATTATACAAGTCATCATCATTAATTGTAACCCTATCACATTTAGTGCCAGTGCACACCTGTCTCTCCCAATGCATTAATGTCTTCGCTATTCTAGCCCTGTAAAATAGATATCTTTAGATGTCAATTCAATCTATACTTTGGTCTCTACCCTATATAAACAAGTAACAGTAATAAGACTGTAACGTGTAGTAGCCTCAACATTTTACATTCAGGCAAAGTGCTGACTCATATTTTTAAAATGATAAATAAATGCATGATAAATAAATAAATGATAAATAAATGCATGATAAATAAATAAATGATAAATAAATGCATGATAGATAAATGCATGATAAATAAATGCATGATAAATAAATAAATGATAAATAAATGCATGATAGATAAATAAATGATAAATAAATGCATGATAGATAAATGCATGATAAATAAATGCATGATAAATAAATAAATGATAAATAAATGCATGATAGATAAATGCATGATAGATAAATGCATGATAAATAAATGCATGATAAATAAATAAATGATAAATAAATGCATGATAAATAAATAAATGATAAATAAAATATTGTGCCCCTACAATTACTGTTTTCCATTTTGTTGTGATTTGATATTATTATGAAAGGATTTAGTAATGTTAAGATGCTGGCACAGGCGTTGGTTGGGAACTGAAGTATGGAATCAATATTATATGGGAGAAATGTTTTTCTTGTAATTGAGGTAAATGGTTTTTATAATTAAAGAGAAATACATCAATGTCCACTGCAAATTACTATATTCAATGATGGTTTATGATTTAAGTATTATATCTTCTATATTCAATGATGGTTTATGATTTAAGTATAATATCTTCTATATTCAATGATGGTTTATGATTTAAGTATTATATCTTCTATATTCAATGATGGTTTATGATTTAAGTATTATATCTTCTATATTCAATGATGGTTTATGATTTAAGTATTATATCTTCTATATTCAATGATGGTTTATGATTTAAGTATAATATCTTCTATATTCAATGATGGTTTATGATTTAAGTATTATATCTTCTATATTCAATGATGGTTTATGATTTAAGTATAATATCTTCTATATTCAATGATGGTTTATGATTTAAGTATAATATCTTCTATATTCAATGATGGTTTATGATTTAAGTATAATATCTTCTATATTCAATGATGGTTTATGATTTAAGTATTATATCTTCTATATTCAATGATGGTTTATGATTTAAGTATAATATCTTCTATATTCAATGATGGTTTATGATTTAAGTATAATATCTTCTATATTCAATGATGGTTTATGATTTAAGTATAATATCTTCTATATTCAATGATGGTTTATGATTTAAGTATTATATCTTCTATATTCAATGATGGTTTATGATTTAAGTATAATATCTTCTATATTCAATGATGGTTTATGATTTAAGTATAATATCTTCTATATTCAATGATGGTTTATGATTTAAGTATAATATCTTCTATATTCAATGATGATTTATGATTTAAGTGATAAACTCCTATATTTGATGATTACTCCTATTGATTTATATATGAACAATGATTCACTTATTGGGATTAGTAGTAAAATCATGATTTAGTTTTTAAGTGTGTGAGATATAACCTTGTGTGAACTTTTGAGAGTAAGACCAGAACGTACTAGAAACAGGATGATATGCTGCGTACTGCATAAAAATGTGTTGACTTCAATAAGGAGCAGGGTCAACGTGACTCCTACAAGCCTAGCAGATGTACCTAAATACTGATAACCAAGGCCATAGTGTGTGCCCATGTGTCCTAGGAATGTGAGAGTGTCAAAAAAGATCTATTGTGGGGTAGAATGTGTGTGGGGTGTTGTGTTACAGGGAACCAAAACAGCAGCTGACCGGAGATAGAAGGCCAGGAGGAGATGTCTCTGGAACCGGGAGGCTGTCCTGAAGAAAGAAGACACACCTTACACATACACATAAACATGTTGAAAAACCATTTTTATTGTGTTGTTTGCTCCTGAGAGAGGCATAAAGAACAACCCGGCCGTGGTGTATATTCTGATCAATAAAAGTTCAACTTATTCTACAAGTCTGATCTCCGATTTTGGAGCACGTGAGGACGTTTTTAAGGTCCATCAAACGGTGACCCCGACGTGACCGCAGAGAGGAAGAATTCATAAAGAAAGTTCCTCGAGGAGGACACGCGGAGAGGATTCGATTTCAACACAAACTGGCCAGTAAATAAAAGGTGAGCAGAAACCTGTTTGATCAAATTCTGCAGACTGGACATTGTCAAATTAAATGTGTTGGAATTGAACTCATCTGTGTGTAGAATTAATTGTGAATGGTTGAAACTTTATTGATCAGAATAAAAGGTTAAAGGGCGGCCCTAAAGAAATAAAAGTAACGGGCGGCGTTCCCGTAAGGTATTTAAAAGGTTAAAAGGCGGCGTCCCTAAAGTTTGTTATTTTCTTTGATTTAAAAGTTTAAAAGTAAGGTCGTATTTTATTTTAGTAATGGAGTCAGATAAGATGCGCGAGGTAGAAGGAAAAGATCTGGATGTGAAGTCCCAATGGGATAAGATTGTAGAGATGTTGTTGGCGCAGACAGAGGGAAAACATCAGAAGAAAGAAACAAAAGTGTGGGAAGGCATATGGAGTCAGATGTGTGACACATGTGGATGGTTAGATCCTGAAAAGGTCTATATTAAGATTACGCACAAAATCTTGGAACTAGAAAGATGTGCAGGTGTGAGACTAAAGAAACTTATGGAGGAGAAGGAGAAGGTGAGTTGGGTTAGTAAGGGAAAACATGCAAAAGATGAAGAAAAGTTGAGAAATGAGTTAAGGTTGTGGACTCGTATAGCACTGGTGGCATGTTTGCTGGTTCCTATCAAGAAAGAGAAGGAGGAAGTTGACAAGCCGAAGGCTGAGGGTGTACTGAAGACCGAGACCGGAAGTGAACAGAGTACTGGAAGAGTAATCCCGCCCATTTACCCGGATTTGGGAGAAGTGAAGCCACCTCCCTATGCTCCCGCGCTATCTGGTGTCCTGGTATCACAACAACAGGTACAGGTGAATGTGAAGGATTCCATGGTGGAAGTGGAAATAAAGGCATTGACAGAATTAGAGCATATGGTGAGAGAGATGGGAGAAGAAATGAGACGTGATCGAGAACTTAGATCTGGGTCGCTCAGGTACCAACCATGGCCTCATGGTGACATGACAGCTATATTGGCCAAACTGCCACCCATTACATCCGGCGGCAGCAGATGGCTTTCTAAATTACAGGCCTTATGTCATGGCACAGTACTGACGCTGGGAGACATTCGTTGCTTATTGGGACACATTTTTACAGTATCACAGATGAATGACTTAGAAAAAGATGCCGACACAGATTATTGTGACAACAATACGCCATTCACTCGAGTAGCCACAGCTATAGCTACGGCCCTTAGGAGACAATTTCCTACACCACAGACTGTTTATCAGAACATCAAATTCAAACATAAACCAGGTGAGACCGGTGCGGAGTATTATTTCAGGTGTGCGGCTGATTGGGAAGGTATGGTAGAGGAAAACAGTCTGGCAAATCCAATTACTCGCGGCATTTTCAGAGCGGCTGTAATGGCAGGGGCACCCAAAGGGGTGAAACAGGCTATGGATGGCAATCCTGATAACGCTATAGCCACAGACTCAGATTGGGAGAGAAGGCTAGTTTTCCATTTTGATAAAATAGCAGAGCAAAAGAGCAGGGAAGAGGAAGAATTAGAAAACGCAAAATCTCAATTAATTAAGATGCAATTGGAGGCAGCCAAGGCAAGCAATAAGAAACCAAAGCAGATTTCACATGCACCCATGTACCCTAGTGACGGTAGTGGGGTGCCACAAGGGGCGCGAGCACCACCAACTCCCTCAGTTGTTCCACCATTTTTTGGTTATGATCAGGGAAATACTTATCAGAGAGGTCCTCCAAGAGGAGGCCAAAGGGGTGGTTACATCCCAAGGGGTAGAGGAAATTGGGGTAGGGGTCCTACCGGCTGGGGGACGGAGCACAGTGGGGATGGATGTTTCGTGTGCGGGGCACTGGACCACTGGAGGAACGAATGTCCTTCGAGAAGGGGCGGTCAGAGACCAGGACCACCCCGGGGCAGCTATGGTCCGATGCAGCACGGACCCAGGGGACGAGGCAGACCCCAAGGCACACCATACCAACCACCTCACCAAGGCCAAGACCCTACCAGTTTCCAGGCACCTGCAATTCAAACCTGGGGTCGAGGAGAGGAGGACCAGAGATACTGAAGGGGCCCACAGAGAAAGACCGTGAGAGGTTTGGCTGAGCCTCTCATGAGGATAGTGGTCAACAACAAACCACTACAAGCTTTAGTTGACACAGGGGCTACCTACTCCACCATTACAAGAGACTGTATAACTAACGGACAATTAAGTGATGAGACTGTGGGAGTAATAGGTTTCTCTGGGGTACCTGAACATTGGCCTATGACAATACCCATTACAACCAAAGTGGCAAACCAGTGTCTTACGCATTCGTTTCTCTGTTCTGACAACGCTCCTATCCCTTCGCTCGGTAGAGATTTATTCATCAAATTGAGGGCTAGTATTTTATGTTCCCCTGAGGGAGTTGTGATTGTGTTTCCGGATGGTACCTAAATTAACTGCTCAATGGGACCAATGGGAGCTAGATCCCAAAATGTCCTGTTAGGGGGACCCCTACAGGAAATGGCCGACATCTATTGGGTGGAGCTTAACATTTCTGCCACCCTTAACAGTGTAACCACACTTTACAATCAACATTTATCATGGATAAAGGAACGAGCTGTCTATCTGCCTCCCATTGATCCATTACACTGCACATTGCTTTATGACAGAACTGGCGATGTCACATATCAACATATGTTCCAAGAAGTATAGGGAGATGTGTGGCATTTAGAGGGTAAGGGTCTTTATGTGGGAGAAGAAGGAGTAGTTGCACCTATTGTACTCACTCCTGAACAGAATCAATGGTACTGCATGCAAAACAGTGCAAACTCCGATAATTCAATGGCACTGCATCCAGGCCATGAAGCACGAGAGTTAGGCAGCGTGACAAAGAGACTAAACAAGGTAACAGATTGGGAACCCAGTAACATGCAGGGTGTTCTGTTTTCTGTCTCGACTAATTTATGCTGGATACACGAACTGAGAAAATCAATAAAGTAGTAACAGCCCAAACATTGGCTGTACCCAACCCTTACACCGTGCTTTCTGTATCTTACTCCTGCACATCAATGGTTCACCTGTATAGACCTGGCTAATGCATTCTTTTGCATTCCCATCGCAGACGAGTGTAAATCGTGTCTGGCATTCACATACAGAGGCACACAGTACTCATACAATCGGTTGCCCCAAGGATTCATACTCTCGCCAGGCATTTTTAATCAGGTTTTGAGACAACACCTAGAACAATTGCCAGAGGGGTGTGTGGTAATAATGTATGTGGACGACATTCTGCTGGCAGCAGAAACTAATGATGATTGTTTAAAGGCTACGGACATAATTCTCACACAACTCCACAGGTCTGGGTTTAAAGTAAGTAAAGACAAGCTACAAGTCAGCAGACCAGCCGTAATATTCATGGGCAACCCAGAGGCTGTTTTACATCTCTCCGTGGTCCTGGTGAGGAATTGGTGATAGATTTCACAGATATGATAGAAATGGTTCAAGGGAAGAGGTACTTATTAGGCATGGTGGATCAGTTCACGGGATGGCCCGAGGCATATTCTGTAGGGCGTGAGAACAGTACGGCTGTTATTAAGTGCCTGGTTAATCACTATATACCACATTATGGTTTTCCAAGAAGAATCAGATCAGACAACGGTTCTCATTTCAAAAATGAACCTCTCAGAGTTGTAGAACAATCGTTGGGTTTGAAACACGTTTTTGGTGCAGTTTACCACCCACAAAGTCAGGGTAAAGTAGAGCGCATGAACCTCACTTTAAAACTAAAATTGGCTAAAATCTGTGCACAGACCAAATTGTCCTGGCTTTCAGCTTTACCATTAGTATTAATGTCAGCCCGATCATCCATAAACAGAAGCTCAGGTTTTACCCCTTTTGAACTGTTTACAGGCAGACCGTTCCCAGGACCTTGTCATCCAGCTGAACTTGACAACCTGCCAACATTGTCTCACAGTGCATATTTTGACAAACTAACTGCTGTGATTAAGCTTTTCTCCCACCAGATTCCTGAAGCTGATTCTGATGCCACACCACCATCTGATTCAGAGCAGTCGCAGTAGGTCCGACTGAAGCAATTCAGGCGTAAATGGTCCGAACCCAGATGGACTGAGCCATTGAGAGTCACTGCCAGAACTTCACATTGTGAAGGAAAAGGCGACACATGGTATCATTTGTCTTCTTGTGTTAACTGTGATCCACCAAACAGGTCATTATCTGAGACTGCTGTGGACCTGAGGACTCAGGTCCAAGAGAGGGAAGATAAGGAGGACAAAGAAACCACAGACAACAAACAAAGTGGAAATTTTAAAATTTTGTTTCGAACAGGTGATCTTTTTTCAAGCCCACAAGGGGAACCTCTAGCACACTGTGTAAGTGCAGATTGTGCGTACGGAGCAGGCATTGCGACAATTTTCAGAGAACAAAATCCGGGTAATGTAGCACTCACTAGAAGAAGAAGGAGACAGGTGATTAGGAAAAGAGACACGTTGATAGATTTGAGCCTAAATAACACTACGTATATTGTTGCAATTGGCATTCCAAGGGGGGTACCAGATGAATACAAACTAGCAGACCAAATAGCCACCGGGTTTGAGAACATTCCCATAATAGCACCCCAAACAAAAATGTTGATAGAATAAATTATGTCCATTACAATGTTATGCGACTAACTAATATGACTAGAGATGCTGTAGAAGGTCTTTCGGAACAATTGGCGCCGACCTCACTGACCTCCAAAATAGAATGGCTCTAGATATGCTATTGGCTGAAAAAGGAGGAGTATGCCATATGTTTGGTGATTTATGTACCTTTATTCCTAACAATACAGCTCCTGATGGATCAGTGACCAAAGCGCTGGAGGGTCTGAGAGTCCTGTCTATAGAAATGAAGGAACACTCAGGCATTGATAACCTAGTAGGACAGTGGTTGGATAAAGCACTGGGTAAATGGAAGAGTGTTATCATGTCTATTTTAATTTCCATGGCAGTTTTCGTATCGATACTGGTTACATGTGGTTGTAGTTGCATTCCCTGTATTAGATCTCTATGCAACAGACTCATAGTGGCGGCAATTGAGAAAAAGGAGGTTAATCCTCCATCATGCACCATGCCCGTACTGGCAAGTCAGGGTGTGAAATTCTGTGATAGTGGTGACAGCGATGGCGACGAAGAACGGAAAGTTTAATCAGATTAATCAGAGGTCAAGAGAGGGATTTAAAGGGTTTTATATGATTTAAGTGTTAAAACTACTATATTCAATGATTATTTCTGTTGATTTATATATGAACGATTAATCACTTACTAGGATAGGTAGTACAATCATGATTTAGTTTTTAAGTGTGTGAAATATAACCTTGTGTGAACATTTGAGAGTAAGAACGGATTGTACTAGAAACAGGATGATATGCTGTGTACGTGCAGAAAAACGATAAATGTGTTAACGCAAAAAGAGAAGTGGGGTCAACGTGACTCCTACAAGTCTGGCAGATGTACCAAAATATTGATAACCAAGGCCATAGTGTGTGCCCATGTGTCCTAGGAATGTGAGAGTGTCAAAAAAGATCTATTGTGGGGTAGAATGTGTGTGAAATGTTGTGTTACAGGGAACCAAAACAGCAGCTGACCGGAGACAGAAGGACAGGAGGAGATGTCTCTGGAACCGGGAGGCTGTCCTGAAGAAAGAAGACACACCTTACACATACACATAAACATGTAGAAAAACCATTTTTATTGTGTTGTTTGCTCCTGAGAGAGGCATAAAGAACAACCCGGCCATGGTGTATATTCTGATCAATAAAAGTTTCAACTTATTCGACAAGTCTGATCTCCGTTGACGTTTTTAAGGTCCATCAGTGTAAAGAATATTTCTGGTGGTGTAATAAATCTCAACAACAACTGGATAACTAAACTGACATTACCATGGATAATTTAAAGTACTTGTGGTTACACAAAAAAACAACACTTTTACCATAAACTCTTTTTATTTATTGTGAGGACTTTGTTGCAATAACATATACAATAATGTTTATTTTACTTTTGGGTTGTGTAGAATATTTGGTTTTGCCTCTCTTGTAGTATAAATATAACAATAGTGTAATATTTTGAACACAGAACATGTTTATGGTTTGATTTGTGAGCGCTCACAACATTTATTTTTATTTAGAATGAACACATCTTAGGGGTTTCTCACATTGTGTTTTTAGAATGAAACAGCACTTGCTTTCTTTGTAAGTGTTGCATAAGACCTGAGTTTCTACAGCTGTCTCTGAGAACCCTTGAGCTTTCACACCATAATAAATATCATCATATCACTAACTATTAATCTGTAAAACACTGAGCTATTGAGGGTAAAGTGTGTGTGTGTGTGTGTGTGTGTGTGTGTGTGTGTGTGTGTGTGTGTGTGTGTGTGTGTGTGTGTGTGTGTGTGTGTGTGTGTGTGTGTGTGTGTGTGTGTGTGTGTGTGTGTGTGTGTGTGTGTGTGTGTGTGTGTGTGTGTGTGTGTGTGTGTGTGTGTGTGTGTGTGTGTGTGTGTGTGTGTGTGTGTGTGTGTGTGTGTGTGTGCGTGTGTGTGGCTGATATTTTATATATATATATTTGTGCTGATTCATCACATTGTTATGAGATGAAGTCTGTGACCTTGATCTTCTGCTCTTTGATGCGATTGGTTGATGAGGTGTTTACATCACAGCAGGGTTAAAGGTCACAGGTCTGAACTGATTTAGGGTTTTTGAACACTTTCTTTTGTTAGAAGTGTTTCTGACCATCCGTCTGTCCTCCGTCACCATGGTTACAGTCCATCTGTCAGTCTTCTGTTATCTGTTGGCTGTGTTGTCTGTAACCAGTGCTTCAGGTGAGACCACCTTTAATCTTTAACTATTTATAATTACAATTTTCTTTACATGAAAATGAAAATTCTATCATCATTAACTCACCCTTGAGTCGTTTATTACCTGTAAATATGTCATTGTTTGGATAAACACAGAGAAAGATACTTAGAAGAATGTCTATTGGAGTTGGAGGAGGGTCTGGGGTTCTTGCAGTGAGCTCTTTATAAAATGAATGTCAGCCTCTCACTGTCTGCAATATTAGATCCACTTCACTTCACATTCAAGAGGAGTCACTTCACTTCAAAGTCTTTCTTTTATATGTATGACTTCTTTTGATTTGCTGGCAAATAAATGACACTGTATCTGGTCAGAAGTTTCTCTTGGCACTAAAATATATTTGACTTTATATCTTATAATTTGTACATTTGACTCACAATTTTCTTGTATGAGCATACAAGTTTGTGTGTGTAAATATAATCTAGTGTGACGTGCACCAGAGAGATGACTTCAGTGTGTGTGTGTGTGTGTGTGTGTGTGTGTGTGTGTGTGTGTGTGTGCGTGTGTGCGTGTGTGTGTGTGTGTGTGCGTGCGTGTGTTTCAGTTGAAGAGGAGAATCCAGAGTTCTGGAGGAGTTTAGCTCAGGACACACTGACTTCAGCTCTGTCCCGCAGACTCAACACTAATGTCGCCAAAAATATTGTGCTGTTTCTGGGAGATGGTAAGAGCTTTTCACAACCTTCAAAGAAACAATCTTACCAAAATTACCAGCATGAGTTTCACTGCCAGTCTAAAGTCTGGTCCAGTTTATTCCAGCCAACAGCAGCAGAAGTGAGACTACAGCAATGACACTTTATTTGCATGTTGTTTTGAGTCCGAGTGTGTTTTTATTGGACAGGTATGGGTGTTACCACCATCACAGCCGCACGTATCCTGAAGGGTCAGTTACAGAACCGGACAGGGGAAGAAACAGTGATGAATATGGACACATTCCCGTATGTGGGTCTTGCAAAGGTAATATAATGTTAATCCACACAATAAAGTTTTCTGGTTTTAAAACACAAAGATTAAAGGATGGGATTATAGGGCCTTTGAAGGTAATCAGGGTGATTCACTTCTAAACCTGTTTGAATGTCCTTGTTTTGAATAACACAGAGAAAGATATTTTGAAGAATGTTTTTAACCTAAGGTTCTGGACATATCTTACGATAGTCAGAACTGTTTGGTCATAGGGATTTTTCGTAAAATCTTTCTCTAAAATCAGTCAGGTTTAGATCAACTAGAGATTGAGCAATACGACAGATTTTATAGCAACTAACCCTTTAATATCATCAATATATTTCTTGTGTGTGTGTGTGTGTGTGTGTGTGTGTGTGTGTGTGTGTGTGTGTGTGTGTGTGTGTGTGTGTGTGCGTGTGTGTGTGTGTGTGTTTGTGTGTGTGTGTGCGTGTGTTTGTGTGCGTGTGTTTGTGTGTGTGTGTGTGTGTGTGTGTGTGTGTGTGTGTGTGCGTGTGTGTGTGTGTGTGTGTGTGTGTGTGTGTGTGTGTGTGTGTGTGTGTGTGTGTGTGTGTGTGTGTGCTTGTGTGAGGATAGACCTATTCAGTGGATTTTCAGATACCAGACAGTGCGTCCACTGGTACAGCTTATCTGTGTGGAGTTAAAACCAATCTGAATGTTGTGGGGTTGAGTGCGGCAGCTCGTAACGGTGTCTGTCGCTCACAGAAGGGAAATGAAGTCACATCCATCCTCAAATGGGCTAAAGATGCAGGTACCCAAACCTTACATCTTACACTATTCGTTTCATTATAAAGTGCTGTGTTTGTGTGTATGTCATGTCCGAGGAATTGTAAATACTGTCTCTTTAGGGAAGTCTGTGGGCATAGTAACAACAACACGTGTTCAACACGCCACACCGGCTGCTTCATATGCCCACAGCGCCAGCCGCACATGGTACAGTGACACTGATCTGCCATCTGCCGCCATTACTGATGGATGTGTGGACATCTCTGTTCAGCTCATCTCAAACACTGACATCGATGTGAGGCACACAGACATCACTCAGCACACAGACATAAAATGGACATCACACAGACATTAACAGACATCACACAGACACCAACAAGACATCACACAGACATCATACATATCAAACGGTGATGTAAAACAGAAGTTGTGTTTGTGTAGGTGATCATCGGAGGCGGTCGTAAGTACATGACCCCAGAAGGGTTTCCTGACCCAGAGTATCCCAGCGATGTGAGCGCACAGGGCCGGAGAAAAGATAACCGAAACCTCATTGATGAGTGGTTACACATGAAGCAGAGGAAGGTG
>CM065675.1:14072348-14112348 GCA_033220385.1 Triplophysa yarkandensis
GGGTAAGTTTCAGCAGTAGATCTTCTTCCACAAAGGGCCGTACAGCATCATGTATGATGACCACTTTTGGTTTAGGTGTCCATGAATCTTCTGTATCATTACTGAAGGCCTGAAGTCCATTAAATATAGACCGGTGTCTGGTGGTTCCCCCGTGCACCACTTTTACCTTTGTGTGATGAAATCTACGGACTATACTCTGCATCAAGTCATGGTTCTCCTTAGCAACCACTACAACAATAGTTCCAATCCATGGTAACCTGTCATGGAAACGTAAGAAAGAAACAGGTTTTATTTGTCCCGTGGTCCTCGTGGATATTATACATAACCTCATGGTATAGATTAGACTTTATGTGGTCTATTCAGATGATGGACACGAGTAAGAAACACAAAAATGTGATTTATCCCCACTATAGAAAGTAAATTTTGAACATTTTCTAATTGGTGAAGGTTTTAATAATAAATAAAAAATAATAATATTTTATTAGATTATTTTTATAGTGATATTATCATTAAAAAGCTAGGAAATTAATACATTATATATATATATATATATATATATATATATATATATATATATAAACTATGATATAAATAAAGTACATAATAAAATGCTAAACATTCTGGTCTCTGTGTTTTAGCACTCACTGAAACCTGGATAAAAGCAGAAGACAGTACAACACCGACTGCCCTCTCTACTAACTATGCATTCTCCCACACCCCACGCTCTTCTGGTAGAGGGGGGGGAACTGGTCTACTTCTTCCTACTGGATGGAGATTTAAAACACTTCCACCTTCGGGTGGCAACACCTCTTTTGAGTCACACATAGTTTCTATAACTCATCCACTCAATATCATTTTTGTGGTAGTATATCGTCCTTCAGGTCAGCTTGGACATTTTCTAGAGTTCGATGTTCTCCTGTCATCGTTTCCGGAGGATGGGACACCTCTTGTGATCCTAGGGGATTTCAACATCCACCTGGAGAAATCCTCAGCTACTGACCTGCACAACCTCACTGCATCGTTTGACCTCACTCGCATGCCCACGTCGACGACCCACAAGTCCGGTAACACACTTGATCTTGTCTACACACGCTACTGCTCCACGTATCACACTCAAGTAACACCGCTGCACACATCCGATCATTTTCTCGTCACACTTCACCTCGACGTGACAACATCCGACACTCCTTCCCCTTCCTCCCTTGTTACCTTCAGGCGTAACCTACGCACGCTCTCTCCTCTCACCCTATCCTCTGCTGTTTCCTCTATGCTCCCTCCTCCTGATCAGTTTGCTCAACTAAGCACTGACAATGCCACTCACCTCCTATGCTCTACACTAACATCCTGCTTGGACAATTTATGCCCGCTTACATCTCGACCAGCCTGTGCCAAACCTTCAACACCTTGGCTCTCTGATGTCCTTCGGGAACACAGAACCAAGCTCAGAGCAGCTGAGAGAAAATGGCGCAAATCTAATGACCCAGCAGATCTCTCTCTCTATCAAACTCTTCTCTCTTCTTTCTCTGAGGATGTCTCAGTCGCTAAGACTCAGTTCTACCAGGCAAAAGTAAACAGCTCAACTGACTCTCGCGCTCTCTTTAAGACCTTCTCTGCTCTACTCTGTCCTCCCACCCCCCCTCCCTCATCGGACCTAACAGCTGATGACTTTGCTTCCTTCTTTGTGAAGAAGACCACCGCTATCAGCAATCAGTTCTCCGCTCCACCACCGCTGGACCATATTCCGGCTCCTTTGACCACCTCCCTCCGCTCTTTCTCTCCGTTGAGTGAAAACGACGCTGCGAGAATCATCATGTCGCATCACCCTACTACCTGCTCGCTGGACCCCATCCCCACCCATCTCCTGAAAGACATCTCTCCTTCGGTCATTCCTGCAATTACTCACATCATCAACTCATCGCTCGACTCCGGCACATTTCCTACTGCTTTCAAAGAAGCCCGGATCACCCCGCTGTTGAAGAAACCCTCGCTGAATTCTGCACTTCTAGAGAACTACAGACCAGTCTCTCTACTGCCCTTCATCGGAAAGACCCTGGAACGTGTCGTCTCAGATCAACACTCGGCCTATCTTACTCTACACAACCTCTTGGACAGCAACCAGTCAGGCTTCAAGAAAGGACATTCTACAGAGACAGCTCTGCTCTCAGTTGTTGAAGACCTACGACTGGCAAGGGCGGCCTCCATGTCATCCGTTCTCATCCTGCTAGACTTATCCGCTGCTTTTGACACCGTTAACCACAGTATTCTCCTTTTGACTCTCAAGGAAATGGGCGTCTCCGACAAGGCTCTCCAATGGTTCATATCCTACCTCTCGGGTAGATCCTTCAAGGTTTCGTGGGGAGGTGAAGTTTCAGAACCGCAACATCTTGACACCGGTGTACCTCAGGGTTCAGTTCTTGGTCCGTTGCTCTTCTCGGTCTACATGACATCACTGGGATCAGTCATTCGTAAGCATGGCTTCTCCTACCACTGTTATGCGGATGACACACAACTCTGCGTTTCATCCAGAAGATCAGACTATTTCGACCCGAGTCTCAGCATGTCTGAGCGACATCTCCCTCTGGATGAAGCAACACCACTTACAACTTAATCTTGCGAAAACGGAACTTCTTGTCATCCCTGCCGACCCAAAGACTCGTCACGATCTCTCTATCCAACTAGGAGCATCAACCATTGTGCCCTCCAGGTCTGCGAGAAACTTGGGAGTAATCATCGATGATCAGCTCAACTTCACAGATCATGTTGCCGCGACTGTCAGATCCTGCAGATTCATGCTTCACAACATCAGGAAGATCAGACAGTTTCTCACAGAACACTCCACACAAATCCTGGTTCAAGCTCTGGTCCTGTCCTGGCTGGACTACTGCAATGCGCTGCTTGCTGGACTCCCGATGTGCACAACTAAACCTCTGCAGATGATTCAGAATGCAGCGGCAAGAGTCGTGTTCAAGGAACCAAAAAGGACCCATGTAACACCTCTCTTCATAAAACTACATTGGCTTCCGGTAGCAGCTCGCATTGAATTTAAATGTCCTCTCATTGCCTACAAGACCACCACCGGTTCAGCACCCACTTACCTTAACTCACTAATGCAAAGATATAGACCCTCAAGATCTCTGCGCTCCGCAAATGAGCTGAGACTTGTGGTACCAGCTCAAAAGGGTAAGAAATCTCTCTCAAACGTTCTCTGCTTCAGTTCCTCGATGGTGGAACGATCTGCTTCTGGCTCCACGCTTGTCAGACTCGATCTCTATCTTCAAAAAACACCTAAAAACTCATCTTTTCCGGCTACATCTAACTCACTAACTCACTACTTTTCTAACCTACTCACTCTATCAAAAAAAAAAAAAAAAAAAACATTTATATATATAGTTTTTGTAACTTCGCTCTCTGTGTAACTCGGTAGCATTGTTGTAGCACTTGTTGACCTATTGTTGTATCGGCTATTTACCGCTTCATTGTCTCCTCGACTATTGTAAGTCGCTTTGGATAAAAGCGTCTGCTAAATGACTAAATGTAAAAGTAAATGTAAAATATTATACATAATCCATGCATATAACTACAAAGATTTGAGTTTTCCAACAAAAAACATATAACTTAAAAAAAAGTATTATTTATTTATTATTGCTTATAGCATGCACACAGTTTAAAAGTTAACTCTCAACTTTATATTTATAAAAAAACACATACAAAAGTCCCGCCCCTAACCCACGCGATTGGCTGAAAATCATTTCCAAGAATCTGATTGGCTAAAACATCCGCGAACTGACGTCTGTCAATCAAACCAAGCACACAAGATAATGGCGACATCTTCATAGACGCAAACTGAAAGAAGCATCAAACGTCAATCAAACTATTAATGACGTCATCATGTGTAATCCACGCAGAAACAGCGAAGCCGGCGCGCTATAAACGGATTTTTGTGACGTCTCACCTCTCAAAAGCTTGAATTGTGTAGCTGATCAGAGGTCTGTTGAGGACCGGGCAGAATTGTTTGGGTGTCGGGAGTCCCATCCGTTCCCCGGAGCCGCCGGCTGGCAGAACGACAGCTACCGGGAAATCCACCGCCGCTCTGCCGAGTCTGTGTGCGCTCCGCCCGGTATCACGAGTACGCGGCCGGGCGGGCTCACAAGGCCTTGCGGGGGGAGACGCGCGATCTTCCTGCATTTTCCCAAGTTGTCCACACACACACACACTAACACACATATACACACACACTAACACACATATACACACACACACACACACACACACAAGGCTTCCCGGCTGTTTGTATGGAGAGGTGTTGTGTGGGAATGATGGGGCAGATTCTGGGATCTCCAACGGAAAACTGCCCCTCTGTTGCCCCTCTATATATGTTTTAACAGAACAGTTTGTGTAATTTATGTTTTTGATAAATAAATTGTGCATGATATCATTTTAATTTCTGTTTATGTAATTGATTTTTGTAATAAATAAATTACGTATGATAAAATTTTAATTTCTGTTTAAGTAATTTATTTTTTAATAAATAAATTGTGCATGATTTCATTTAAATTTCTGTTTATGTTATTGATTTTTTAATAAATAAAATATGCCGAACAAAATTTTAATATCTGTTTATGTATTTTATTTTTTAATAAATTAATAACGTATGATAAATTTTTATTTCTGTTTAAGTAATTATTTTTTATTAAATAAATTGTGCATGATTTCGTTTAAATTTCTATTAATGTTATTGATTTTATAATAAATCAACTATGCATGATTTAATTTTTATTTCTGTTCATGTACTTGATTTTTTAAATAAATGAATAACGCATGATTTCATTTAAATTTTTGTTTATGTTATTGATTTTTTAAATAATTTTTTTTTATGATTTCATTTTAATTTCAATTTATGTAATTTATGTATTTGATAAATAAATGATGCATGATTTCATTTTAATTTCTGTTTATGTATTTGAATTCTTTTAAAAAAAACAACTATGCATGATTAAATTTTAATATCTGTTTATGTAATTGATTTTTTTTATAAATGGATTACGAATGATTTCATTTTTATTTCTGTTCATGCAATTGATTTTTTTAATAAATGAATTACGCATGATTTCATTTTAATTTCTATTTATGTTATTGATTTTTTAATAAAAAAAATTGTGCATGATTTCATTTTAATTTCAATTAATGTAATTTATGTATTTGATAAATAAATTATGCATGATTTCATTTTAATTTCTGTTTATGTAATGGATTTTTTTAATAAATAAATTGTGAATGATTAATTTTAATTTCCATTTATGTAATTGATGTATTTGATACATAAATTATGCATGGTTAAATTAATTTTTTTACCTTTTATTGGTAGGAAAACCATAGTATCCGCACATTTAAACTATGGTAATATAAATAATAATCTATATTATAATGTACAGGCTTTACTTGCAAATGCATATTTGTTTACAGGTCAAAGTTTATTATTTCATCCAGATGGCAAAATTATTTACATTAGTTTCCTTTTAATGCTTTTTACACCATGAAAACCAATAAAAAACATTGTCACGATAGTGCAATATATTGTCTGAATATGCTCGCTCGCACGGACTGAAAACATGTGATTCAGCAGAATATATTACATCAACTTATACAACAAAATATAACAAGTCACGAACACAGGCGTATGTACATCATTTCATTTAGCTTTGCATCTTCCTCGGGCTTGAGAAATGCCGTTATTGTCACTGGCATATACATCACAGACACATAAATGCATATCAGACGAAGACGACTGTTAAAATCACAGGCCTCTGGTTATGTTTATACTGTTATATGCAATAGTCACTGGCAGTCTCTGACATGATATGGCACAAAGTGGGTGGGTTATGGGATGATGGTCTTCTCGTTTTCCAATGTCTGCCATGGACTTCCAGTTTCATGGAGCTGTGCATTTGCTCTGGAAAGCAGCACAAAGAAACTTGCATCTTGAAAAGATGCCCCACTTGCTCGTCAGGGTTGATTTCCCATGTTCTCCCTCTCATGTACATTATGTTCAGACGAAATCTACTCTAGCTTGCTATTCTGATACCTCCTTTGGCTTTTGAGTTTTTCATCTGGGTGTTCATCGGAGTATATCCCTCGGACTTGTTTCCCGATTCGTTGTGCTGCCGCGAGTACCTTTTGCATTTGCAAGAGGTCACCACTGTGATCTTGTAGGTTCTGGTGGTCCCGTCCTGACACTGGAGCTGAATCCGTTGGGTCCTGGTCTTGTCGTTCACGCAGCGCCAGTCCTGACTGTTTCTGCGGTTCCAGAGCTTTCTGCCGTATCCGCCGATCCAGTTGGGCAGCATCTGAGCGGGAAGACATTGTCCTGTGCACACCAGTTCTTTCACTGGGTCTATGCTGGTGCACTGGCCGTCCGAAATGTACTTTGTTGACCTTAGCTCTCTGCAGCCAACCGGGACTCGTTCTGCAAAAAGAGCCATTCAAATCAGTCGAATACAAGTTAAATGGAACATATTTCGTAAGGCTGTGCATGGGGAAGCCCAAGACAATAAAAGGTTGGGAAACTCTTGTGTAGACAACTTTGTTTGCTTAATTTCAAGACCCCACCTACGCCTGCCCTTCTCTGAACAGAGAGGAAATGGTTTAGTGTACAGATGAATGACAACTCAGAGCCTCTTATTGTTGGAATTATCTGGTGCTGCCGGCTATGCTGTCAGTATTGTTCTGCCCCGAGGCTACGTCTCTTGTCAGCGTAACCCAAGCCAAAGCCCATTCACCGAGCATTAACACACCTCACTTACAATATGCCCCCCTTTCCTTGACAGGACGTGATGAATGGGGAGCGGAGGCCCATTTTCTTCCGACCCATTTCAAGTTACAGCACTTCAAACTAAACTCCTACTGGAGGCTTCCGGAATTACTTAACTTCACCTCTGCTTTCCCAATCCGACAGGATTCCCTCAGCGGGCTTTGTGCTCCTCACTCTTTTATGTCTGAGGCTCAGTGTGATTGTGAGCCAAGAGAAAGCGTAATCCATATCATTTCCTAAAGTATTATCCTATCCTTTCATCCCTTAATATATGTTTCCCTCCTTTCCTGATGGCCCTGTTTGCTCATCTGCCATACGCCTCTGAGATGTATGATTCTCAGGCCGATGTCTTTTACCAGATATCTCCATTTTTATCTGCAAGACGTTTGTTCGTCTTAAATACAGTCTTCTTGTGTCAGAAAGACCACTGGAAATATGTCTGTAAGATGTTTATGGTTTAGAAGGGATGTGAGGATTTTATGCTGGAGATCTCAAGATCTTAAGCAAGCATCTTATACCTGTGCATCTATTTGATCTCCATCTTTATCTGCAAGATGTTTTTTACCTCTCTTAAAAATGTCTATGAGTCGTCTGATGACAGATTGACCTTTTGAAGACGTCTTTAGGATATTTATGAATTAGAATTGAATGCATGATTTTAACCAACAGATCTCCGGATCTTTTGCCGAAATCTTATACTTGTGCATCTATTTGATATCCATATTTATCTGCAAGATGTTGTTTGCCCTTTTTAAATAGAGACGTATGATGTCAGATTGATCTTTTAAGATGTCTGTAAGATGTTTATGAATTAGAATTGAATGCATTATTTTACAAAAAAGATCTCCAAATCTTTTGCCGAAATCTTATACCTTTGCTTCTATTTGATATCCATTTTTATCTGCAAAAAGTTGTTTGCTCATCTTAAATACATCTATGAGACGTCTGATGACAGATTGACCTCTTGAAGAGGTCTGTAAGATGTTTATGAATTAGAATTGAATGCATTATTTTACAAAAAAGATCTCCAGATCTTTTGCTGAAATCTTATACCTGTGCTTCTATTTGATATCCATTTTTATCTGCAAGAAGTTGTTTACTCGTCTTAAATACATCTATGAGACGTCTAGTGTCTGATTGACCTCTTGAAGATGTCTGTAAGATGTTTATGGTTTAGAAGTGATGTGATGATTTTACACGGAAGATCTCTAGATCTTTAGCAGGCATCTTATACCTTTACATATATGTGATCTGCATTTTCATCTTCAAGATACTGTTTGCTTATCTGCAATATGTCTATGAGACGTCTGGTGTCAGAATGACCTTGTGAAGATGTTTGTAAGGTGTTTATGATTCAGAATGAGTGTGATGATATTACACATGATATCTTATTTGATCTCCATATTTATCAGCAAGACATTGTTTGCTCATCTGCAATACGTCCATGAGACTTCTGTTTCTATAAAGTCCTGTTTTATGATGTTAAACAGCTCTTTTTAAGAAGTTTAGAGGAGGAATTTTGCACAGTAGATCTCCAGATCTGTAGTAAACATTATAGGCTTACCTATCATGTGTAACTTTATGTAATTCAAAACATCACTATATGCTTTTTATTAATAACAGTTTATATAAATGACATTTTGAACATGTCAAACAAATGTTATAATGTTATAAATGTTATAAATGTTGATAATAAACTCACCGGCTCTCTCATGAGTTGTGAAGCCTCTTCCTCCGGTACGTGCTCGATTCAGAGAAGCATTACTCTGAGCATCCTCTACAGGACTGACCACATGAGAATAAAATATCTCTGTAGCATCATTCTTTATAGCCAGACCACTCTTTAGTAAAAAACAAAATACAAACAGAAAGTTGCACGATTCAGCTGGGTTCATATACATGGTGAGAGAACAACCCACAGTCAGGTCCAAGCCTACAGGATGAAGAGAGATGTTCCTCTGGTGTGAAGGACTAAACCACAGACACTATAAGGTCTTGGCTTTTATATGGGATCTGCTCCCGCCTCCAGCTCTGGCAACCACTCAGGTGAATTGTAAAAACATGCCCAGAATCTGCCCTACACCCCTGTGGACCAACATCTGGGGATTAAATGCCCCCTTCTCAAGAGATGTCTGTGTGGTTAAACACTCAAATATTATTTACAATTAATTATTGTAAATTGTTGCAAGTGTGTGTGTGTGTGTGTGTGTGTGTGTGTGTGTGTGTGTGTGTGTGTGTGTGTGTGTGTGTGTGTGTGTGTCTGCATATGTCTGAATGTACAAATGCTTAAATGTAAATTTTTGTGTGTGTGTGTGTGTGTGTGTGTGTGTGTGTGTGTGTGTGTGTGTGTGTGTGTGTGTGTGTGTGTGTGTGTGTGTGTGTGTGTGTGTGTGTGTGTCTGCATATGTCTGAATGTACAAATGCTTAAATGTCAATGTTTGTTTGTGTGTGTGTGTGTGTGTGTGTGTGTGTGTGTGTGTGTGTGTGTGTCTGCATATGTCTGAATGTACAAATGCTTAAATGTTAATGTTTGTGTGTGTGTGTGTGTGTGTGTGTGTGTGTGTGTCTGTCTGTCTGTCTGTCTGTCTGTCTGTCTGTCTGTCTGTGTGTCTGTGTGTGTGTGTGTGTGTGTGTGTGTGTGTGTGTGTGTGTGTGTGTGTGTGTGTGTGTGTGTGTGTGTGTGTGTGTGTGTGTGTGTGTGTGTGTGTGTGTGTGTGTGTGTGTGTGTGTGTGTGTGTGTGTGTGTGTTTTAAAATTACACAATTATTTTAAATTAATTACTTAAAATTGTTGCATGTATACATTTATGTTTATCTATATATGTGTGTATTAAAATTAGAAAATTATTTAAAATCAATTATTTAAAATTGTTGCATCTCTACAGTTATCGTTATATATATGTGTGTATTCAAATTAGACAATTATTTAAAATAAGCTAATTTTGCATATGTGCATATGTGTGTGTTGTGTGCATGCGTGTGTTTATATTTAAATAGGTGGGTGTATGTATGTGTGTATATATGCATGTGTGTATTAAAATGAGGAAAATCTTTCCAATTAATAATTTTTGGCATAAATGCATGTACGTATACAAATGTGCATATAAGAATGCACGTACTTAAAAGAGCAAATTTGGACCAATAGTCAATATATATAATGTATGTAATAAAATCAATAAAACAACATCTTTGTTAACCGTTAAAGTCAATGATTTAAAAATAAAATTTGTGTGAAAGATGGGAAATGTTTCTGACAAACTTGATATCACTAAAGAAAAAGTGAATATGCAGTCTGTTATTATGATAGATTAGTTTATTGATTGATTGATTGATTGATTGACATGATTAGAAAGCACTAGTCTGCCATAGGAATCTGTAGGAACAATCAAACAGATTAATCACAGAAATCCATCACAGTAATTGATTGACTCATTTTCTTGATGCTTTAAATTCATCTTTGTGTTTCAGGGATTTAAAAGTGTATTATGGGATGTACCGTATGTTCCAAACTTGTGATAATAGGAAATGTTTCAGGAAATGTGAACGTGTGCCACCTGCTGGACAAGATGAGGCAATACATCGGTCAGCCACTTAATCTGTGACGCGTTCAGAGGACCTGTCAATCAAGAGTGAATGGTGTATCTTAGCAACCGGGGTACGTCATCAAACCTGAAGTTTTAAACAGAGGTACTTGAGCTCTATTTAGGTCTAAATTCTACAGAAATAATAAAAAAAGCAATGGTTTATTTCCCCCAGATGAGTTGTGACGTCCACGAGAGAGAACTTCGTCTGGACAGAAGGTGATGGGACATTGCTTTTAATAATGTTTTGTTTAAGATGTTTATAAACTAACATTTATAAATCATGCCAAGTGATTTCCTTTCTTTTCTCATTTCAGAGAACTCCGCTTTGTTCCTGATTTATCAAAGTTTTTAATGCTGCGATGTGTGTTGCTTAACAATAATAAGGTAAGATTTCTATTATAATACATCAAATCATCTTATTATAGGAAATAATGGTCACACTTTACATTATGGGGCTATTTGTTGTTTAATGTTTTAACTATTATTATTCAACAATGAACATTTACAATTTTTTGTAATTTTATTTTTGTTTTATTCCATAAATACTCATTTATTTTATGGTGCATTCACCAATGATAACATGGACAACTTAAATTCTTGATAATGTTTTAGTAAATGCTGAAATGTATAGAAATGCTATCAATAACATTAATAAGTGCTGCCTTTTTCACTCCACTTTCTTTAGTATTGTAAGGTGGATTGCTTAATGTAAGTACATATTTGATGGTTTTCATGATATAACATTAATGCTTCTCAGATCCGAGACATCTGTGATGCTTCCTTTAACTGTTGCCTTACTGAGCTTCATCTGCAGAATAATTCTATTATCTCTATATCAGGTAATCATGACTTTCTGTGATACACTGTACAGATAAAATCCCAATAACCATGTTTTTCTTATGCTTTGTATGTCATAGGCGCACTAAGACACCTGTCTTGTCTCCGTGTGCTGCTACTGCACAATAATCAGATCAAGCATCTGGAAGAGACTGTAGCAGAGCTGAGACACATGCAAGACCTTCACACTCTCTGTGAGTCAACAGATGATAAAAACGGATCCTGAAAAATGTGATTATGACAAACAAAGTGTTACATTCCACATCCATTCTGTTTCAGCGTTATATCTGAACCCCCTCACACAAAATCCTCAATATCGCCTGTATGTGGTTCATCATTTACCTTCTGTGCAGTTGTTGGACAGAAAAGGTAAGCATCCTTCTTTTATTAAAGTAATAGTCTACCAATAATTATATAGGAATTTCTTTGAGGAAGATATTTGGAGGACTCGACTACCATAAGAGGACCAATTACAATTGTGGTTTAAAGTACCCCAGAATTTTCACTGTCCTTCATTCTTCAAAAATATCTAAATTTGTGTTCAACCAAACAATTATAAAGTATTCTTCCACTTTGTTAGTTAATGGGGTCAAAGAACTGTTATTGTTCCAAACATTCTTCCAAATAGGAACAGGGAAAACTCAAAGGTGTTTTAGTGACCAAATATTTAGATTAGTGAGAACTTTCCCTTTAATGTATTGGCAGATGTAAAGCTGGGGGAGAGAAGACAGGCCTTCAAGATATTTTGCACAGAAAGGCAGAGGGTGCTGGATTCCATTGCCTTCGGCAGAAGAGCACTACCAACCCCTTTGGGGAAAAAAGCAACCAAGAAAATCACAGAACAATCAAGTAAATAATTCTTCAGTCATTCTATAACAGCATTTAAAGCATTAAACACCAATTTTAATGGTTTGCTTCTGTTGCAGGTCAAGAGGGCAAAAGGAACAGGTGAAAAAAAGATTGTGCTATATCAATTTTGTGTGGAATACATGTATAATATTTATTTTCTTATTTTCCTTCCTAATGGCTTAAAAAGGCCATCAGATATCAGACCAACCCGAAACACCATTGTACAAGTTAGGACTATGAATTGGAGTGGAACGGGCGTACCTCAGTGGAACGAAGTGAAGACTCAAGCAAACGCAGGCAACACACTAACTGTCAAACCCAGATGAGTTACAGAGCTTTTTCTCCATTCACCATCATCTGCACAAGAGACACTTTTGTGCAACCACTTATTTGACACTTGAAAAAATACCAGATGACTTCCACAAGGACCTAAATAAACATCGTGAAGACTATTGAGTGACTGTTTTCTCAAAAAGCTGTCACATCTCAATGTATGTTAAATATATGATAATATCAGCTTTTTGAAGAATCTATGGCTTAAGGACGGTCATTTATTTGGTTCACTCTTTGAGTCACTAATAGAAATATGTTGCCATTTGCCGGAACAAAGGACTGAATTTTAAGGCATAGGCTTCAAAGTACCAATATTTTATGACATCTTTCCCAAAGCAAAACCTACATACATCCTACATTAGACAAACTACATTCATAGCAGAGCCTTTTCATACATAAATATTTTTAACATAATTTTACAAGGATATTTAAAAAACATTGTCACATTTGGACCCTTCCTCCTGTGCATTTGTTTGCCAAAGCTTTTGCTGGTTTATCCCGTGTTCTGTGTTACGGGAGATCATCTTCTGCAGAAACCATGAAGAAGGTCCTTAGAACCTCTGGGCTACATCATGGATGTGCTCTTTTGGATTAGATGTATGATGTTGAAGACAGTGGTTGAAACCATGTGAAATTCTTTGCGGCTCAGGCTGCATTGAGAGTAACTGTTTCCGAGTTATTCTCCTCGGTTGGGTTTTCTGAAGGGCTGGTGATCTCTTTCTGACTGAAAGAGAGATCTTCCATTGTTTTCAATGGCTGTTTCTCCTCGGCTGAGGAAGTGTAAAATAAATTTATGTCAGTTAGAAAATAAGAAATTTCAATATGAAAAAATATAATACTTTATAAAATGGTAAAGATCAATTTAAGTACACAAACTTCAACGAAAACCAAAGAAGTGATTATAGATTTGGAATTTCCATAATCATTTTGTTTTCTTTTAAAGAAAGAAAGTTTCATTTTTCAAAATATATCCTTGCATAATAAAGAAACCTATACAGGTGTGAATGTCAAAAGGATGAGTTTTAAAAAAAATTGACAAATGTTTTACCATAGTATACCATAATAATTGAGTTATTGAAATAATAAAACACTGAAGAGACATTGATGTGGGCACCTTTGACTTGCTTCTGTTGTCGCAAGGCTGAGTCAGCTTCATGTTTTTCTCTCTCTTCCTGTAACGTCTTGCAGATCTTCTTATGAGTGAACCAGTGTAGCTTTTGACAAGTCTGGTCACAGTAAATGACCTTAACATAAACAAAGATATTTCAGAGCGGGATGATGGTATTTAAATATTATCATACATTTTATATTGTTAATATGTCTGCTAAATTGATAACATCTACAACACAAACCATTTTGCAGATGGAGCATCTCTTCTCTGCTCCCTTCTCCCCGCAGGTGGTGCAGAAGTCTGCATCCATAAACCCCACCTGTCCCGTGATGGCCTGGGTGAGCACTGACAGTGCTGTGGGGTCGTTCCCCTGTCAGAAGAGCAGTGGCAGTGAGAAATCCACACATCGTGTCAACATCTTTTTTTGCTCTTCCTGTGTTTGAAAAATACTGGGGTCATAGTAAAGTTCACTCACAATTTCTACCGGAGAGATGCTGCGCACCAGTTGCTGCAGTAATGTGGCATCACTGTATGGAAATTTTCTAATGCATTCCCGAAGGAACTTTTCTTGAAATACCGGGAATCCGTCACTGTCTCTGCCTTTCAGAAGACTGAGAAAATATCCAGTAAAATAATATATTATACTTTGGTGATTATGTTCTATACAGGTTTTGTAAAAATATACAACAGGTAAAAACATAAATGCCAACATAAACATGTAATTTAATTTAAAATTATATATTATAACTGTATTCGACTAAAAAGAAAAGTGGCAAAGCTGGCATTAACATGGCACTGGTTTGTCTCTACCTCTTTATAAGGCCATCTAGTTTGTCCTGACGTTCTTTTAGGAAAGCTCCACATTTCTGTAGCACACAGCTGAGGTAGTGCATCTTCATAGCCAACACCTCATTCATATCCTGCTGCTTGACGCACTTCTCACAGATCAGCTCCAAAACCTACAAAGGACACAAGGGCTTTTGAAGACATATGGCGATAGATCTTCTCCAAGCAAAATGCCAAATATCAAACCAACCTTCCGACACTTCTCCAGCGCCTTGACATCCATTAGTAGAGGGTTTTCCCTTACAAGCAATACGATCTGCATCCAAACAGATATCGAGTCCGTATTAATACCATAAAAAAAAATGCACACAATTTTTCAGTCTTAAAATACCTTGACAGGGTTGAGGTTGGTACTCATGATAATTTTGTGCAGCGGTCCAGCGAGTTTGGTTGGAAGTTTTGGTTCCTTTTCCAGCCCCTGCGCTTTTGTGTAGTAGTCCAATCTCGCCCGTGAAAAAAAGTTATTGATAACTGTCACACAGTCATGCTGTCCTAAAAACAAAAAATCATTGAATCATCTTATTTATTTAAAGGGATCGTTCACTTAAAAATAACAACCCTGTAATATTTTACACAGTTATTTCAAATTTGTAAACATTTCCAGTTATGATAAACACAGAGAAAGATATTTAGGAGAATGCTTGTAACAAACAGTTTTTAGATATTTTGATGAATGTAGGACAACAAAACACTCTGTAGTAACTTTGACTACCATTTTTACTTTTCCTACTATGGGTAGTCAACAGTCTCAAAGAACTGTTTGGTTACAAGCAGTCATTCCAATACCTTTCTCTGTTTTTAAACTAATACATTTATACAGGCTTCGATCAACTAGAGAACAAGTAATTTGTGACAGAATTTAATTTAGGGTCATACTGCTCCTCTAACATCAATGAACACGGAATAACTTACAGCGTGGTGTTAGGATGTATTCATTATGTGCAACTTTGAATCTACATACCAACAAAAGCAGCCATTTGTGCGGCTGTTCTGCCAACGGAGTTAACTGCATCTGTCTTAGCTCCAGCATCCAACATCATCCAGGTGATCTCTGTCTTACCTACAATAAAATTACATTATAGTGTATCTGGCTGGTGCATTGTTTTTTTACACTTGTGAAATAAATTTTCACTATTAGAGAAAAAAACAGTAAAGTTACTATATGATGCATAAATTCAGACCTGATAGCCCAGCGAACATGAGTGCGGTGTATCCTTGTTCGTGTTCATTGCAGTTGACGTCTGCTCCATGCTGCAGCAGCAGTTTGCACATATCTGCTTTGCCCTTATATGCAGCGTGCATGAGGGGGGTCATGCCAAACTAAAAAATATTTTGAAAACGACATTACAAAAACGATCACATTTTCACACAGCATACAGTCATTAAAGAAATAAAATCTAATTCTGTCATCATTAACTCATTTTGCCATTTCAAACCTGTATGACTTTCTTTTCTACAAATGAAGATAACTGACCAGCAGTGGTCAGAAAAGGGGTGACAGTTATAATGAAAAAATGGGTTGTTGGAATTTACTTGATTTTATCATGTACATTGGTTACACATGATACAACTTTTTTTAACATACCTTTCCTTCAAATTTAAAGAGAGGGTATGTAAAAATAAATTTGATTGTGTGGGACCAATGTACATAATAGAATTAATTCAAATATCCCGTTTTTTCCAGATTACCAACATTCTTTAAAATATCTGGGTTGCATTCTCAAATAACATTGTCTCTTCTCATGAATCAAAAGATATACCTTAACTGCAGGTATAACTTTCCTTTGTGAATTCTCCGAACTATATCTATGGATATAGCTTAAGGTAAACCTTCTTAAGTGCAACCTTAGCAGGGGTAGTCAATGGTGGAGGTGCTGAACAGGTTGATATCAATGCCTCGATGAACAATTATGCAAAGTTTCCATCACAGCGGCAAAGCCAAAGTATTGAGAAAAAAAGTGTTCTGTTTAAAGAAGCGTTTTAGAAATAGTAAAAACGTATTGGGCCTTATTGAAATATATATATTCAAAAATAAATGTGTATTTGTTTATAATTTAGCAAGTGTGCAATGCCACACCCTCACAGCCATAATTGTTTAAATGTTTTCCACAAGGTATACTGATAACCCACCAGCCATTTCACATTATTGGCATAAATCACTCATTTTTATTCTTGGATGATTTCCTCAAAAGTTCAAACATTCACTATGTTGAGGGAAAATGCACATCCACCAGAAAGGTGTATTATTCACTAGTATTGCACAACGGTCTCTGAAAAAAGGAATCTGGGAAAGAACAACCATGAAATTAACAGTGTCTGGTTTCTGGCCATCGGTGATCCGAATAAATTTAGCCAGCGCTGCCATAAGTTTGTGTAAACTCATCTTTCTATATATAGAATCCTAAGCTTTTTCTTTCAAAGGTTTCGCCGGCTGATGTGCCCTAATAGCATTTTAAAAAACACGTACAATTATTAGTGTATGGAAAAGTTATCAGTGAAAACACAGCCATACACTGGGTGTAGTCTATACCTACTATTTTCTCTGTAAAATGCTAAAGTAAATTACTTAATACTAAATCAGATTTTTTATTTACTATACATATACATATTCAATGTGAACGCAGTCCTTTATATTTATGTCCAAAACTTGGCTCCTTTCTTTTCTCCCCGTGGCATCTTTGCGTGTATGAATTTGTAATAGGTTCTTCCATCTTTGTCCCTGCCCTTATTTTAGTTTGTACCATCCAAATCTTTGAAGGGTCTCACAAACATTATACACGGTTTGAAGTAATATACACTATATTGCCGAGAGTTTTTGCTCACCTGCATTGACTCGCATATGAACTTAAGTGACATCCTATTACTAATCCATAGGGTTCAATACGATGTCGGTCGACCCTTTGCAGCTATAACCGCTTTAACTCTTATGGGAAGGCTGTCCACAAGACTTAGTGTTTCTGGGAATTTCTGACCATTCTTCCAGAAGCGCATTTGTGAGATTTGATGTTGGATAAGACCTGGATCTACGTTTCCGCTCCAATTCATCCCAAAGGTGTTCTATTGGGCAGGTCAGTCAAGTTCATCTCGGTCATCCATGTCTTTATGGATCTTTGTGCGCTGATGTCATGTTGGAAGAGGAAGGGGTCAGATCCAAACTGTTCCCACAAAGTTGGAGGCATGGAATTGTCCAAAATATCTTGGTATGCTAAAGCATTCAGAGTGAGAATGATTGAAACACCGGATTTTCATCATTTGCATGGGTGAGCGAATACTTTTTGCAATATAGTTTATATTGTCATTATATTTAAGATATATGAATCTTTAAGTATCAGTCAGGCAAAATTACACACATTAGGTTAAAATAAGTGACTTGTTTCATAAATCTAATGAAACAAACATTTGTTTTTGAGACATCTTTGCCACCTGGTTTCGATAGACCACCTGTTGATCTACTAACCCACATATTTATAATTTAATAAACTTTATTTACAATAAAGACAAATGTTCTTCACCTCATCCAGACAGTTGACCCTTACATCTTTGGACCCCAGCACTCTTGAGGCTTCCTGCACATTACCTGCAAAACAAATCAGCATTTTCATGTAAATTAATTAAAATGTAAACATCACATTTATATTTATTAAAAATACCCCAAATCAGATTATAAAACCCATACACTGTGATAAAGTTACTGAAAATTTATATTTTCTATAATTTAGAATTGACTTATATTTTATTCATTATAATGCATTTTAATAACTTGATAAACAGAAATATGAAAATATTTAATAATGATAATAAGTTTTCCCAGACTGATGGCCTTAATCTGATAATCATGGAGTTAGCATGTTAGCATCATGCTAATCTTACCTGCAGAAATAGCATAAAGAAGCTCTTGTTCTGTGTCTGATAAATCTCCTTTCTTTGGTGCAGACATTATAAAGCTTTCAGTGTTAATTAACAATTAAGAAGAATGTCCTCATTTATGTTGCACCCCTGCACTGCTGTGATTGACCCACTGAGTGACTCTCTGACAGGTTAACGTGCAATTTATCCCCAGTGGACTAAACCAACTGACACAAAAGGGAGGGGGGGTTAACTTAGTGCCCGCTACTGTAAGAGATCAATTTATTTGATGTACATATTTGAAAATATAATAATAAAATAAATATTGATAAATATGAATTGTCAAAGACACTAAATTTGTATTAATAGAAAGTTAAAAGGTTCACTTATATTGCTCGCCCCCCCCGTTTTGGGTGATACCATCCTTGAGGAGTCTAGAAGTTTCAGACGGTTTATTTAAATATATTTCAAAATAAAAGACACGTGACTGACGTTCATATCTACTTATAAATAAGTGTGGATTTTCAATAAATTATATATTTAGTTATTATTATATATTATATATATTTATATATTTATTGGATATATATTTAGTATTTTTGTATTTAAATATGTCGTGTAGTCACCAGATGGCAGTCCTACCAAATGCAGATGATGCAGGACTTTTATAAAATAAATGAACTCATTTTATAATAAATAAATCACAAATATGCCACGAAAATAATAAATCATACAGTTAAGAGCAGTTATGTTGAACTTTAAAATGTTAAAAGGATGTTGGTCATTCACACACCTTTAAATTATTATAAATCTTTAAATATTTTCTGATCAACACAGAGAAAGATATTTAGAAGAATGCTTGTTGCTGTAACAAACCCTGGGACCCGACTGACTACCACTGTAGAAGAAATGCTTTAGAAGTTCTGTTGAATACAAAAAGAGATATTTTGAAGAATGCGCAACTGCTGAAAGTTCTGGTGTTCACCACCAGTGTGATTGTTCCCAACGAGGTCTAAAAACTATTTGGTTTAAACATCAAGACCAAAATAGTTTTTTCTATGTTTGGCACAAAATAAAATGATACCCTCAACTACAACTTACTACTGAGTAATACATGACAGAATTTTTACTTTTGGGTGAACCATCCCTTTAATACAAGTGCAAAGTCATTTGCATAAAGGTGTATACCTGACCAATAGCGTCAAACATACCTACCTGTTCAACCTTTACCTACACCTGCTCCTTGTCTTGAAGCAGTCTTACATAAGCACAGACATTAACGAAGAATGGTTTGATACACACTTGACATTCAGCATGGCGTGTGGTGGGTTTGTTTGTTCCAAAAATGCTCTCTGTGTGTTAAACCTCATTTATGTGGTAAGTCTACGGTATCCTTTATGTATGAAAATGATTTATGTTTAAAATATTATTTAAATTTTTTATACACATTGGGCCTTATGTTTTTAAGAATGTGAGTTTTAAATAAATTCTCCATTATTTGTTTTATGCTTAAAGTGACCCTTATGTAAGGATGTACATTAAACGCTTACGGTAATAAATAAAGATGTACATTATTCTTCTGTAAGATGGTGAGTCTTCTCATGATCGGAGTGGCAGCGTGGGGTAAATGGTTCGGTCTGGTCTCCAGCTTTAGGGTGATGGCTGCTGTCATTGCAGTCGGATTATTTCTCTTCATTGTGGCCATTGTGGGATTATGTGGAGCTCTGAAGCATCATCAAGTTCTCTTGTTCTTCGTATCCTTCAGAAATGTTCTCAAGAATGTTAAAAATACGAAACAATCAGTAAATATCCAATCCTTGTGTCTTAAACGGGTGCAAACTATTTGTGGATCTTAACATGTCTTTAGTACATGCTCATACTTTTGATGGTATTCATTGTTCAGTTTTCGGTGTCATGTGCCTGCTTGGCCATCAGTAAAGAACAAGAGGTAATTACAGTCTTATTGTATTACTTTGAACTCTCGGTTTCTTCAAGTTGGTTCAGATGTAAATGCTTTGTTCTGCAGAACCTTCTCCTTGAGGTAGGATGGAATAAGTCGGAATCAATGCAGACGGATGTGGAGAAATCGTTGGATTGCTGTGACTTCTATCTGGTGGATGTGAATGGAACATGTGAAGCGGTAAGAGCTGTTCTACGCTATCATTTGATCATATAATAGGTTTCTTATATGATTAAGATGATTCAGAACTCTTAAACAAATAAAAGATCAGGTGAGCATGATGTCATCCAATGTGTCGCTGTCATAAAGATTATTCTGTTTTATGTTTCTGACACCAGGCCTGTTTCAAAGAGCAAACTTGTGAACCATGTTCGGTAAAACTTCTGGCGTATGCGGACGACGCTTTGCATTTTGTCGGAGGAATCAGCCTGTTCTTTAGTTTTACAGAGGTGAGCACTCTCACTCCATTTCTACCGCATCTGGCGTTCTACACTTTTCAAAAGATAAACATTATTTTTTCAGATGATACGTATGTTTGCGTTCGTTAATGCCTTTTTTTGGGTTGTACAGTAAGACAATGTTATGTTATGCAAATGTCGACAAACAGAACAATCATTACTTTTTCAAACATATACGGTATATAAAGAAGGATGTATTTCTCATGTTTCAGATTTTAGGTGTCTGGCTAGCGCATCGATACAGGAATCAGAAAGATGCTCGACAAAATCCTGGTGCTTTCCTTTAAAACACTGCATCACATGATGTAGAATGATGAATATAGAATCCCTCTTTCTAGTTAAGTCATTGATTATAATTGATTTCATGTTTAAGGGATAGTTCATCCAGACAGTCAAATAGTTTTTTTATTTGTTCACTTCTGTCTCACGTCTTACGTAGGAAACTAAAGAAGATATTTTGAAGAATATCGGCACATTTCACCCATTCACTTGCAATGGTTTTGTGCCTCATTCAATCGGTAACCATTTTTCTTAAAAATATCTTCTTTTGTGTACCAAAAAGGGTACAAGATGGTGAGGAAGTTATAAATTTGCATTATGGGGTGAACTATGACTTTAACTGTACGTTCAACTTAAATCATGCTCTTGCACTTTGTTGACTTAATAATAAATATTTATTAGCATTAATTTCTTTGATATAAATACATTAAACTTAATCTATGAACTTCCTATTTCTGGTTAACAAGACCATGTTTTTTTGTGTGCATTACTCCGGTTTGTGTCAAATGTTTAAGATTGCTCTCTGAAACCTAAACCTAACCCGACTGCACATGACGCTATTGGACCAGGATATGAGCAGGAACTCCTACGTCATGTATTTGTCTTCCACATACCTAATAGTGCAACGCACCCAACCTGTCCAGCTGGTCTATCTAGGCCTTGTTCTTTTTTAAGTGATGCCCTCTTCTGGTTATATACAAACATCCAAACCTTTTCATGTGCATGAAGCTTGGGATCACTTTTGTTTTAATCAAAGATACATTTGTGTTTATAAAGTGAGTATGTGATATTATACACTTTATCGGAACAAACGTATTTCCACAAAACTATACACAATGAAACAAACAAGAGATGGAAAAACAATCGGAACCTGTGTAGAAACTTGCAGTCTTTCATAATTTTTATGAAAATTCGGATGTTGAGTTAAACCTGGAGTTGTTGGTTTGCTTGTCATTTACAGAAACATTGGTTCCTCATATTTATAATCCCGAAGGCAAACTGGGCACGTGAAAAGAAATGAAAGCAAGTGCTTTTGTAATATTATGGCTTAAAGCATGTTTTATATGACACTAAATATTTAATACAGTATAACTTAAAATATATAAAACGCTTAGTACCTTTTAAAAGTACACTTTGACCAAACTTAAATATTCATTTAACATGAAATAACTTTTTAAACATTGAAGTTGCCCCGTAAAAAAACTTTATATAGTGCTTTTATCATAAAATGTTAATAAATATGAAATATGAAAGTGCTTTTTGAAATATTTGTGTTCAAAGCATGTTTTACATTAAGTGAAACATTTGTATCTTAAAAGTATCGTTTAAAATATGTTAATAGAAAAAATGATTATGAAATAATACAAAGTTAAGTTCACTATGACAAAACTTGAATACTTTTTCAAAAATAATTGAATTTTTAAATATTAAATTCTTGTAAAAACAAACCATTCAAGTACAGCCTTACATCTGTCTTAATTAATTGGCTGTTTGTTTGAGATCTAGGAAATAGCTAAACAATCACTAAACAACCAAATCTAATACAACTCAATTCAGTCTTTTTCTAAACCAAAAGTACAGGGTCTTTCTAAAATCACCTTTTTTTCTACAACCAACCCTGATGTCTCTGTAAATTCTAATAGCATCTTTTCAAATCCCTCTAATGCTGCTTCAGTATTGGGAATGAAAATGACGGCTTCATCTTTGTCAATTACTGACATTGGGATACATTTAGGCTCCAAAAGCCGTTTCTCACTGTCAATTGAGTGAATCAGAGGAAGAAGACAAATTCTTTTTAGCAAAGGAGTCAATGGGCATTCAACCTTCAGACCTTGTGATGCGGAATCCATATTTGCATTTCCCTCTATCAACAAAAGCATCAACACCGATGTGAACCTATCAGGTAGATTGACGAACTTTAAGCTGTACGACAAATAGGACAACTTTAATGCCCTTGCATCTACCCCTATTGAAACAACCAGCATTGTCTTTGTATCCGCAGATTCAATTGGAATAGAGCTGATGGTGTCGTCAATGTGTTTACTTAAGCCTGTATTTAACACATGTTCAATTACACTTTTTAACCTCTCTGCTAGAACTGAAGCCAAAATCTTGTAATCCATGTCAGTAACAGTAATGGGCCTGTAGTGTTGATGAATAACCCGGTTGTAGGAGTGATCATTACCGCTCGCGTTTAGTAATTCTAGAGGCTCGCGGTGGCTTGTAAATGTAAGTATTTGATTGAAAAATGCTTGTAAAAGGTGCGTAATTTTACTTGCATAGTGCTTATAGAAGTGCAGTGTTAGTCCACCTGTAGTTAGATATTCACATTCAGGAATGGATAGTATAGCCAACAAAATCTCTTTCCTTGAGATGGTATCGGTTAGAACAGTGTTGAGTGCCAATTTTAAGTCTTCAAATCTGTCTGTTTGGTGCAAATGATCCAAAAAGTTCTGGAGACTCTGGTGTGTGCAGGAAGCATTTGCAGAATGGACAGTCTCAGTGTATGATTCGGAATCTCGAAACACAAAAAGATAATGATTTCATCATTGGAATGATTTTAATATTTGCAAATAAGAGTGGACTTGAACATTCATTTACCTTCCTGCTCCATGTGCTCCATGTGTTCGATCACCTGGGGCTCAAAGGTTTGCATCTCTGAACATCTTGATGCTTCTTGCTGAAATGCTATTGCCTCGCATAAAAGTCTGATCTTTACTCCTGGCCATAGACTTTTCCTAGTTTTGGTCTTTATTTTTGAAATTGTCTTAATAATGAGCGAAAGCCTTTCCATACATGATTTGTCTCGAAGGAGACAGGCATCCAGTTGCCATTTTGGTCCATCTGTCTGAATCTGAATGGATAATGGAGTGTGATCGGATATGTAGTATTCTTTATCTAAGTACTTTGGACGTTCATGAATATTACAAGCATTTACTCTTTCTAAATGGTGACTTTGTATGAAAAAATAGTCAAGTCTAGACTGTCCCTTCCCATCAAAAAATGTAAAGCTTTTAACCTCGGGATAAACACATCTCCAAACATCCACCAAGCTGAAAGTATCCAAAAATGTTTGGAGAGCAGCAAATGACTTTCTGTGATTGAGATTCCGTAAATTTGACGTTCTGTCCAGATCCGAATCCATTACGGTGTTAAAATCCCCACCAATCACAAGATATGCAGAAGGCGGAATTTGGGTAGACAAATATGTGAAATCCGTAAACTTGATTTTTTCATCATTTGAGTTATATATATTGACAAATACAAACTCATCCCCACAAATTTGACATGAGATTATTAAGTATCTTCCTTTGCTATCGCCATCAATTTTAAAACCACCACATTCCAGGTTCTTCTTAAAGAGAACAGCCACTCCACGTGCACTTCCTTTAAAAACTGTGAAGGCCTGCATGGCGTAATCTCCATCTAAAGACTCAATCTTGATGCATCCCGTTGAATAGATTCTATCTGGACCTACGTGTGTTTCTTGGAGAAACACCACATCTGCCTTCAAAACACTCAATTGATGAAGGACCTCAGACCTTTTGCGGTTGAAACCATTCACGTTCCATGAAAGAACAGTTAAAAATTTTCGATCATTTGACATCCTGATACTGTCAATTCCCTCAGCTGTGAATTAAAAAAAGTCAAAGTCAGACTCAAAAATAGTAGAGAGATATAACACAATACAGACCATTCTAAATTGCAAACCAATGAGAAAAACCCAAAGATCTTGCATTTTCACATCCCCACTCCGTGAATTACGTTCTTCCTCTTCTATTCTCAATACCAGCTTTTAACTTCAGATACCCAAACATAAAAATTGCTGTTTTGCAAATAATAAATACCGACATCTGGAAAAACGTTTAAATACATTTTCATTTATTCATTTGACAGTTGCTTTTATCCATAGCGACTTAGTATTATACAGAAGTCATTTGATGTGACGTTAAGAGACTTGACTTCTGATGAATACCTTAGGTATTTTATGAATCTTTAAATATTATTTTATTCTGTTTTTGTTTCTAATTTTTTTTAGAAATTTTGCCACCCTTAAGCCATGAGATTACACACCTTCCTTGCTATTACTAATATACTTCATCAACTTTAGAAATATATTTTTAATTAAGTCAATACAAAAACAATTTATACATTTAACACATTGCAAAATATACGTGAAAATATCTTTAAACTTACCTTTTAAAATTTTGCAAGTATCATGTTAAAGATGCCTAAAATGTCTGAGGGATTGACCAGAAGTAAAATCTGCTTTTACTTCCCTTCACATTATAGCAGATGCAAATATACAATACCTTATCTGTCATCACACGAGGACTCACTTGATTGGACAAGTCTGGCTCCTCCTTTCAGGTAAGTTACCTGTTTTAAAGTTAGGCAAATACGTGAAGCATTTTCAGAGATGTGAACAAAAGCCCTTCCCATGAGCACTTTGTTCCCCACACAATCAAAAGGTCTTACTTGCTTCTAATACGCGATGCCGGACAGACACTTATCAATGGAAGCGTTTTGTTGTCTTGTACATAGTAAACCATGAATTGATTTTGCAATTGAAAGTAAAAGATTAACTGTTGTGGTAGCTCGTTTTGTAATGGGCAGCATCCAGGTTGGACATTCTGTAAATGAAACATTCTTAGGAAAAGAAACCGTAGAAACAATTGGAATGTATTGTGTATAATATAAGGGCTTTTTAAGGTGAAAATGTTTTCTAAATGCCAATTTTAAGCTCCGTAATGTACAAAACATTAAACCAATTCAAAGTATTTTATAAACCATTAACAGAGGCTTAAATACTCATCCTATTTCAGGCACAGATATTGTAAATAACACTCATTCTTAAAACTGAAATTGGAGCTGCCTTACAAAAACCATCTCGGCTTTCATTTTCATTTTCAGCATTCATCAGTGTATGCAGAGTTCTGGATATATGATCAACCCTTTTCAATTCAACTGATGTGTTTCTCTGAAGTGCATAGACAAATAATTTCTTTTGACATACCTGTATTATGTAACATTCTCAAATCAACATACAAACCAAATGACGAGTTTGCAATAAGAATAAAAAATAGACAAAAGACTAAAAGCCATAAACAACTTAACTAATTTAATATCATGTATTTTACATTCATAGTTCCACACTATACCAATCTTTGCAGATGCATATCACATTGATCAGTTTTCATTATTGAACAGTACTCTTATCTTAGCAATGTGTCATAGATAAAGGTATAGCGGAGGCATGGGAGAGATGAAATGCTAAGCAAAACATATGAATGAGTTTCAAACAGCAGCAGACGTATTGATTGCAGTAATGCACCTACATTAAAATCTCTATCCCATCTGAAGCCTCCATTTACAACACTGATTCTCACTGGACTGAATCATAAAAACAATGAGTTGTAGGTACAGCATGTGTGCTGAGACGACTCACTGTGGGTCAGAAGATTTGTTTACCACCTGGACTGCGTGCATCACCGCCAGCCATGCATTATTTACAAAGTATTCTGATCAATCCAAAGATTTAGAGTTCGATAAAAAGGTTTTATAGAAACATTATTTGTGGGAGAGATAAGCCATCAGAAGACTTGTGTGTAATTCGGACAAATAAAACACGGCCTATATTAAGAACAGAGCTGATGTGAAGTAAGTTGTTAGGCAGAGAACTTATGAGTCCGGAAAAAAGACTTGATGTGTGTTAGGGAACCTTCTAGAATTGTAGTCGGGATCGTCCTTCACTCGCTTCTTGATGTCGTTTTTCAGCTGATAAAAAGATAATTCAAATCACACATACAATTTTGTATGCAACATTTTCAATATGTATCAAGAAAGGTAAGAATTGAAGAACTGTCTCACTTTTTAAAAAATTAAATAGTCAATACCTAATAACAAGATACTTTGAGTTTCACCAAAAAATTGAGATTGAGTAAATTGTGAGATATTCACTCAAATAATATTCAACAGCAACATTACACACATTCATATTCATCAACATTACCTGTTCACCGTATGCTTCTTGAAGCTCAGGTGTCTCTAACACATCTTGCAGGATGTTGGCAGATGTAATGGGCGTAACACCAGCTGACCTAGCTGCCTGACTTACTGCGTCAGAAAGAGACAGCCTGGGTCCATCACTTTTTACCATCTGAAAGACACAATAAGAAAAATGTTGCTTATCAAGTTACTCAGTAGGAAAAATCTCGCATCTGTATGCAGGCCATCTGACAAAGGGGTTTGTGAATGAATGCAAAGTGTAAAAAACTGATGGTATGATTAAAGTCTTTAAACATTTGCAAACAAAAATAGCTTGATTAGCATACAAAATATTAAATTATTCATTCACTCTAGATATTTATTTTATACTTAAACGATTTTGAAATATCACGCTGCAACTTTAGTACACAACACCACAATGTTCACCTTTCTGCGTTTTGCTGGCATTCCATGCAGATACGCGTCTGAGAGAGGGGGCTGGGCCTTTATCTTCCTCTGACTGATCTGATCTTGTCTGATGATAGGAACCCATTCCTGTGAATTACAGTCACAAAACTTATCAAGCCCACGCTCAAAACAACATCTCTCACACACTCTTTTGATGTATAATCAGATTATGTAAGCTGAACCCACCATGTTCAAGTCTTGTCTGGGTCTCAGAGTACGAGGTCTCAATATTTCATTGGAATACCAGTTAAAATCACAACTGTGGGAATTACACTAAATTGCTGACGCACTGTGTGATTTTGTGTTTGCATGTTAAATTTCTGGCTTTGGCAGCATTAATTGACTTATTTCTTATTTGATTCTTTTGATATTTTACTGCCAGTAAGAGAATAACGTGAGATTGTCTTAAATATATCTGTTAACAAAATAATTACATACATTTTTGTCAAGGAACATGTCTAGGCTCTGTCTTTGATTTTTATAACACTTATTGTTTTGTTAAATGTCACATATTTAAAAGGAAAGTGAAATTATAAGTGCTTTAGACTGTTAAACGTCTCAAGTGGTCACATTTAACATCTTCCTGCATATAACTTTATTTTTGTTACAAAGTATTTCTGTGCTCAATACACTACCCTCAGCACTGCAACTCAGTCCTGAAAGTTATTTTTAAATCTACAACTTTTCGTTGTCAGAAAGTTACTGATTCCCTATTGGCCATTCGCCTATAAATTATTCTCAATGTCAATGAATTAATTTTGTGCCAAAGCAATGGATAATGTTCCAGAGTTTAGCTCAGACATATTAGTGTTATGTTTGCAAATGTCACCAACGTATGGAGGAATGTGTCCTAGCTCCAGTAAAAAAACTGTTACACCATTAATGGTTTTATTATTTATTGGAACATATAGCTGCACAAAATATGTTATGTGTTACTCTAAGTGGGTTATGGAACAATAAAACTCTAAAACAAAATAATTTTTATTGTGACTTTTCAGTCTTTGTGCTTGTCTCGGTCTTGTCTTGGTTTAGGCGGTTTCGACTACAAGTGACGTTGTTAGTATTTAATTGTTGAATTTGTTTTGAGGTAGACTAATTTCTTACAAACAACCTGAAAACCGCCTTGTAGGCTAGAGAATTACATAGAGGAGTCAAAAGAGCTTGATGTGCTTAAATAATGCAAAACTCACAGGAGGTAATGCTGCTGCCCAGGCTTCTGTCCCTCTCCCTGCATCCTCCCCTCCAACGGCTCCTTCTTCCTCTCTAGCTGGTCCTCCAACTGCTCCTGCTTCATGAGAGGTTGCCAGAACCTCCTCTGCTGTAGTAGCAGGTGTTGGAGAAAGGCTTTCCCCCATCTGGACCACACATAGAAATAACTTACAAACTGTACAGTTATGAATGAGATCATACACAAACATTGGATGTTTATTTACCTCCACATTCTGAGGCTCAGGATCCTGTGCAGGCCTATCCGCCATTTCTTCACTCTTTAAAGAAAGACAAAGTTATTTCGTTGAAATATTTCGTTGAAATATGTAGTTGCATCTACCATATATAATGAACCTATCAATTTAGCTTCAATCATTTTAACTATTATGATGGGTGGTTGAGGAACAGAACCTGTGTGTGGACGATGTATTGAGTGATCTGTTCCTCTGTGATGGGAATGTGCTCCAGTATCACTTGCAGCCTCATGGTCATCATACTAGTTAACCAGTTCACCAGACTAGGGTTGACTTCCGCTGACATTGTCCTCTTGGAGAGAGAGACATGCAAACTAATGTTAAGCAAGCATTGAATGTTAAAAACAACGCACGTACATGGATTCTTGAAAAAATTCCTTAACAATTTACTTAAATATACACAATCACTATTTCAAAAAGAAAAAAAAACTTATTTTGATTATTTAATTTAATTATAAACACATTAATTAATATTTATTTGAACCAAACTTTGACCTATTGAACTAAAGGGGTGGCTTGTATAAATATCTTGTTTAGTCATGTCTGCGATATGATGTAAATGTATACCCCACCGACAGGGAAAAGACTCCTCCGCAGTTATTTACAGAGACGAAAACGTAGGCTGAGGAATAAAGAATAAGAAATATGAAGTGGGTGTAACGTGTTTCGGGTACTTACGATGCGGTGGTTGATGACAGCAGTAAGAGCGTTTTGTTCTCCATTCAAACAGTGTAGATTGAGGGCAAGACACTCAAACAGAGCACGATTACACAATTGTAGGAGCCGAGGACCAAATGTCTGATCTTAAAAAATGAAGAGTTGCCATGTTAAATGATAAGGTTTATAAATGCCTCAAACAGATTGCAGGACAATATTTACATGTTCGGTGAATGCATTTTTGTGACTGTAAAAAGTCTGATCTAATCCTTACTGCTTGTGATCTATACCTGTGCTGTTAAGTATGTGGGTGGCGATGCCTGTGAGCTGTTGTCGCAGAAAAGAGCGATTTGTCTGGACAATATCAACCCCATCACGTACAGTTACCGTTGACTGGAAAACAGAAAGTACAGCATTACACCAACCAGAGAAGTGTTTAAATAAATAAATCTAGGATTTAAAGTTAATCTTGAACAAAACTGTTGTAATTAAGAGAGAAGAAGGTGCTCTTACAAAACTTTCTGTGATATATTCCTCAAGTTCGGCGATAAGGTCCTCGGCAGCTGCCTATAAAAAGAAAGAGGAAAAAAGGAAGAAATATAAACAGATGGACAAATCTAGAACCTAAGACTCCAGAAGCAAAAACAAATAAACTGTAGCTTGGCAACAAGATGTAAATGTCAAAAAATATAGAACAACACATTTAGAACCACTAATTACAAGAGGAAGGGACGAGGGACTTTAAGTTACTTTACCACACATACGACTTAGCCCACACATAATCATTGTAAAAGATTTCAATTATATGTGACTTACAGCAATATTAGCCTCTGTAGGCTCTCTGCCTTGAAGGAAATTCTCGGTGAAGAACTGGGCAAGCTGGGGTTGGATGCGGCCCAATGGCTGGTGCTGGCCATGAAGTAACAACACCATATCTACCATTGAGAAGTTCTGACACACCAAAGCAAGGAGATCACCAAAGAAACCTAAACACACACAAACTCAGATTAAGCTTTTAGTACACACAAAAACCAATACTTTCAATATCTAAGCTCACCCATAGCATCTCCAGATCCAGGGGTGAAAATGTTACTGGTCTGGGAGAGCCTTTGGATAAACTGAGCGATGCTCTCCGTTTCGTTTTGAGGGGTCCCCAGAGATCCCATCATGGTGGATAGGACACCTTGCACTATCCCGGTGAAGAGCTCAGGGTTCAGGCCCTCTGCCGCTGCAGCGGCTTCCGGAGCAGAGGCAGTATTCGGGGGTGCGGTAGGAGTAGAGGTGGGAGGCTGTCCAGGGGCTGAAGGCTGGGAGAAAATTGGTTGGGAAGCCTGATGAAAGGATAACAACGTTACAAGATAAGATGTGAATGTTGGTGAGAAAACAGTGCCATTTTAATTTCACGTTGAAAAACTGCTTACCTGCATGAAGTCTGTGACACCCTGAATGAACGTTGGAATCCCTGGCATCGTGACTGTTATAGAGGGGCCCTGGCCACCCGCGGCAACTGCTCCACCCAGAAGAGACCCCAACAACTGTTCCAAGTTTCCCGTTGAAGGTGTTTCCTGAGCAGGATTGGGTGCAGATCCAGGTTGAGGAGTGCTGGTATTGCTAGTCTGCGTGGGTTCAGATGCACTAGCAGAAGTCGAAGTGCTTGATGAGGAAGAGGAGGAGGCCGAGGAGGTGAAAGTGTGTGAAGATGATGTAGTAGTTTGGCCGGCTGTGAATAAAAAAAAAAGGACATTGATTATGTGTTATACTCTTGCAATACTTTACCGTCCCAAAGGTATTTCTTTATCACACCCCTTAAAATTTTCTTGCGTATAAAACATTCGCAACAATTTTTTTTTGGCGTACCCATCTGTCCCGTGGCCCCAGTGAGGAGCTGACCAACCAGCCCACCAATCATCTGGTTCAGAGCAGCAGGAGGGATGTGTCCACCCTGCGGTATCTGTTACAGTAGGTGAAAAATGAAATTTTAACTTCTAGGATTTTATGAATCACCGAAAAATTCTCTATGAGCTTATCAGGTCTCATGAACTGCGTCATTTAAAATTTCCTGAATTATATTCCAATATTATAATGAGGATGTCATTTACCTGTCCTGGCTGTTGACCCATCATTGGTGGAACGCCAGCTCTGAGATTGATAGTAGCCCCCCTAGTGGTAAAAGTGGGGGTTGTCATCCTATGAGTAAAAGAGGGTCTAGTGAAAACCACTCTGGCCTGAGGGGGGTACGTGGGCATGGGGGGTGGAGTGGTGCCGGGTCCAGTGTTTGCTGCAGGTGTGGCCGTTTGTTGTCCCGGCTGGCCAGCAGAGGCAGCATTTGCCATGGCCATGGCTTGCTGAGTGACCTGGTGCACAATGGCTTGCATGAACTCAGGAGGTAAGCCTGGAATCTGGACAGTAGGGGAGGCACCTGTTCATGACATGACAACAGTTCAGTTAGTGTAAAAATACCTTTTGAAAAAGATTTTCTCTGATTATTATCAGTTGTAGTTTGTCGTATTGAACAGACAAGCCACAGAGTACAGAATAAACACAAGACAACCTTTAAATGTGAGCAAAAATTGACTACAGTGGAAAAATAGGATTTATTAAATATATATTATTTAAGATTAATACTTAATACAATTTTATAAACTTTTAGCAAATGTATTTTTTAAATACAATGAAAATTCTTTTAAAAATAAAATCAAAAGACTATTTTTTTCTAGTCATTGTTTTCTAGGTTAATTCAAATTAATTAATTTCACTAATAATTTCACTTTAGCTTGATTTGCAAATTTCTGCAAAATTCAAAACTACTCTAAATTTAAATTATAAAAAGTCTATATTATTTCACTTAACGGTTACAATAAAAACAAAGGACTGTTATCTTTAAACTAACCAGGTTGTCCAGTGCCGGCTGCGTTCTGCTGTCCATTAGCCTGGGTAGTGTTTCCAGAGTCTGAAACATTTTATTTACACATTATTAATACTAATCCATTCATCTATTGAAGACAAAATTATAAATGAAACACACCATCAATGTTCATTTGCATCATCACCACAGGTTCCATGGTTTGATGACTGATCCGGATTACTCTGGGTCCTGGCTGACCTCCCTGCTGATTGGCTGAACCAGGCTGACTACCGGGTGTCTGTCCCTGATCTTGCTGATCCGATTGGCCAGTGGATTGAGGTTGACCCTCAGCTGGTCTGCCATTGGCTGCCATTGTCACTGTAGTTCCGAGATTCAACTGTATGAAAGTCAAATCCCATGTCAATAATAATTTGTTTTTATTAATGAAATTAACTATTGGGTAATCTCGTCAACTAAAAATCATCTATAGCCATTTTATACCATGAAACTACGGAAAAACTACTTGAACTGAAAACACCTCAAGACTCATCTATAAACTAAACAACACCTAAAGGGAAAAACATCAAGCTTTCACTTTCAGTGTTTTGTGTTATACAAGTCCCCTAGACCACATCCTCACCTGCATGGGCATGTGATGCACGCCCCCTGGGGTCAAGACAGAGGACGTGTAGTGGGACATGGGCCGAATAACATGCAGGTGTCGTGGAGGGGTGCTCAGTAGGTTACAGCGCAAGTCGCTAAGGGCAACCAAAGCATTTCCCAGGAGACGAAGGGCTTCACCAACCAGGTTAAGAATACGTTGGTCTTCATCCCTCTCTTCAGTCTGTCGGTAGAACAAGAATTATTTTATAATAATTGTGTTGCTTATCCCAAGGATCCTCTAATTTGATTCCCTGATTTACCACAGTCAGTTTGTAAACATCACAAGAATGTTTTTCTGAGAATCGAAAACAAAAGAAGTGATTTACGTGCCTCGGATTATAAACCTCATTTTATTTTTCCTTTGTGTGTTTGTGTGTGTTAGGACCTATGAATGATCTGTGAGATTACTTATCGCAAAGTTCATTATAAAGTGAGTTACCATCTTTATAAGAAATCAGAGGTCTTGTAGGCATCCAGTTACTTCCATGATAAAACTAATTTTGCATTCTTCCAAGATTTTGACATTTACGTCTAATAGAGGACCCAAACAATACAAAATGTTCAAAAACTCAAAAGTTTCGATGAGCGACATGCTTACATTGTTGTTGTAGTCAGCAGCGGTAGCCGCCTCTAGAATTATGTGAGCTCTCTGAATAAAGGGCTGTAGTCTCTCCTCCACCCTTCGCAGCTCTGTCAGCATCTCCAGCATCTCAGCTGGGCTTGGGTGACTACATTTAAATATAGCATTATAATTGAAAAACTTCAAAAACACAAAAAGCAAGAGCACATCTATTTTTAGAAGCTTGTGGGAACACATAATGCATACATCACACACAGAAATAGTTTACTACAGACTGATAGTTTTTCAATGTAATAACAAACACACCAAGTCAAACACAAAGGGAAGATTATAATTAACATCTTTCAATTGACACTTAATGAATAATCTCTAGTGGTAAGAATGGTGGTTTATTTGACTTTTAACTTATGAGTATGATTCAGGATACAGGATTTCAGTGGCTAAACACAGGCATTTTATTTTAGTTAAACGCCTACGGTTCGAGTGCAGTTTATTTGCACATGAAACTAAGAAAATGTGACTCATCATCTACAGTATATGTGTGGAGTCCGCAAAAACATGCTTAAGTTTTTGATAAAAAAGACCAGATCACGTAACTAACCGATAAAGAAATGACTATATTTATTGTTTTAAGGAGAATACAGAAACATAGATAGGCAGAAAATCCATACAAAATTATCCACGCTAAGCAATTTAGGTAAACAATCCGGGGTTTTCCTTTGGGGAAAGCCCACATTTAAGGTATTTATATGGCTATTTTAAACAAGCTATATGTAACTTAGAGAATCCAATAATGTATACAAGTCTCAGAAAAGGTCCACCCATAAATAATGAATATGTCATCATTTAATCACCCTCTTATCATTCAAAACCAGTGTTAGATTCCGAAGAATACAAATTAAGATATTTTGAATTATGTTGGAAACTGGCACCCATTCACCTGCACTGGTTTTGCTATGGGTGCCACTGCTGTTCGCTTACCAACATTGTTCAAAATTTCTTCTTTCGTGTTCTGTGGAAGATAGAAAGTCATATAGGCTTGAAAATGAGTCTCAGTGAATGATGAAAATTTTCATTTTAGGGTTGATCTATAAATTTTATACATTATAAATTTAAAAATTTGTTTTTAGGATACAATAAAACACTTCTTTGTTTTTGTTTACTGTCCTTTGCATGAACGCCAATTCAGACTGCATAAGAAAACGCGTTTATTTTTTTATAAAAGGGCCCAAACTTTTAACACAATCTCAGAACATCATCAAAAAGATGTTAATGTCCTAACTTCCTTAAGATTAAATGGGAGAAACCCCCCAAATGTTCTAACCAGACAGAAAAAAATCCACGTCTCGGTAGCAAAAAGCCGTGCCCACTCCTTTACTACTGAAACTCAGTATCCCGGTTTTAACATTTCTGTTTTTCCTCACCTTGAAGGCGTTTGCTTTAAAGTGAAATTTCCTTTTCTTTAGTCTGGTTTTATTTCTTACAGCATAAAGAAATACCTATCAGATGTTTTGAAACTAAACTTTCTCAAGTTTCTGTATCAATTTCTTAGTCATTTGACTGAGAATGGCACACAATCTCTGTGCCAATAAATGTGCCAATTTACTGATCATAGCTGCAACAAAAATAATTGTTTCCAAACCAATTTCCAAAACTCCCCCATCTTTCTTTGTGCATGTAGAAAATCATCGCAAAAATTTTTTACTTTTAGCTATCACTACATATTAAGTTAAGATTTAGTATTAGATACATGACATTCTACCTTTGAAATAAATTAATCCATTATGATTCAAAATTTAAATGTGCAAAAATAAGAAAACGAGCCAAATGCATTTCTGACAATGTAAATCTTACCTGAGGCCTGCTGGAGGAGGTGGAACCCCCTCCGTCTGAGTAGAGGAGGAAGATGATGATGATGGCGGGGTGCTGGTTGGAGGAGGGGACGTATCCATGGGTTGTGCAGAAGGAGATGGAGTAGAAGTGGAGGAGGTGGGCGGAGGCGCAGGATCCTGGGAAGAGGAGCCATCTGCAGGTTGACCCTGTAAACAAGTCCTAATACTGTTAGTTATAACAGAGGGGACAACTGCAAAAATGCTCGAATACAGCTTGAAGCTTGACGGTTCCCTCTTCTCATTTCCTTTATGTTTGTGTTACCTGTAAATATTATGTCAAGTTACAAATGCCAAAGTTTATGTTTTGGGGTCTCTAACAGAATCAGATGTCTTGGACTACAACAAATGGCACATTTGTAGGTATCCAGTTATTGTGTAAGGAGTCTGTAATGGCATGTTACACATTCGAATAATGTGTGTCCCTTGTGGTGATGCAGAATGGTCATGGGCATTACATGGGATATAACAGTAGACTAGGCTGTATGACCAGAGTACACTGGTCATATGGCGAGACAGGTCTAAAAGAGTCAAGAGGTGTTTTAGAGACAGGATAAAAGAGGCAACGCCGCAAGGTTATTGGGCTATTCCAGTGATATGGTCTTGACATTTTGTGTAATGGACGTGACATAAAAAGGTACTTTGTTACCAGCAAACTGACCCAACTGTTTATATTATACAAAACCCTTGTTGATAGTGTTTAAACATCAGAAAATAACATTCTATGAACAAGTTTCATATTAGAAAAAAAACTTATGGACGTAACAAAAAAGGAAGGTTTTTGGTAGACAACAAACTTCTTAACATTTCTGCGAAATACAAATTTACAAACCAGAAGCAGTGATAGCTTTTTATAAGCGCTCTCTCTCTCTCTCTCTCTCTCTTTTATCCTCCCTCTCCCTCTCCCTCTCATCCGTTTATGAGCAAAATGAAGCGTTATTGATGACAAACCTGAAAATAGCCCTAACTTAACTATGCAAAATCAAATGCTCTACAAACTTAAAGAAACACTTTGTCTGTGTCTGTACCAACAGATGTTGACATGTGTTAAAAGTATACTAAACACTTTTGGCAAAACCCAATGTTTATGGTTTGACATTTTGGGGAACTCATGACCTAGTGGTAAGAGAGTTTGATTCCCAACCCTAGGTTTGTGGGTTCAAGTCTCGAGCCGGCAATATTATGACTTAGGTACCCCTGAGCCAGGTGCTGCAATATAAATGGCTACCGACTGTTCCGGGTGTGTTCACGGTAGCTGGTTGTATGTTCACTACTGTGAATGCACTTTGGTTGGGTTAAATGCAGAGCAAGAATTCTGAGTATGGGTCAACTTACTTGGCTGTCAAAATGTTCAGGGAATTACCCAATTATAAGAAACAATGAATATTTTATTTAAAGTTTTAATTAAATTTGTGTTGAGGACTCAAACAATAGAATTATGATGAAATAATCAGCTCCTTAAATAAATAAATGTGTGTACACCAATTTTTGCTTGTTACATGAATGCACACATGTTCAAGTCATCACTTTGCTATCTGTTTAAAAAAAACACAATACAAACCTCAAGTATCTGGATCAAAGCATTTGTGTCCCTCAACAAGTTCTCAGCCAGCAGCAGACGTAATCTGGGCTCACTCTGCAAAGACTGGTCTAAATCTATTTGAACATTCACAGAGCCATTGGTCTGAAAGAAAGAAACAGGTATGAATATTTATAATATTATGGAAAAGTATGAAATACAAGAAATCAAAAGAGCAAATAAGACGCTGAATTATCTTATACAGTTGCAAGAAAAAGAATGTGAACCCCATTACATGTTTTCTTGTTTTTATTTGGTTGACCCTCCTTAGCAGCAATAACCTCATCAAATTTTCCGGAAAATGCAGATGGGATCTGCATAATGGCCAGGAGGAATTTCGAACCATTCCTCTTTATATATTTTTTTAGATCATCTATATTTTTTGAGATTTCTGGTGTGAATCGCGCTATTGAGGTCATGCCACAGTCTCAATGGGGTTGAGGTCGGAACTCTGACTGGACAAATCCAGTCTGTTGATACCATTATGTAGTTGATTTGCTTTTATGCTTTTGGTCGTTGTCTTGTTGCATCGCCTATCTAATGTTCAGCTTCATTTGGCAGACTGATTGTCCTACATTTTCCAGTAGTGTCTTCATAAACTTAGCAATTCATTTTTTCCTTGATGACAGCAATCCGCCCAGGCCCTGATGCAGCAAAGCAAGCCCCCTACACAATATTGCACATTTGAGATGAGGATTTATGCTGGTGTGCTGTGCCATTTTTTCTGTCCCAAGAACATTTTGCCAGTAGTGCTCACACTGCAATGTTTTTTTAAGACATCAGTGGCTTCCTTCTATGAACTCTTTTCTTGTTTATTGTTTTTCTTATTGTAGATTTGTCAACGGCACTTTTTAGAATGTAAGTCTTAAGAACTTTTTCAATTTGTAGACAGTCTGTCTTAACATGAACACATTAACAAGATACTCATGTACCCCTTTCCGGCTTAACAATTCTTGATGGTAGGTCTTCTGAGAGCTTTTCTGTGCAAAGCATAGTTCACATCAGGAAATGCTTGTTAAGTACAGCAAATTCAAAACGCTGTGTGTGTTTTATAGTTCGAGGTAGATGTAATTAAGACATCCAATGTCATCACATTGATTGGAGTCCAGGTTTGCTTCATTTAGCTCTTTCTATCTTTATCTGCCCTAAAGTTAAAGGTATTGTATAAAAAAATTAAACCATGTGAAACACACCCCTGTACTCGTGCTGACTCTTGGGTTCCTCCCACTATCTCCCAAGCCGGACATCATCTGCTGAATGGACATCTGAAGGGACACATGTAAAATAAACAGACGTTTTTGTTTTGTTTTCACAGAAAAACACTATTCATTTATATTCTCAAAGATATACCTGTATTTGCTGAGGGTCCATAATGTTAACTGGAACATTAAAAGTACCCAGCATAACATAGCTGTTGGCATTGCGGTCGTGTGTGGGTCCGAGGGGTGTCCCCTGAGAACCACCAGTAGAGTTGGGGTTCTGATTTCCACCTTGTGTCCCACCAGAGGAACCTGGTACACCCCCCGAACCAGAACCCTGCTGAGTGGTCTGAGGTGGGGCGCGCTCAACCAGGTGAATAACTTTGCCATCAACATCTGGATGAATGAACAGAGAGATCACAAGACTGTTGGGTAAACTGGTTGTTTTTTAAATCATCATTTACTTACAATCTAGTAATTTAAAAATTAAATGTTTTTATTTTTTACAAAGAACACAAACGACTTTTTTCAAGTTGGGAACAGTTCCGCATTGGCGTGCCAGGTACAAATATTTTCAAAAACTCTTCTTGAGTGTTTTTCCAAAAGAAAGTCATACAGGTTTGAAAAGACAAAAGAGGAAGAACACAATGACAGAATTGTAATTTTGGGGTGAATGATCTTCAAAAAGGGGTCAGTCGTGGTCTGGTGGTCAGAGAGTTGGACTTGTAACCAGAAGGTTGTGGGTTCGAATCCCCGTGCCAGCAGACAATAACTGAAGTGTCCTTAAGCAAGACACCCTAACCTATTCGCTCTGCAGTGATGATTGACAACTGCATAAAACTGTAATTCTCTTGAATAAAAGCGTCTGCCAGGTGAGTAAATGAAAATGAGTCAGCAAGCGTTTCCTCTCTCCAGGTTCTCCTTTACTCTGAAATTCAGCTGACTTTTGTAATCATACTCAACAGGTCATAAATGCACCGACTCTGGAATTCCCTCATCCATGCAAAACAAGACAGATTTGCAAGTTGACATTTTAATGCAAATCCACTCACTGTACTCTGTAAGGGTTTTCTCATCTTGTAGCACCCTGCCCTGGTAAATGAGTCTTTGTTTGTCGACAGGAATTCCAACCGAGGGTGCGATGTGCTCCTTAAACTCTTTGACGGTCATCTACGGGACAAAACAGAAAGCTGGGATTTCGACAAAAAGTCAAGCGCAAACATTTCGTTTGAAGGGCCGCACGAATCATTGGTCTTCACCATGGGTGGAACCGGAAAGCACGATTGAATCAGAACAGCCATCAAGTCGTCATAAACGACACATGAAGGCAAATATCAAACTTCATGGTAACAAATGTCAGGTCTACCTGTGCTTGCACCGTATAACTCCGGCTCTGAGAGTCCAGGGTTTTCACCGTCACCTCTATGTTATTGCTTTCCTCCATACTGCTTGAATTATGGTGCCAAATCTGAAAGGATGAAATGTGTTAACCTTCATACATTGTAATGCATGAAACTGATGACGTCACACCATATGTTGTGCTATGTAACAGGCCAAAACTGATGTGCTCATGGTGGCACACCCAACATTTCTGGATGTTTCTGAAGTTTATGTACACAAGTGATGTTTATTGATACACAATGTTGTCTTAAACAGTAAACAATTAAAAATAAACAACATAGTGTGTGAAAAACACACTGTTGGGACATTTGCTGTAAACACCCCAACAAATGCATTAGCAACATATTAAATCAACATA